>CM052538.1:20608653-20624859 GCA_028533065.1 Trachops cirrhosus | reverse complement strand
GAGGCCCAGATACAAGCCTAGATCGAAGCCAAGTATACCATCAAGCTAGAAGGAACATCTAGCTAATGAACATGCCTCAGGCAAGTTCAAGGACAACAGGTTGAAGGCCAGACAAGGCTCAGAGTCCTGTGTGCCCTTCAGGTTGAGCCTGGACGTCCTCTGTGCCGTCCCAGCCCAGCCAGTTTTGGACTGGGCGTTCATTATCTCGGGACACCAAATCTGGGCTTCTGAGCCCAGCCATTTTGTTACCTTGTGGTTTCTTTTTCCCCTTGGTTTCCTAGTTACACTTATTTTGAAAAAATGTTAACTCTTTCTCAGCTGAATTAAGATAGCCTATGTCTTAGCTAGGGAAAGAAAGAGAGAAAGAGAAAAAAGCCTTTATAGCCCAGGCATGATGAATGTACAACGCAATTTCTCCATTCTCTGTCAGGGTCTTACAGGGTTAGGACTCAGCTGAGCACCCCTCGGTCTCAACTGCTTTGTCAACAGCCGTGTGACCTTGACAAGTTAACCTCTCTGAGCCTCAATTTCCACATCTGTAAAATTAATTGTACCCAACTCATAGTGTTGCATAATGAAGATCAAATAAGTTAATAGGATCTGGCAGACACTGCTATATGTCTGCCTGAATGTCCGTCGCCCTTCCTTTCCCAGCAGTGGATTTGTAGCTGGGCACATCACAGCGGAGTCACCCTGCAGCTGGCTGCTCCATTTGGCTAAATTCTGGCCAATGACTTACCCATGGAGAAGTGGTGGTCGCCTTCTCCTACGCTGACAAAGGAATGCCTTTAGAATGTGGATGTGATGGCCAGAGCTCAAGCAGCCCTCTTAGTCCAGGAGACAGCCCACAGAGGGTGGTGAGAGAGCGGGAAGAGAGAGGCCCCGCTCCCGGAGAAGCTGAAGACAGCCACGACCCGGCCCTTAAGCAGCCTGCATCTTGACTCATCACACAGGAGGAATTAACTCACTTTTTAAAATTTTCAGTTTGAGGGGGATTTTGGTTGCTCATTGAACTTAAATCTAAATAGGTCTGTACAGCATGTAGTGTGTTTAGCAGAGTGTAGGTAAAATCTTATATATATCATTTTTTTTGTTTTTTTTTAGGAAATACATATCAAAGATCTAAAAAACAAAGTCATAAAGTTAAAGGACCATAAGGGCCAAAAGGGGAACATTGTCCCCCCACCCCACCTCCTGGCCTTGGTGCCACCCCCAGGGCTGTGTGGGAAGGACAAGGCATATAGCCTTCGCCAGGCAGAGGCTATGGACCACCGGGGCAGCAGGGAGCACCCAGCCTCCTGGCCACTTTCTTTCCCCTACGAAGCCTCTCCTGCCATGAGCAAGATGATCTGGAGAAGTGGGAAAAGGACAAAAACACGCAGACTGTGCAGGTAAGCAGACCTGGGTTTGCCTCCTGGCCTCTCCGTCTACCAACCGTGTGACCTGGGGCCCAGTCTCCTGGCGTTCAAATGGAGCACAGGACAGCACCCTGCCCACTTGTTGTGGAATTTAAATAACAAAATGTTGAAATCTAAACATAGTGCCTGACACATGATAATGATTGGGTCAGTGTTTAGAAAGTAACCTGACTTTATTTTTTACCATTCCCAACCCTAGCCCCAGGCTTCCTCCAGACCCATTAACTAATGGTCCCCAGCATGGACGGTCTTTCCTCCCCAGTGTCCCCTGCCTTTTTCTCACTGGGTCTCTACCCAGAGCTCCACTGCTTCTCCGTCTCTCCTTATCTTTTGCCAGTTGTCAGGGCAGCTGAAGGCCCTTCTTGACATCCAGCCCCCGGTGATCTCTCTCCCTCTGCTCTGAACAGGGCCAGCATTCGATGCCCAGCCACTCGCGTTAACATTTCCTGCCTCGTGTTGGTATTTAATTCTGCAGTGCGTGTCTCATCTTGCCAGCCATACCGAGTGCTCTGCGAGGGTGTGGATCATGCCTTTTCCACCTTTCTATCCCTCCAGCCTTTAACTTAATGCTGTGTTCAGCCCTCAGTGAAGAATTGCTGAACAAGGAAACCAAATCCAATTACCCAGAACACTGGAACTAATTTATTTTTTGAACCTGTGTGCCTATTGCTTTTCTATGTTCCTCAGAGTTCAAAGCACTTTGAGGATGGTGCCTTCTGCAATATCATCAGGGCTCAGTTAGCTTTGCACATCATCAAGCTTAGCCCTGTTGCTTTGCTGACTTTGGTCAGTCATTGGGCATAAAGGGAAAAGGTGAGAGAATTTCATTTAAGACAAATCCATTATTCCAACCAAAAAAGAAAAAAACATTAAAAAAATTATGGTTAGTGAGTTGATAACAATTATTTGGAATTTTGGAGCACATTCAATTGGTCTTTTGAAAGTGGAATACTGTAATGTAACCCAACTCTGATTTTGAATATGAGAATGCATTTAATTCGTCTTTAATTCAGCTTTTAAACAGATATGTTGCATTTGTTTTGTGTGCATGTGCTTAATTTGCATGGTGCTCCCAGTGCCTCAAGGAAATGAGCAGAACAGCAATCGTTGCCCCGGAGCCTCCGGAGGGGCTGTTCTCCCCCAGGAGGAGCAGAGGCACGGCCTTCCTCTGAGCAAGCTGGAAAGGCCCCAGGACTGTGCAGCCAGAACGGCCGCACAGTGGGTCAGAACTGCTACAGAAGGAAATTCTAGTGCCATCGCTTTCACTTTTAGTAGGTAATTTATGACTCATTTGGGGATGCTTACTGAAAATACAAATTCCCTGGTTTCTAACCCCACCTCCCAGACAGGGGGATTTGGTAGGTTTATGGTAGGACCCGGGAACCAGCACTTTTACTGAAACATCAAGTGATTCCATGCAGGAGATGGTACATGGACAACACTGAGAAACAGGACCTGAAGGGAAAGATATGTGTCATCTTACTGGAGCCACAATCCCTTCCCTTTTACAATCTTCCTACTTTAGATGTGACGATAATAAGGTAATAGTGAGCTAGCAATCCAAGTTAAAATGTAGACAGAGAAATAATTTGAGTACAGTTTTGGAGTGGAGGTCCTTTGATCCTGGAGAAGAATGTAAGCAGCTCTACTGAGAGAGCTTGCACTAAAGGGTAAGTAAAAATGCATTTTTAGCGGGGAGGTGGGAAGGGGCAGATCCTGGAAATGCTCCTGAACTGTGGAAGAGAGAAGTACATTGACCACCAGCTGTTCTGGAAGGGTGACTCATCCGCCGATGTGGCAGTAACCGCGGCTGGGCTGGCAGAATGACTCCCTTGGCTGCGGGGGGCGCTGGGGGGAGCTGATGGCTGTGGCTGGGAGAGCAGTGCATTCCAGAGAGGAGCCAGACCTCCTGCGCGGATGCCAATCTGTGCTGTCAGTCACCTTGGCGGCGATGGAGCAGGAGAGGGAGGGGGCAAATGAACTGTCTCAGCAAGACCACAGAGGCACCATTTAGTCATAGTTTAAAAGTATTAAAAGCCCTGTGTTCAGTATTCCTGGACTCACCACGGCCTCCTCTTCTCCTCACCTCTAAATCCAATGACTAACTCTGGTCAATTCTATGCTCTAATGTCTTCTAGGGATCCCCTTCACCATGACTTCTGCTTTACCATTATCACATATCACATATTTCCCCCTTTCTACGTATTCCAACTGCTGGGACCCGAATTCACGGTTCCACCGTCTTTCACTGGGACTCAACAGGCTCCTCACCCATTGTCCTCCTTCCTCTCTCCCTGCCTCCAATCCATCAGGGACACAATGTGTTCCCTCCAAAAATGATCCTCTAAGCCCGTCATTTCCTTACTTAAAATCCCCAGCGTACCGTGGCCCAGTGGTTCTTCAGCGTCAGTGAGCACCACAGCCCGTCGGAGGGCTTGTTCATGCACAGTGCTGGGCGCCAGCTGGAAGTTTTTTGCCCTTCCATATTCCCCTGCTTTATCTGCTGAATGCCTGAGCCTACAGGTCTCGGTGAGGCCACCGCCATCGCCTCTCCCTCATCCTCAGGCCACCTCCACCGCTACTGTCATCGTTGTCATCACTAACACACCATGAGGGCTTGTCATGTTGCGTCCCATTGAACCCTCACACAAAAACCACACTCACAGTGTCAGTACCGTTGATTTTTCCATACAGTGTAGATGTTAAAGCAGGGGCTCAGAGAGGTTCGGAAACGTGCCCTAGTCATACAGCTAGTAAATGGGAGAGCCAGGACTCAGTCCCGGCAGCCTGACCCAGTCCCTGGGCACCGAACCCTCCCAAGTCCTGTTTCATCCAGATGGAATCCCTTCCTCGATGCCATGCAGCTCTTTTCCTGTCGCTTCCTATGCCAACACACATACAATAGACCGTGAGGTCTACTTACCTAATGAGGGACCCAGTTACAAACTGGGAGTTCGCCGAGGATGGGTCTTCATCTTTGTTTCCTACACCTGGCACGTAGAGGGTGATGGAATAAATGAACTCCTGGAGCTAGTGTTTGCATATTGTAAAGTCGTTTTTCTGATGGAGTTTTGGGCCATGAGAAATTATATTCCAGAAGATACCACCTCAACATATAGGGGTCATACAATGTAGATACACAGATATCCCTATGATGATATGTATAAATGATACACAGGTATCATCACTTCGTGTTAGAGGAAGCCCTGAGGAGACTGGAGACCCATGTAACATAAATGCCATCTACTTGTAGAGGGTCACCATTGTATCAGTTTCCATCTCGGTTACCCTCATTTTATGTCTTTTTAACTTACTCACAGAGAAGGGAGTTTTTACCCCCAGACGAGCATGAAGGCGGAGATGTCTAGAGGGCGCTTTTACAGGAAATTTTGTTTAGCGTCTTGCCTACTGGTCTAGAATACCCTAGGATATCAATATTTTACAATAAATAAATAAATAAATAAATAAGCAGGTGCCTTAGAGTACAAATTTCATGTGTATTAGGAACGTTTTCTGTAAATCTTCATTATTAAAGAGAAAACATCATTTTCTATATGCAAACCTAAAGTATAGGCAAACGGCAACTTTGCTGCTTCTCTGTTTCACTGAGAAGCAAATTGTTGCCAGTCAGCCCTCCGTGTTATCTCCCCTGCTTCAGCTCCCGAACTACCCGAACTACCCCCTACTCCTTTAAGAAATGACCGAAAGGAAAAATGAGAGACTGGTATACTCCAGAGTGAAAGTGACCCGCCAGCACTCCGAGTTATTCCCAAACCCGTGCATGACTCCAGAGCCTCTCCCCAGCCTTACTCTGGGGTCAGGGTCACGTAATACCAAAGGTATTTGATTCTTTCCCATCTGACTTCAAGGCCCTCCCAAAACGCAGCATAAATTAACAGGTTCTGTCAAAGTGAGTGCCTTCAAAAGGCACCTGAGAGACAAGCCAGCCACCTGCATTGTTCAGGAAGACAGAACAGTGGAAAAAACAAAGGTTTCTCCCCTCCTGCGGTGTACGTTTCATTCTCCTGCTACCAGCTGTGCACATTCCTTTCCTTTCAGGCACATTTTGGGCAGAGGTAGCACCGTGCTTGGACCCAGGAAGGCCCATTTTCTGAGCCTCTGAGTCTTCTCCTCCTGCACAGAGGCAAAGCGTCAAGGGCCCCCTCTGACCCACAGAGGCCAGAGCTTGGGGTCCTTCCTGCCAGGCAATAAGGAGGCTTTTACCTCCTTTAACCCAGTGGGCATCGGTGACCTCTTTCGACAACTTCTGGAGGTTGGTTTTTCCCCACCGTACAAGTCAGTAAGCACAAATCTTTGCAGAGAATCCTGGAGTTCTAAGCACTCTGGCAGCAAATAAAACTACTTTTCCAACCAGGATTGTTAAGGACACATGGTCTCAGACATTTCCTGCTTAAGCGGGAGCAGCGTTCCTCCTCTTGCACACATGCTCCCCCTACTGGCTGGCATTGACAATGCTGGGGCGTGCTGGGGGACGAGAACCACCCCGCCTGGCCCTGGGAGAGCCATGTTGAACCACTGCAGATAAATTGCCAAAAACTGAAACAGAAAGAAGATCCTTAAGAATTCTTCCACTGCTCAGATGAAGGGCCCAGGCTAGGTCTTTTTTCTTGCATTTCAGGGATAAATTCTGTAATAAAGACTGAGTAAATAAATCAACCCTGAATAGAGTTTTGCCAAATAAATTAAATTTCGACTTCCACCCAAGAGTTAAATAAATGAAAAGAACTTCAGACTTGGATTCAAAATCAGGGACTCAGACTCAGGTTTTGCTCCTTAATTTGATGAGCTACCTTAGACACAGAACTTTTTGAACCTGTTTCTTTATCTGTAATTTGGGCATAATGATATTGCTTAACTCCTAGGGTTGTGGCAAGTACAATAAATGAATGTGAATGTATGAGAAAAGTGCTTTATACCTTAAAATTTTATACCTTAAAATTTTAATGTGAGTTATTCCCTTTCAATCCAACACACACATACACACCCCCTTTCCATTCATCTGAGTGGACATGGCAGTCAGAGACAACCTAAACCCCAAAAAAGGAAGTACAGCAAGGAAAGCTCAGTCACAAACAGGAAGTAACAGAAATGCCACCAGAAAAAAATTGGCTCAGGCAAAAGAAAAAAAAAACAACGAAACAGTCCCAGGTTAACTTTTTAAAGGTCTAGTTAGATTTAGTTAATGATTTGAGGTGTTGCCAGCGTAGTTCGACCCCCTAAATTAGGGGTTCTTCAGGGATGGTTAGGTATTTCTTTTGACCTAGATTTGACCTCCTCGCCAATGGGAATTCTCACCGGGCATTTTTAGGATCTCTGCAGTTGCTAGGCTCCTGCCTTTTTAAATGTAGGTCTCTCCTCCTTTTCCCCTGTGGCCACAGGAGGGGCAGAGTGAGGCTGGGAGGAGCTGGGGCCCCGCCTCGCTGCGCCTCGGGGAGCCGCCCGCAGCTCCTCTCAGATTACCACCTCCCTTCCTGGCTACCCAGACTTGCCACATTGTAGGCCGGCTCCTTGAGGGAATGTAAGAAAAGCCCTCCAGTGACAGCCACACAAAGAAGTTTGCAGTTCTGGGGATTATGTCAAACTTTCCTTATAGATTTCTGTTTAGAAGGGACGATCCCCTAGATATGTTTCTGGGGGAAAACAAAATAAAGGGAAGTATGTTAACAAGTCGGGACGCATTGTGCTGTTTGTTTTCCTGTTCCTCCCGTCTCCTTCTTGAAACCTCTTTCAAAAATCTTACCACTGTTCTTGCCTCTTCCTTAATTTTGTGTGCTATTAAGGTAGGAAAAGGAGAGGATTAGAAGCATAAGAATTCAAAGTCATCACCAGGCATTCCTAAAACTCGTCATTTGTTGGCAGACAGAGTTCCTGTTCTGGCCCAGGTGAAGAGATGAGTTTCTGCCTCCATTGGCTACACCTTTTCTTTTTCCCATTACATGACCGACCACTCTAACCTTCAGCAAAATGTTTGGTGCAAGTGAGAATCAGAAAATATATAAGAAGACCCACATCCATGCTTTGAGCCACTGCAGTCCACAGACAGTGCCATGGAGCCAAATACAAACATCTGTTTGATTTGTACTACGTCTCATTTCAGGTTTTGTGTGTTTTGTAATGGCCTCCAGTTGTACATGTTCAATTGGAAACTACTGTCAGGATGATAATTGTGTTTTCAAAATGTGTCTTCACATCTGAGCCTTATAAGAACCCTAGGAGCAGAGTGAAGAGATGAAATTAAGCTGCGGTCACAGATGAACAGATGAGGAACAGAAAGGTAAAACATGCAGTCCACAGCTACTCAGCTGATTCCTTATGAAGCCCAGACTAAGAGGTCAAGTTCGTCCAAATCCTACTCTGCTGAGGATCCCTACAGAATGGCTGGGATCACTACCAACGAGCTCTGTGAGCTCTCAGTCATGCCAAAAAAACTGTCGCCATTTTCAAAGAGAGTCACAAACACTTAAAGTGAGATAACTTTTTACAAATTACATAGGGTGTACGAGTATTCATAAACACAAACGAGACTCTGAGGCCTCTTTGGATATTACATTTTTTAATTAAAAAATTTAAATTAAAATTATTTACGTGATTCAAAATCACAATTCTAAAGCATAGTACACCTGAGACATCTTGCAGCCTCTTTCTTCCTCTTTATCCCATTTCTCCACTTCCTTCTCTCCTTTTGGTAATGATTTTTATTTTTTTATCCTACCTATGATTCTTATGAAAAATGCAAATAAATATGAATGGGTATTCTTATTATTTATGTGTAGTCTTACAAAAAAAGAGAGCATATACAAGGTCTGTCCAGAAAAAATCCAGCCACTGTTAATATAACGAGAATGGTTTGTGCAACCTCGATGTAACCTGGCAGCCAAGGAGAGTGGACTGGATGCGCATGTGTGAACACTGACACCTTCACTGTACTAGTCGGTGGGGGCGGTAGACACTGGTGAGTGGGCATGGCTACTGTGTGGCTGTCCATTCAAAATGACTGAGTGAGTACAGCAACAAATCTGCATCAAATGTTTCCATGAACGTTCCTCCATGGAAAATATTCGGATGATTAAGAAGGCTTTTGGGGGCAATGCAATGAGTACAGGAAATAAGACTGTGGCACAAACACTTCAAAGATGGTTGAGAATCTGTTGAAAGTGATCCATGTTCTAGAAGGCCAGCAACAAGCAGAACGCCTGAGGATGTTGAATGTGTGTGGGTCACAATCAATGAAGATCGGCAACTGACAGTGTGAGAACTAGAAGCTGACCTGGGGATTCCGAAAACTACTGAGTCCAAGTGTCACAGGATCTCGGCATGAAACGTGTCATGGAAAAATTTGTTCTGAGGCTTCTACCACCAGAGCAGAAGGAATATTGTGCTGCAGTTGCTACTGACTTGATTCAAACTGCTACCAATGAACCAGATTTGGTGCCCTGCAACTTCTGGTTTTTCCCAAAACTAAAATCACCTTTGAAAGAGAAGAGATTTCAAACTATTGATGAGATTCAGGAAAATCCAGGGCAGCTGATGGTGATCCTAACAAAATATACCTGAGTGTTTTGAACAGTGGAAGGAAGAGATGCTGGCAGAACTGTATGAGGTCCCAAGCTGCCTACTTTGCAGATGACTGAGGCATCATCATCCTATGTACAATGGTTCTTGTATCTTGTCTCTTCTTCAACATGTCTCTCTTTTTCATAGTACGTGGCTGGATGCATTCTGGACAGTCCTCTTGCAGTGCATTTTGAATTGGTTTCTGGAAGTGGTGGTAGACTTTGCTAAACCACCTGCTCTTGCCTGAGAATACCAGGGACCATAGGCATTGGTCTGCAAACAGTGCAAGTGAGACGAGAATCCGAAAGAGCTAAAGCCATAGAGGCTTCAGTCAGATGATTTTGTGCCCTAAACTTGGGTCCCCCACTAAACCAGAAGCAGCCATGGCCATTGCAAGTCGAGCCTGGGATTCTATGCCAATCACTGATGGGGCAGCTAGCCATTTCACAGTGAGAAACCCATACAGATGTCCAAGTAAAACCTCCATGACATGGTAGGGCAACTGTGTAAGAAGTGTTTTTCTTAGTTTGCCTGAGAGGATGGTTAGTGATGTTTCAAGGAAGTGTCATAGTGTCTTACAGACAGAGGGGTCATCTTCAATGCAATCGCCAAGTAGGATTCTCCTAACGAAGGAGCTTTCACGTGCTCTCCCTTGTCACCATGCACTGAAAGAACACAGAAGATCAAAAGAGATCGAGCCCGGGCCACTCCAAGCAGAAGACCAGGGGCTATCCGTGAGCAGAAACTCCAGATGGAGCGATAAGAAATGGAAGGTCTAGATAAGAAATGTAGGTGAGATCACCTAGACCACAGCTTCCCTAGACTTGGGAAAGGACACAGGTTAGATCAACAAATGCAGCGAGCGTCTCCCTGGCCCAGCGGGGTCTGGGTTTACAATGGTTCTTCCCAAGGAGAGACTGCAGATGAGCTGGGACCCTTCGGATTCTCCACACCGTTGACAAGACAGGTCACCAGGAGGTGCCTGAGAGACGCCTCACAGAATCACCTGCTGTCCCTTGTACTCATTTATCTAGAGTTGCCATAACAAAGTACCACAAACTGGCTGGCTTAAACAATGGAATTGTATTGTCTCACAAAAATGTGCTGTCTCACAGTGATGGAGGCTGGAAGTGCGGGATCCAGCTGCCAGCAGGCTGGTCCTTCTGAGGGCCGTGAGAAGGAATCTGCTCCAGGCCTCTCTCCTTGGCTTGCAGGCGGTGACCTCCCCCCTGTGTCTCTTCACATCGTCTTTCCTCTGTGTGTGTCTGTGTCCAAATGTTCCCTTTGGACGAGGAACCGGTCATATTGGCGTAAGGCCGACCCTAACAACCTCACTTAACCCGATTTCCTCTGTAAAGACCCTACCTGCAAATAAGGTCCCATTCAGAGGTAGTGTAGAAATGCTTAAGGAATTTGTTTGTATTAAAACTTGCCACTTACTGCTGGCATTAATAGTAACATACTATTAGTACTTTTTACCTTTTTTAATGAAAATACCAAAGTTAAGGTTTCCCAGGTTTGTTGTTGTTGTTATTATCACTTCATGTGACTTTACTGTTTATTAATAAAGCTTTCTGAGTTGATTGTGAGCGATTTGAAAAGACCTAGACATGTATATTCTACACTTTTTATTCCCATGGTATTTACTTGGGACCATAAAATTCTAGAGAAGAATTTTTCCCCCAACATTTTTATTACGACAAAATACACATAACATAAAATTTACCATCGTAACCATTTTTAAGTGTTTGTTCACTGGCATTAAATACGTTTACATTGTTGTGTATCCCTCCTCACCTTCCATTTTCAGAACTCCGTTTTGTAAAACCAGAACTCTGTTCCCAGGAACCTTCCTTCCCTTCTTCCCCAGCCCCAGCCTGGCAAGCCCCGCTCTGCTTTCTGTCTCCAAGGTTATGATTTACATAAATGGAACCATGCAATATTTATCTTTTTTGTGACTCTCTTATTTCACATAGCTTAATGTCTTCATGATTAGTACATATTATAGCATATTGTAGAATTTCCTTCCTGTTTGAATTTGAATAATATTCCATTTGTGTGTGTGCATATATTACACTTTACGCATTCTTTCTCAGTTAATGGACACGTAGGTAGCTTCCACATTTTAACAACTGTGTATAATGTTGCAATGAACATGAGTCTACAATATATCTCTTTGATACCCTGCTTTCATTTTGATTGAATATGTATCCAGGAGTGGAATTGCTGGATCTTTTGGTAATTCCATTTTTGACTTTTTGAAGAATCCCTGTATCATTTTCACAGTGGCTGTACCATGTCACACTAGTTTACATTCCTATTAACAGACTACCAGTGTTCCAATTTCTCTATAGCTTCACCAACACTTGTTATTTTATGTGTTTTTGATAGTAGCCACCTTGAAGTAGTATCTCACTGAGTTTTGATTGTATTTCCCTGATGATCAGTGATGAACATCTTTTTTTATGGGCTTATTGTCCAATTATGTTTCTTTTTTGGCAAATGTCTATTCCAATCTTTTGCCCATTTTTGAATTGGGTTGGTTGTTGGTTGCTGGAGCTGTGTAATTTCACTCCATAGGCTGGATAGAAATCTCCTCCAGGCTTCCAACATATCTTTTTGAAGGGACACAATTCAACCTGTAACATCTCTCTTCAGATTCACAAGTGTCCTTCCCATTTCCAGAAGTGCTGGCCTCATACCCCCATTACACTATCAAGAACAAAGCCATACAGAGTCTGTGAAAGTGTCATATTACTCGGGCATATATGAAAAGTGGGAGGCAATTTGAAACCCCTGCTTTATAATTTGCTGCATATATATTACATGTATACTAAATCTAACATGGTTCTCATTATTGGGCGTGGGCCCTGTTATTTTCAACAAATCCTCTCTGTCTTTATAAAGTCTAAGCAGAAAAAAAAAATCCCTCCAGCTATCCTGCTACAGACCGAGCTCCAACACCACCTGCTCCCACTTCATACACACCCGACCACAGGAGTTGAGATCCTGATGCCCAGGTTGCATAAAATCACATGCTCAGAAGTGAGACTTTTCTTTTCCTACACTTTGGAAGGTATACTAAGCTCAAAGGTATATCACCATCGCAGGGCTTTTGGCCTTGTGGATGTCGATCATTTTACCTTTGTTTCTGTTAAACTTGGCCTAACATCTTTGCTGAAAACATGTGCCAAACACTTTGGACCGTGACTTGGTGTGACCGGGTGTGGCTCGGCCTGCCCCTTGTCAGGCAGGTGAGAACAGCCAAGCTCAGTTCAAACATGCTCGAGAGATTTGGCCTCCGGAAATCCCCACAAAGCCCACTCCATTCCAGTTCTTTCTCAACACCCAGAGGAGGGAGCGCAAGGGCTGTTTCTTTTCACAAATGTCCCTGTCGCACTTCTGTGGTCTGGGAGGTTGGGGGAGCAGAAGGGAGGTAGAAATATATATATTTACTGGTGTGGGGTCTGCAGCCAGGAAGTAGACAAGAGGCCATAGAGGAGTCCAGTGACCACATGTCATGCCCTGCGATTCTGAGGGATGCCATGTAGAACTGGGTGATCCCAGCCCTGAGTGCACACACCAAACCCTACTCCACGGACCTATTTTCCACAGGACTCTTCCTTTGTGATTCTAGTCTCTTGTTGCCTCCCATCATTTTTATTTTACAGATTTCTTGGGTTCCATCCTTGTTTTCCATGTTCTGGGGTATAATCAAACACTGAGTGATGGTGTACAGCCAGAAGGTCTGAGGCATTAGCTGCCACTCCAACGCGGGGAGCAGCAGCTCCAGGCAGCAAATGGCCTGAAGGCATCCCTAGGAGGAGTCTGGTGTGGCCTGGTGGTGACCGGGGCAGGTGACTTGTTTTCTTTGGACGACTAGGGAGAACCAAGGATGCTCCCCCCGAACCTCCATCACTGGTCTTCCTGAGGGGTCTCTTCCTTCACACACAAGATGCAACACCCTGTGGACTACTGCTCTCCTTCCCTTCTCCTCCCCTCTCCCATTCCACCTCAGGTTTCCTCTTGGGAAGTTTTCGTCCAAAATTGCCTTGGGGTGAAGGAAAGATCTACAAGGGTATAACTCTGTGTTTTCCCTTGCATGACCCTGGTCTGTGACACACCCACTGGACACGACGCTGACCCAAGCTCCCGGTGAGTGGTCCCCAGGAGGCCACAAGTGAGGTGCCGGGCTCATGAGCGAGCTCTCAAAGTGCACTGTACAACTTACGGCAAGGAAACAACAGCCAGCACGTGCTGAGTACCTCCTGTGCGCCAGGTGTTGTTCCATTTACCCCTCACAACACCCTGTGGGGTAAGCACTGTTACTGTCCCCATTCCACCAGTCCAAGGTCACACAGTGGAGACAAGGCGGAGCCAGGATTTTCGCCCCAGCAGTCCAGCTCTGGAGCTCACACGATTAAGCACTGCTCTCTATTAACAAAAACGTGGGTATTGCACTCTTCTTTCTACAAATGAGGAGACTGAGGTACAGGGCAGTGAATCCTTGTCCGTCCCACACTGCCAGGGAGACCCCGGGCTGAGACAGGCACTTCCCACCCTGAACCCTCCCCACACTGGCCCAGGTCGCCCGTGGCTGGGTGCAGAGGCTGTGGAGCCCAAGGTGGAGTCAGGAGGTACGTGTATCCTACTCACTCTTCTCCACCCTAGGTTTCTACCTTCCTCCTCAGGCTTCTTGTTCCCGTTTCGGGTGACAGGAAGTGACTAGAAAAAGAGCCAGACAGTGAGAGAGCAGGTGAGGAAATCAGAAACCTGCACCTGCCAATCTAGGAATCAGTCCAACACGCCTTATGGAACTGCCACCTGGCCGCCCAGGTAAAGTGTCCAGATGCCCTGGGCAAAGGGAGGGGAACGTTAGAGGAAGTTAGAGTTCCAGAAAGGTATACATGGGGTAGGAGAGAAAATAAAAACAGCTAAGATGTGATAGAAACAGGTTGGAATCAGATACCCTCTCAGCTGGAAAGAGCCACGGGGATGACTTTGCCCAAACCTCTTATGAATGAGGAGACCTGACATAGGTTGGGCACCTGCCAGGCACTTTGCTAAGGGCTTCCCCTGTGCCGGCCACAGCCCTGGGAGGCAGTGCTGTTTGTGTCTTCATGGGGAACCCAAATCAAAGATTAATCGGCCTAATAATGGGTAGATTCAGGCAGCCTCCCTCTCTCCTGAGCCCATATTCTTTGATGCTATTTACCTTCATATGATGGACCATTAGAAACGAAACACACACAGAATTAGAGAGAACACGGTAATGAACCCCTAGATGTCGACTGACCAGTTGCAAAAATTGTCAACACAGAACAGATCTTGTTTCACCATCTGTCCCCCACCAACCCTCCCACTGTCAGATTAATTTGAAGTACATCATTTATTACATATTATCACAATAATATACATATTATATAATAATATAATGCATATAATAATTACAATTATTTCTATATTTTATTACATAATAATATAATGCATGTAATAATTACAATTATTTCTGTATTATAGTATCTTGTTATTATCCGTGCATACTTTAATATGTTTCTCCAAGAATAAAAGGACTTTCTTAACATAGTTGTAATACCAGCATCTCCTCTAAAGAAAATGACAATTTCTTACTATCATCAAGTGTCCAAACACTGTTCAAATGCCTCAGATTGTCCCATAGATGTATTCTGACAGTTGGCTTTTTTGAACTGGAATCAAAATCAATCCGCATATTGCATTTGGTTGATAAGCCTCTTCAATCTCTAATAGATAAGTTTCCTTCCGCCCCACCAATCATTTGCTGAAGAAATGGAGTCACTCGCCCTGTAAAATTTCTCACAGTTTGGATGTCACAGATTATATCCTTGCGGTGTCGATGAACACGTTCCTCGCCCTGTGTGTCCTGTAAACTGGTGGTTAGAGCCAGTGGTGCAATTAGGTTCGTATTTAATTCTCTGGCTCCAATATTCGGTCAAGGCCCCTATGCTTAAGATGACCTTTTCCGCAGAAGACGAAGCTTCTAGCCCAAGCTCATAAAGCAGATGAAGGTCAGAACCAGAACCGGAACTCAGTCTCGCGACTCCAGTGGCCCTGCTCTTCCACGCCATCACAGGACTGGAATCTAGAAATTTTCTCCTTGGAGTGGAAGGACAGTTTGACTGTTATTAAATCTTCTACCTCTTCTACCTCCTTCTCTGAGAGAAGCCAACAGAGCAGCAGTGGGGAAGTCCAAACCTTCCTTTGGCATATGGGAGTGTTTTAACTTCGAGCAGATGGTGGGAGGGACGGGTCTCCCCAGACCTGGGTGGGGCTCTGCACCTTCTGCTTCAGCCAGAGGGCTGCAAGCACTTAAGCCAGAATTCTGGCACAGAACATCATTCTCATTCCCTGTCTCTCATTTTAAATGCTGAGAGTCAGTTTACCTGAGTGAGTGCCGACAGGAACGTGTCATCCCTGTGACACTCATCTGAATTGAAGGGAAAGAGGTGTGTGCACGGTCGCAGCGCTGAATGCCTAGGGGGGCACACAGGACTTCCCCTGGGGAAACACGAAGGACAGAGCTCAGGAAGGTGCAACTGCTCTGGGCGCTTCAGAGGTGGGTGTTTTTTTGTTGTTTTTGTTTTTCTCCATTCCTGCTACACAGAGCATGCAAATGTCAGAACTAGACTATATAACACAGATAACCAAGACTATTGCCATCACAAGAGGAAAAAACTTACCACATACCAAAAATTGGGCCAGAGGACATGGGGAGGGGGAGGAAAGATGGTTCAAATGCACAATAACGGTGCAAGTCCACATTCACTGAACACAAAACGTTCCAGGCACAGTACATGCAGCATCTCATTTACTCCTCACAGCAGAGCCCCACAGGGTAGAAGGCAGGTACTGTTCAGTGACTCTGCCACTGAAAAGGAATGTAAGATCACACAGACAGCATAGGTGAAGGAGGAATTCAAATGCACGTTATTTCTCTTTGTGTGTGTGTGGCTTAACCATGAGGCTAGAAGGTCAGCTAAATTAAGAGAGGTATCTGAGAGGGGTAACAATTTGGAAAGGAGTTTTAGCGGGGTGTAGGAGTGGCTCGGGTAATGCACACTGGGGCCCCCAGCCTTTGGGGACCAGTCATCTTCCATTTTAGCACAGGTCTCCCAAATCCATTACGCACATTCCACAGGTGAAGGGATGGAAGGATTCCACAAAAAGTTCACTG
>CM052538.1:20458286-20608153 GCA_028533065.1 Trachops cirrhosus | reverse complement strand
TTGAATTTGTTGTCATGCGGACAGCACGGATTTGTCTCACAGCCCCTGCAGTCAAATGCGGCTCGTAGTACACATGTCCTATAATTTTACTCGTGATTTCCCCTAGGGATGTACAGCCAGGTAGAAATGGAGGACAGCCAGTTTACACTGAATGAACTGCAGTCACATGGAAGAAAACAGGATAAAGGAATGAGAACCTGCTGTATGTACTTGGAAATTGTAAATGTCTATATCCTTTGACCCCAAATTGTAAATTGCTTGCAAACATGACCCCAGTTCTCTGCCCCCTCCTCTGTCCATGTCCTTGGCAATGCGACTTTACAGCTGCTCCTGTTCAAGGGTGGAGTCTATTTCCCCGTTGCCCTTGTGACTTGCTTTGGTCAGTAGAACAGAAGTGGTGGTGTGCCAGTTTCAAGTCTTACACACTCTGCTTGCTCTCTTGGAATCCTGTCCAGCCATCACGTGACAAGCTGGAGCTGGCCTGCCACGGGACGACACCATGTGAGGCACAGACAAGCTGTCCTAGCTGATGGCATCTTAGACAAGAAGGCCCCTGCCCCACCTAGCAGATAACTACAGATGCATGATGCAGGGCAGCCTAGATGATAAGAACCACCTGGATGGAGCCAACCCAAATTGTTGACCCCAGAACCATGAGCTAAACAAATGACGGTTGTTTTAAGTCACAGGTTTTGGGCTAGTTTGTTTTGCAATAACTTTATGATATTCTCAACAACTTTTAAAAAAAGATTTTATTTATTTTTTTAGAGAGAGGGGAAAGGAGGGAGAAAGAGAGGGAGAGAAACATCGATGTGCAAGAGAAACATCAATTAGTTGTCTCTTGCATGCTCCCAACTGGGGAGCTGGCCCATAACCCAGGCATATGCCTTGACTGGGAATCAAACCAGCAACCTTTGGGTTCACAGGCTGGTGCTCAACTCACTGAGCCACACCAGCCAGGGCCTCAATAACTGTTTTGACAGGAACTCATCCCAGTAACACGGTCAGAAATTTCCAACAAACTGTGCATATATATATATATGCACCTTTCTATAGAAAGGTTCATCTCAGTGTTAATTATAATAGCAAAACAATCTTTGTAAAAACTTAACCAATAATGGACGATTGGTTGAATAAATCTTAATGTATCCATACAAAGCATTTTTATGGTGCAACCATTTAATGCACAGAGATGGAACCGCCTATGGCACAGCCACGCCACAGAGGACTCTGTAGGTGTGAAAAGAAAGAATATCTCAATGTCCTGCAGTGGTCTCCAGGATACTGGGTCCAAAAAATGATTGAAAAAGTCTGCACATCTGGGTAGGGGGCAGAAGTACGAATAGGCAGAGCATGGAGAAGTCTTAGAGCACCGAAACTACGCTGTAGGACACTATAATGGTGGATACAGGTCATTGTATGTTTGCCAAAATCCACAGAGGGCACCACAGCAAGCGGAAACAACCTTAGTGCTGACTACAGACTTCGGGAGACAGTAATGTGTTAATACAGGTTCATCGATAGGAATCCTCTACGTGCAGGATGGGTGGCTGGGGGGACTGTGCGTGTGGGGGGAGAGGGGAGAAATGGGAACTGTACTCTTCGCTCGATGCTGCTCTGCAAAAAAATCTTTAAAAAATTATGCATAGCTTATCTACAAAAGGGGAGAAGAGCAAATATATATATTTGCTCATAGTTTGAAATGCAAGGAAAGAAGAAAACCACCCTTTCGTGGGTATGTACAGGAGGCAGAAGGAGTAAGTTCGAGTGTATAGAAACAGAAGCTGGACTTCTCTAAGCGCCCCCTGGTTTGTAGTTTAGATTTAGGGGCCACGTACATATTTTATGTAATAATGAATAAAGATGTTTCAAATCCCTAAAGGTAATAACCAAATGAAAATAAGAACAAACAGTGTATAGAACTGGTGGCATAACCACACTGGAGCCATTTCAAATGACTTTAAAACACAGTAAATTGACTAGACCCCCAGCAGGATATAAACTAAGACCAAGAAAAAAAAAGCCGTTCAGTAATGGAGTTCAGTAATCATCTGTTGATGGTAGTGCTGGTATACTTATTTTGAGACTGCTGTGTGTGTGTATTCCGGATAAAGGCTCTGGATAAATATGTTGCTGTTCAGAACCAGAAAGGAATGAGTCACAGATACAAGATTAACAAAGCTAAGTTAAAAACCCATAGTCTCAGAATTGACTCATAATATTAGTATGGACTTTTGATGTATTTAGTCTTTAATTTTAAAAAATTCTTAGGCCCTGACCAGTGAGGCTCAGGTGGATGGGTATTGTCCTGCAAGGCAAAGGTCTCCAGTTTGATTCCCAGTCAGGGCACGGGCCAGGTTGCAGGTCTGGTCCCCAGTCAGGAGTGTGAGGCAACCTATCGGTGTTTCTCTCCCTCTCTTCCTCCCTCCCTTCCCCACTCTGTAAAAATAAATCAGTGAAACTTTTTTCAGAATAAAAAATTCTTAGCTCTGACTATTAAAAAAGCCTAAAACTAGTGACTAACCCAATGGCACTGAGCACCCTCAGTCCCCAGGTTGTGGTCCTTAAACACCGTTTTGTACCAAAAGGACTCCTTGAGGAAATGGCTGATTTGAGAAGAGAGATGTCCGAGGCAAGGCTACAGACCATGTCATATCAGAAAGACAAGGAGGCTGTCAGATTACAAATGCAGCGTCAGCAGACACGGGAGCCGATCTGAAGAGGACCCCCCTTGTCAAAGACAGTAAAATGTGAGTACCAACGGGACTTTTACTGTGGTCACCTAAATGTATGAGTTCATAAGGATAACGATTTTTGAAAATGCATTCCTCCTTTTCAATAGATACTAGGAAACCGAACTCATTTAAAAAATATTTGGTAAATAAAGATGAAGAACCAAGCATTTATCTTGACTTTTTTTATAAAATGTCCTTCAGGGAGCCAAATAGTGGACAGGAAGTTTATGAAAGTTTCCAGCTCATACATGAAAAGATGAAAGAGTTAAAGTGCCATTATTTTGCAACCCCTAAGAAATAAATGGACCTAGGCAAAAATTGTGAGTGGGGCTGACACCACAAAAAAAGAGTCAGCCAGACCGCATGGGCCTCCTTGTGGAAGTTCATGCCACCGTTTGCACTGTGCTCTCACAGAAAGAATGAACGTGAACCTGATGGAGCCTCTGCCTCTAATTCCAATTCACAGAAAATACAGGGAGACGGGAACCTGTCAAACTATCACACTATGGCATAGAGATGCGATCAGCAAGATCAGGCAGAGAGTCTCAAAACAGAGGACCCTGTTTCTTCTCCAAAAATAGAGACAGAGGATGGAAGGAGACTCTACAGATTAAAAGGGACTTACAAAACTCATTAACCAATTTCAATAATAATGACGATTAGAAAAGAATTGGGAAAATTGGGACCCTGGATGATAAAAGAATTATTAGCAAATTGCTATTAGCATTGGAAAAAAGAAGCTATACAAGTTGTTTATTGCAAACCTATTATGTGCTCAGCATCACGGGAGGCCCCAGACACCAGTATCTTATTGAATTCCCACAGCAACCGCGTGGAGACAGGAAGAACTTTGCCCAAGGCCATTCAGCTCCTTAACCACCAAAACCTGTGCTCACCTTGGATACACACTCACTTAACGTCTTTGCTGTTCTAGCAAAGCATTGTCTCCAGCTGGAATGCTTAACAACCTGGAAACATTAGGTAAATTACGGCAGATTCTCTCAGAGGAGGTTTGTGGAATAATTTAAGATGATGATTATGAAGACTTAGTAGCAATTTAGAAGCACGTTTATGATGAAGCAATCACAAAATTTTACATGTATTCTAACTTTAACTCCATTTAAAATATACACAGGGCCAAAAACTGGCTGAAAGGGAACAGAATCAAATGACAAACATTGTTTTAGGGTGACAGGATTTGGATACATTTTATTTTGACTTTGTAATTTGTTCTTTAATGTTAAGTTACTGTTACAATACAGGAACACCCAGCCCAGGTCCAGAAAATATTTTCTGACCTATGTTTTATTTCCTTAGGATTCCACTTTGGGTTAGTGGTATAGTTTCTATTGCCACTGTGATAAAAATTGCCACAAATGTAGTGGCTAAAAACAACACATATTTATTATTTTATAGTTTTGGAGGTCAGAAGTCCAAAATACGTTTCAGTAGGCTAAAGTCCAGGTGTCTGCAATCTGTTTCCTGGCCTTCTCCAGTTCATGGGGCTGCCCACATGCGTGGACTCATGACCCCTTCCTCCACCTTCAAAGCCAGCAGTGACATGTTGTCCCATCTCCTCACTGCCTCTGCGTCCATTGTCACATCTCCTTCTGTGACTCTGACCCTCCTGCCTTCCTCTCATAAGGACCCCTGTGATTACGTTGAGTCCACCTGGGTAATCCCAAATAATCTCCCATTTCAAGAGCCTTTGGGTAATCACATTGGAAAAGTCCCTTTTACCAGGTAAGGGAGCATAGTCACAGGTTCCGGAAATCAGGACCTGGACGTCTTTGGGGGGCCATTTTTCACCTGCCACAGGTAGATCCTTCCACCATGTGGTTCACAGGTTGCAGGGTACTATGCGTTCCTGCATGCTACTGACAAAGTCGTAACTAAATGGGAGAAATGAATCATGGGAAAGTAGGCATTGCTACTGGACAGAGGACAGGTGAGTTGCCAGTGAGCACCCGGAACAGCCTGAAATCCTGGGGTCACGTCCAGTGTGCGGTCAATACTTCCTGGGAAGCAGCAGAAATGGGGCTGCTGATAGGTGTGGTGTTCACACACAGCCAACTCCCATCGGGTTTGCCTGAGCAGTTAAAAAAAAACAAAAGACAAAACACTTTCCTGTATCTGTAGCTATCACAACGTCAAGTGCTCCTGGAGCCAGGAGTGTGAAGCAGGGACCGGGCGTTTCTTGCAGTTTCCCGCTGGCTGACAGAAATCTGAAGAGAGAGACCCTCAGAGCTTCAGGCTTGGAAAGGAGGGCCGGGAGCCTGCAGTTCCTCTGGGATAATCAAAGCACTGTGATGGGACAACTGGGACAGACGTAGCAATAACCCAAATGTGAGGCAAAGTATTGGACTGTTTGGGGAGCCAATACGATTGTTCAATCCATCCTACGTGCAGTGGTAGCACTCATGCCTCCAAACCCTCTGGAGGTTCTGTGTTAGGAAAGGGGTCTTCGGGTCTGCTCACCTTCCCCACCACTTCCTCCTCTGAGCTCATTTCCCCCCGAGTTACTCCCCGGCAAGAGGTGCCTTGCTGTTTCCCCATGGGCTGCCCATGTCAGGGCACGATTTCCTCCAAAAACACCACCCGTACAAGGCTCGCATTCGAGGCTCAGAAAAAAATTATGGCACCAAAACTCTATACATCTTCAAGTTGATCAATGGACCTTTCTATTCCTGGAAGTCCTCCAGTCGCATTCCCAGTGAGTCCCCTGCTGTGAGCCATCGTCCCCTCAAGCTGGCTTCAGACTTCATTAGTCTCTGTTTCCTCACCCTGCCCTGGGCCATTCTCTCATGGCCCAACTCAATCCCCCTCACTCTCCAATGCAGGTGAACTCCCTCCACCTGCCTGTATGGTTCTGGGCCTATCACTGCATAACTGAAGATTCAGTAGTTGCCCCGCCAAGCCCTGGGAAGTCCATTCAAGGTGCTACTTTCTTAGCAGCAACAGAGAACTAGACGTACGCTTTGAAAGTGACCTTTCTTCTCTACTTCCTAGGGTCTCTGCAAGAGAAAGGGAGCACGGTAGAGGTAGAGTCCCCGTCTGAACTTATATAGTACCCCTAGGTGCTTTGGGTTTTAAACACCAATTCTCCTCACATCATACAGCCAACAAGACAAGGAAAGCATCAACTTAAGGAACAAAATACCCAGTTTCCAGTTCTAATTCTGGCCGAGTGACCTCGAATAAGTCACTTCATTTCCCTGAGACTTGGTTTCCCTACTGGTAAAAAGCCACAATTATGTCTCACAGAGTTGCTGTGATACTTAACTAAGAACAGTTAACAGTGGTAAAGACTATCAATGAATAGAGAACTGTTAATAAACTATTATCTATGTAGTTGGTGATCAGTCAACAAGGTAAGTTGTTGGTTGGTTGGTTGGCTGGCTTTCCCACACTGTGCCTCAGGCAGCTGAGTGATAAGGGAAACCGAAGAGTTGACTCAATGGTCAGCTCAGTCCATGCTTGTTTGGGAGTCAGGCATCCTATTGTCAGGTGCACACGGGCCACCCACACACGGGGGTAATGGGACAACCGTGGGTGGTCTTGAGAAGCAACTGGTCCTTTCCACAATTTTAGAGAAAAAGAGGAGAGTGACAGCATCATCGGCTGGCTCCAAGAGGGGACTGACATCATGGGAGTTGGCCAGGCCTTCTCCACACTAGGCATCTCGTCCCTCATGGCAAAGCCAGACCCAGGCTAGGAAAGTACAGAGTGATGTTCCCTTTTATTGTTGGGTCGCTTCTCACTGACTGCTGAAAACTATATTGTTGCCTGTAAATTAGCAACACTGATTTCCAAAATTTCCTGATTTCTTTATTATTACTTCCGTCTTGTTTGTTTTGTCTTTAATCAATAGAGTTTAAGCTAAAGCAAGTTCTTGGTGATGCAAGTCCTGTGAGATACTTCTTCAAGGATCATGGCCATGGGCAACTAAGTTTGGGAAATAGACCTTTTCCACTAAAGAACTGCAACATGCGTTAGCATTCTAGAGCTCTTAAGAAGTCTTGAAGTAAAAAGAGCTGTTTAACTTCACTTAACTCAGTGTTTTCCACCTTATCCTCTCATACAAGCCTCTTTTTTTTAATTGCCAAAGAACACTTCTTAACGTCCAATGGAAATAGTTTCCAGACGAGAAGATTTGAGATTTGCTGTTTGTCCGGACATTTCCGTTCGTCCACAGGTGTGTGCTCACCCTTGTTCTCGTTGGCCTGTGCTCGGCAAGCTGACTCGTCCGAATGGCCCCAGGAGCCTCCTGCCTTCTGACTTCCATCTGGTCCGACCAATGGGCGGAGATCAGAGGACAGGCAGAGAGGGAGGCCAAGGCATGCTCTTCCTCAGCTCATTCCTTTCAAGATTGCTGCCCATTGCTACTTGGAGGCCACAGTGACCCTCTATATACAGTTATTGTCCCCACATAATCGGTGCCTCCTCTTGCCCCTTCAGGCCATGGCTGGTATCTGCTCCCCCAGGTGGCTGATCCCAGGTTCCTGCTCCATCCCTGGTCACTTTCCTTCATCCCCGCCCACACCTTGGTAAATTTTTCCTTTCAAACACTCTTCTGAATTACTCCATTTGCATATGTCCCCCTTTTCTGCTAAGGACCTGAGCAACACCCTGCCCTAAATCCATGAGCAGCTAACAGCGTCTAACACGGTTACATAAGGGAAATATTTTAAAACCTAGTTACTAGCCAACTGCAGTTAGAATCCTGTAACGTATGCAAAACAGAGTCTGGCCTGCCAGTGCAGTGTTTAGCTCCCCTAAACAGCTCAGCCTGAGGTCACTGGGCCTTCCGTTCCTGTCCTGACTCATCACGCATTACCTCACAGACTTGAAAGGACTTTGACAAGGCCACATTCACGAGTGCCCAGCCATACCCTTAGCTGTTGACCAAAGACGTCCAGTTCCCTTTAGGGTATTCAGATTTCCAAGTTGAAACACCGGTTAGGAAGCTTAATTTTTAAAAAAGCAGCTTGAGACCAGAGGTCAGTAAGAAAAGGCATCTGCAGTGGGTTCTCCTACATAAACGAGACACCCTCTCATGTGCTGCCCTGCCAGGATTTTTGAAGACTAATGAAAAAGCAAATCCAATAGATAGGGTCCTTGTCTTCGGCTGGTTGTCAATCACGTACTAATGTCTACTGAGGGCCAGCCCTGAATGTGCCAGAACCAGGGGGAAACAGAAAGGAATGAAAACACTGACCCCTTCCCTTGAGGAATTTACAAGTATCATCAAAAGAAAATGTACACTCCCGACACCTGAGCCCAATCATATAAAGCTTAAAAACAGTTATCACAAACCAGTATAGATATCTAATGTAGGTATACGTAAAAATCTTACGTCATGCTCAGTGTAGAGGCCGGGTTTTCTGTATCTGTCCATCTGCATGCAAAAAAAAACAAAAAAACAAAAAGGGCAAGTTTAGAAGCAGCATGAAATACGGAAAATACCATGAGTTCTGGGGTTAATTATTTGGGTTAATTTGCATGAGCACAGGTGATTTCATCTTTCTAAGATCTCCTCACCTGAAAAATAAATAAAACAAATGAAATGCAGGTAGACAGGCACAGCTGAAGAGTTGACGAAGTAAGGAAAACAGAGCAGCCTGACCCAGCGGGCGCTTCGGAGGCTCTCGTTAAATGTCAGTTCCCCTCTCTTCATTCAGAAAAGAAATAGGCTCTAAAATCTATTTTTAGTTCGTTTGTAAAAGCTTTATGGATAAGGTAATAGTTTTAAAGGCTTTTGATCAATAAAAGGGAGGGGGCCACCAGAAATTATGACCCTTTAAGGTACTGCCAGAGGGAGGAAGTCAGAGAATGGAAGTAAAACCAAAGTGTCCGTGTAAAGGTTATGCCGTCCACTCTGTCGCCTCTAGAGGAAATTAAACCCGTCCAGAGAACACGCTCTTTTCTAAAGGTTTTTCTATAAAAGTAGTCCTGTAACCTACCTAGGCAATATCTTCTGGAGTCACTCAAGTTTTATCTTCAACTCTTAGATTCGAGCACCTTCCCTACGTGTCAACACAGAGCTTCCCATGCAGTTTCAGGCTCTCTGCCCATCCCCAGTCCTAGGTCCCGACACAGGGTAAATCTGCTTCCAACCGTGGCGTTCTCCCTCTCCTTTCCAGCCATCCTGTGTGCCACCACTCCCCGCCCCCACTTTTCCCCCTAGCCTTCAGGAAAGTGTTATGTAGCTACCAGACTAACCTGGGAAGGGGACTGGAAATAAATTCAGTTTGGGTCCTGAGGTATCTTAATCCCAGGAAAGCTCAAAAAAAAAAAAGCAGCTGGGGAAGAACTGGACATTCTAGAAGAGCTGGATAGCCTCCAAAGCCAATCCCCACATCATCCACGACCCAGTGTGTGTGTGTGACATTTGCAAACTGCTTGTTTCCTGGGACGGTGTCCTCCATAACATCCTGAGAGTTAGCCAGCTGGCAAGGTGACCTCTGATGACTGCAAACACTGTCATACCCAGCCCTTCACACAGCACTTAAAAACAGGCAACATTCATTCCCAAACCACAACATAGTTGATTTAGCAGGAAGGGACAGAGTCACTCTCTAAATGGGCAAGAGACTGAAGAAGAGCTGGCCGGGAAGGGTTTCCTTGTTTGTCTCCTGGGGCTGCGCCCTATGGACCGTGATAATTAGGGGACAGGGCGGGGCCCTCTAGACGGAAAATGATAGGAAAGGTGCTGCCCTAATTACTGGATTTTATTGGGATGATACTTGAGGTGTGGTTATTACCATCTGTTGAACTTCATTTAACTCGACCTCATAAATGGCAAGCGGGGGCTCTAAATAGAAATGGGAATATTACAGACTGCCCTGAAGCCATTCAAAGACCAGGTCCAAATGGTCATCTTAAATTATAGAGATGTGCTTGGTGGTTTCACAGTGCAATCATTTTTGGAAAGAAGATACCCCTGAATGCATGGCCCTCTTTGGTGCATCTAGTGAGCCTTTAGCACCGGGATCCAGGCACATCTGGGCCTGGCCCTCACTGCTTCACTGTAATTGCCCATTAAATTGCCTGTCTGCCTGGCTTGGCTGTAAATATGTGACAGTTTCTTTGACTGGGAAAGGGTAGGGCACTCTGAAATCCCATGACAAGGACAACTAATGGGCCAGGAAGGTCATGGAAAGCTTCCTTGAGGAGGTGACAGCTCAGCCAAGGCCCACGTGGAGAAGTCCCCCCGAGCCAGAAGATAAGGACGGCAGTCCCGCCTCCAGTGCCGCCGGTCAGATCTGTGCTTCTCAGGCTGGAAGGAGTGTCCAAATGACCTGTGGACCCTACTGAAATGCAGGTTCTGCTTCAGTAGGGTCTGGGGGTGCCGAGAGTCTGCATTTCTAACGCTCCCAGTCCAAGGATCACTCTCTGAGTCAGCAAGGTACTGGATGCCCTTCTGAAGTATTATACTCAGCTTTCTACACCTTAGTTTTCCAGTCTGTAAAATGGGCTCCCTAGGACTGGAGAAACATGAATGTGGATCCATCTGTAGCATGTTTTGACCATATCACACTACAGACCAAATACTTGCTGTTTGATTAACACCGTGTGGTGTGTGTATAGGAAGAATCCCTAGGGTGTTAGCAGCCCTAGGAGACTTGTCAAATTGCTTTTCCTCTATCTTGTCAGTATTTTCTTCACCTAGCTAAAGAATGTTTTAAAAATCCTTTTCCTACTTCAGGTTTTATACCATCATTAACCAGATAACAGCTCTTCAAGTAGGCTATTTTATTTTGTACAAAGGAACTGGAGTATTTAAAATGTTAAAGTCCTTCAGCCAAAAATTCAAGAGCTGTGGGCATCTTGTAATTTTGGAGGTGACTGACTGAGACATGTACTAATCCACGTGGGCTGATTTCATAACCAAGTGACAAGCATTTGCTGTCCTGCCACCTCCTTGCTATAATTAGCTCTCAGGTTGAACCGCATATC
Source organism: Trachops cirrhosus (assembly GCA_028533065.1). Taxonomy (NCBI): domain Eukaryota; kingdom Metazoa; phylum Chordata; class Mammalia; order Chiroptera; family Phyllostomidae; genus Trachops; species Trachops cirrhosus. The sequence continues at coordinate 20,597,459 of CM052538.1, read as the reverse complement.
ATTCATTTCAAAATTGCAAACTGTTTACTTGCAATCAAACAGCTGTCACATTCAGGGGCTTCTTGACTAACCACGAAATTCACAGGTTGTTCCTTAACGTCTTGGTTTTCCACAACATCCCACCAGGAACCTGAGTCCAGGTGTGAAGGGTACTCTTGAGAGAGCACATGTGGGTCAGGCAAACTACAATGTGGGCTGTGTTCATCTCAGATATGAAAGTGATAACAAAACGTTCACCAAAATCAGGCCAAGCAGACCTGATCACTTTTTGAAGGGCAATTGTTTATTCCATTGATTGGCTCACCAGCACTATTTTCTCCGAGAGCACCTTGTTAATATTGTTCTTTTCATTCCTTTAGGGCATTTGGGATTATTTGGAAAACTCCCAGTTCCTAACCACTGCCTTACCACTCCTTCCATTTAAGTCACAGGCAGGATTATTTCCTAATAATTGTGTGTGTCGTATGAGAGTGAGGACGTGTTTTATGCACTTCACTGCGAAGTTGCCCTCCCTTCTTATTTATTGAGCTTCAGCTATGTGCTGGGTGCCCTGATGAGCCCTGTGCAACGGGTGGTGAGTAAAACAGGTGTGTGTCCTGCCTTCTTAGATGTTTTAGTCTAGCTCCGGGCGACGGTAAAGAATCAAGTACAACAACTTGAACGATGTGCTCTCAGAAAGACACGAACAGGGTCCCGGGCTAGAGAAGGGCCAAGCAGGGAAGAGGGGGCTTGTTTATTAGGACGGGCAGCAAGGATCTTGCTCAGGAGGTAGCATTTAAGTCTGAACTGAGGAATGAACAGAAGCCACTGCGCAAATGTCGGGAAAGTGTTTTCAGCTGAAGGAACAGCCCGTGAGAAGGCCTGGAGTGCATAAGAAGTGAAACGAGTTATTAGTAAGTGCTTCTTAACCTCCAAAACTGGCTCCCAGAGAAGCTTCATGCTCCTGCGCAGGAAGCCAGTCGGAATGTCCTGTGTAGGGATACTGAGCTCTGTGTGCGATGGTTGAGAGCATAAACTCGGAAGACATACTAATTCCTGGCTCTGCTGTTCACTAGCTGTGTGTCCTTGTGCAAATCGTTAAATCGCCTGGTGCCTCAGCGAAACAGAGACTGTTAATTGTCGTCACCTGATAGGACTAATGTAAGAACAAACTGATGGACGAGTTAACCCTTGTCTGGCACTCTGTAAGTGCTTTGCGTCAGCCCTTAAAGCAGGCAATTTATTGGGCTAAAGGAGAAGCGGGATAGATGCCGTAGCAGTGACGAGACAAAGTGCTACCAGGGCACGAGGCAGGGCCCACTGGGGGACAACCACAGCACAGTCATGGTTGAGGGGAGCTTTGGAACTAGATTCTGAAGGGTGGAGAGAGTTTCACATTCAATTGATCATCAAGTCCTTTCTCTGATCACCAGCCCCTGCCTTTGTTCAAGCTTTTAGTGTGTCTTGTCTGCAGTGACAGTTGTCTCCCCTCGAACCTGTGCCCTTAGTACAACAATGTATGGAAATCATCCCTGAATGTGCTTGTCTTCCCCAGAGGACTGGGCCTGTTCCCTAGCTTTTCGTAGATGCTGGTTCCACTGAACTGCTTACCTGCTGTTGTTCCCCTCTGTCTGTCCGAGTCCAATCTGGGAAACAGAAGCCACTGTAGGTCTTCCCAAGAGTGGGACTTGAACACAGGGAATGGGCTTACCAGGGATAGAATTGCTGAGAGGCCAACAGGAGGTCTTAGCCAATGTAAAGATTGGCATCTGCAGGAAGCTGCTACCACTCCTAGGGCGGGGAGGAAGTGTGGCTGCCAGCACCCTGGGGCTGAGCTGTGTGGCCAGGCTGAAATGCAGCAGGAGCTGCTGGGCAGGGATGGGGCTGGGGAGGGAGGGGTTCTCGGCAGAGGAAATGGAGAAGCCAGGCCTCTAAAGGAGATGCCGCCAGAGGGGGAAGGACTTTAAAAAACCCTGGCTTGTCTCCCACTCCCTCCTTCCAAGGGCCCCATCTACCTGGAAGCCAAATGGCAAGGGAGCCTGGGAAATGTAGTTCTCGGTGAAACAAGGCTGGGCCAGGAGAGTGGAGAGTGGGGCTGGGGGCAAATAGGCAACCTGCAGGGACCCCTCTGATCCTTCTCCACACCACTGCCACCAGTGTTTGTTCTTTCTCCTCTTTTTGTTGTTGAATTGAATTTTGTGCAATAATCCAGGCATATAGTCATCACGCATAGTGAGAAGTCTAAGTGCAGGTGGTTGCAGATCTGATTCATCCAGGGCACTGGGTCAACGACCCTGTAAGGTTCTGGCTTTTTCCTTATGCGGCCAAAGTGGCTGCCACAGCCCCAGACATTGCCGCCTCACAGCACAGCATCCAGGGAAGGGAGCAGCTGTAACCAGGCAAATGAAGACATCTCCTCAACTGCTGTCCTGTTTCCTCATGTAGGCAAAACCTGATCAGCTGCAAAGGAGACTGGGAAAGCCAGCAGCCCTCACTTTTAGGTTCTGGGCTCCCAAGGTTGTTGACACAGATTCTCATTCCTGGAGATTTTCCCCCATCTGTCACTGTCCAGACACATAATTCTGGAGGTCAGAAGGCAGAAATGGGTCTCACTGGGTTAAAATCTAGGTGTCTGCTGAGCTGAGCTCCCTTGGGACCAGAGTTCTTTGTCAGATACAGATCTGACCTTGTGGTTCCCCAGCTGCCCCGAATGTAATCAGAACAGCTCCTGGTGTGTCCAGGATAAAGACCAAACTCAGCAGGGATAATAAGTAACAAACAGATCTGAGATGCTGGTCAGAGGACCGCTCTGAGAACCTCTAAAGGTCCTTGAAATCAGAACGGGGCCTCTTCAGGGGGTTTCCAGGGCACGAAATGTGTATCGGCATTCACACATTAGTGTAAGTTTGTGTGATAAAGGGAAGGGGGATTTTTTTAAATTGAACTTTTTAGTTTCTTTGCTCCGCTGCTAGCATTAACTGTGAAAAAAATAAATTACTACCAAATAAATTAAGTTTACTTGGTGGGAGAAAGTGTAAGTACCAACAGCTGGGAAGGGAGGGGAGTGCGGGAGAGGGCTGGGGGCCCGTTTCTTGCATCTTCCAGCTTCTGGAGAACCCTTTCCTCCATCTTCAAAGTCAGCAACACTGTATCTCTGTGCATCTCTTGATGAGTAAGATGAATTTAGGAGAAAAGTTGTGAAAAGAGGATGAAGTAAAGTTAAGAGAGCTTAAATGCAAACTGGCACAGACTCCCAGCAGGGCAACTTAACACCACCGACAGCAACACCCTACACATGTGCCTTTCCTTCGAACCAGCAATATTATCCCTGGGAATTCACCTTAAAGAAATAAATCATGCTAACCCACAAATATGCATATTAGAATGCTTATTGAAGCACTACTTAGGAAAGTGACACATTAAAAGTAACCTAAATGTCCAATAACAGAGAATTTGCTGAAAATACTTTGTGGTACATTAGGACAATGGAATACCAGGTGGTCACAGGAAATGATGGTAGAGGAGAAAATGGTAATTTTGAGCTATAAAGCTATACTAAAAAATGTACATACATGACATTCTTAGCACTAATCATCTATGGGTACTGTAATTATAGGTGATTTTTTTTTTTGCTTATTGTGTATCTCCTAAACTTTCTACACTGAATTTGATTTGGTTGTCTTTTTTCATTTTAAATTTAACATTTTTCAAATGTTATGGTAAAGCTGGATAATTTTTTTAAATCAGGTTTAAGGTGTATTCCATATATGCATATATACTAGTATACAGAGAAATATATACTGATACATACGCATGCATTAGTATATAGTCCTGTAAGCTTTGGAAAATGTATGTGACACAACCAAGTTATAGATACTCTGTCACCCTAAGAAAGCCCCCTTGAGTCTGTGTGTCCCCTCCCTACTCTCAGTCAAGCCCCTGGCAATCACTGGTCTATTTTTTTTCACATGTGTGGAATCATGTAGTAGTATGTAGCCATTTGAGTCTGGCTTCTTTAACTTAGCGGCAAGCTTTTCAAATTAAGGTACACTCTGGCATGAATCAGTTGATCCTGGTATGGATATACCACGATTTGTACACCCATTCATGAATTGATGGACAGGCAGGTTGTTTCTGCTTTGGGCTATTATGAATAAAGCTGCTTGTTATACACACTCGCATACAGGACTTGGTATGGACATATGTTTTCATCTCAACTATGGTTCATAAATACTTAGAAGTGGGATTGCTAGGTCATACGGTAAGTGCATGCTTATAAGAAATAGCCAAAGCATTTTTTAAAGTTGCTACATCATTCCAAGACTCATAAGCACTTAGAATGGCCATATTTTTTGTTTATTTGTTTTATTTTTAAAAAGCCATTCTGATAGGCATATAGTAAGGTCTTGTGGTTTTAATTTACATTTCTTTAATGAATAATGACATTGGGCATCTTTTCATGTGCTTATTTGCATCTGGATCCCTTCTTTGGTGAAAAGTCTATTCAAACCTTTTAGCTGTTTTTTGGAGGGATTATTTGTTTTTTATTACTGAGTTACAAAAGTTCTTTATTTGTTCTAGATACAAACCACTTATGAGTATATGATTAGTAAATATTTTCTTCCAGTCTGTGGCTCCTTTCTTAACGGTATGTTTCAAAGAACAGAAGCTCTTAATTTTGATGAAGTCCAACTTACTAATTTTTTGTGAATTGTGCTTTTGTGTCATATTTAAGAAATCTTTATCTACCCCAAGGTCACAACAGTGCTCCCCTCTAGTCTTCCAGAGTTTTATAGCTTTCGGTTTTACATTTAGGTCTTTAATCAGATGTATGTTGGTCAATATTTTCTCCTAATGTTTGTCCAGTTTTTCCATGATTATCAAATCTTTTTTTTAATCCTCCCCCAAGGACATTTTTTTCATTGCTTTAAGGGAAAGAAAGGGACAGAGGAAGGAGAGAGAGAAACATCAATGTGAGAGAGAAGCATTGATTGGTTGCCTCCCATATGCACCTGGACCAACGGTCAAACCTGCAACCTAGGTATGTGCCCTGACTGGGGATCGAACCCGCAACCTTTACAGGACGACGCTCCAACCAACAGAGCCACACTGACCAGGGCTGATCATCATATCTTTTGAAGAGCTTTTTAATTTTGATGAAGTAAAATGAATTGATTTTTATGGTTTGTATAAATGTCCTTACTTTTATATTTACTTATAAAAAACAAGTGCCATTAGCACTTGTTTTTTCACTTTTTCCTTTCCCCCTCCTTCCCTCCCTCCCTTCCTTACCTCCCTCACTAGCAAGAAAGGCCTAAGAGGTATGTAGAGAGCAGTGAGAGACAAAGCTCTGTGAAAACCCAGCTCCTCTTGAGAGTGTGCACTGTGGTTTTCAGGACATGAGGTTGGTAGGCAAGGTGATTTAATGGTGGATAAAATCATAGAAAGATACAAATGTGCAGCCTTACGATTAAGGGGATTGTTAAGCCCATGTACTTCACAGCCACGCTTCAAAAGTGAGAGGAGCACACACTTTTCCTCTCGTATGTCAAAATTTAAACAAAATGGGAATTTCTCTGTGAAAATGAGTAGACTACAAAGGGCATATTTCATCACTTTCAATCAAAAAATTTGCCGGTGGTCAAAAATTTGAAGGTAGCAGACACGCTGGTTGGTGTAGCTCCTTCCAGGGTGAGGGGGTGTTTGGACAGGTCTCTTATTTCACGATCCAGTGAGGCCAGAGCCACTGCACAAGTTTTATGGCACTGCAAGAATTCAAGGTCTTACACTGACCTCCGTTTTACATGGTGTTTCATTTGAGTTAAGGGCCAATAAAAAAAAACAACATGAAAAGTATAACGTGTCTGAACAAAAAATACCTGAAATTAATAATGAACTGACTGAGAGAAAATCAAAATGAAAAACAAAATCCTTATCCCTATATTATTCTTCAAAGACAAAAACTTGAGGTCAAACGTAAATTTTCACAGCGCTCACGTTTCAGGAATCACAGTACCCCTCTCTTCCCACCTTTGTCTCCGACTTGGGACTGGCAACGGCACGGAGCTTTGAAAGGAAATTAACTTCCAAAGTCTCTTTCCATTCCCTGCGTGTGAACAGAAACTACCTCAGGACCCTTGGGCAAACAAAGAAATAAAGACACTGAAGTAAAATAAGGCAGGTGGTTTCATGAGCATTGGTGTCAAAGCTTTGAACAAACATCTTCTACTTTTATTGGGCTGCACACTTTTTTGGTACCTAGAAATAAAGAGCGGATCATAGAGGCAGGGAAGGATCGGCGACGTGAAATGTGTTCACCGAATCAATGAAGTATAGCGCGGTGTGCTCTCTGTTTCTCTAGGAAACTTTTGGAGTCTTAGGAAGTGATGCGATGTATGGCAATTCACATTTTTTCTAAATGTCCAAAACAAAGAAACCTTCAGACAGACAGGGCAGGGTAAATACATAGCTGTGGGGAGGGACCCAGGACTATGTTATGACGCTTCTTTATGGACCCTTTAATAACAGGGCTTTATTTTTGTACCAGGGCAAAAGCAAGGGTCAGGCCTTCCTCCAAGCTGTTGTCCTCAAGGCTGCCATTAGCACCTGGCGATTACTGCCCTGAGTTGTAGTCAGCTGTCCTTATGGGAATTCCTTCTCCCTTTTGGCTCAACCTTGAGTTCCCCGAGGGCAAGAACCCCCACAGTACAGCACAGTAACACCTTGTATACACTGAGAATGTAATAAATATTTACTGACTGTCCTTTACTAACATGAACACTAAGGACATTTATACCACTTTTCAAAGCTTTAAAAAATGACTGAAACTTTCTCAGACAACTCCCAGAATGACAATACAAAAATACTTGGACTTCTTCCATGATGAATTTTTTAACACAGAATTTTAAAATTTTAGGGAATTTTGTGGCATTATAACACACATAAATTTCAGTTTACTTTGCAGCTCTGTGAGTCTAAGCAAAAGCCAGTTTGAACTTCTACATTTCCATCCATCCTTAAAGCCATCACAAAAGGTGTTATTAGACGTACAGTGCTCCTGTGTACAGTGATTAGAACGGTGCCTGGCATGCACCTGTGTGTCAACAACTACTCCTGAAGGTGCCTGTGGCAGATCGGGTGCCTGCTCACAGCTCTCTCCCTGAAATGGAACTGTGTGTCCGCACACTGCCACTGGGCTTTGCCTTGCCCCCCAGAGTGGCCATAAGGGCAATGTAAGAGTGTGTGCGTGTGTGTCGCCATGTTTGGTACATGATTGCTCATTAAGAATTTGTTGGATGAATGAATGCCTAGACTTCAGAAAAAAGGACCCTCCCTCTATGCCTTCTACGTATATATATCAATATTGTGACCATGTCCTTTCCTTCAAAGGAGATGTATCAGTGAATAGTTAGCTGTTGCTGTGAAGATAGTGTGTCACAAACACTGTATATAACAAACAGAATATATAGATCCTCCCCGCCTAACTTTGGGCTTAATGACTTGCTTGGCCAATGAAAGGTTAGCAAATATGATGCAACCTGAGGCTTTAAATGTACTTTTATGATTTGGTTAGGTCTGTTAGGTTTCTGAATCCACAATGAGCAGTATATGCCTGTGGTAGCTCTTGATCTCACAATGAGAGACTCAAAGAGTGATTTTTTTTTTTTTTAAATTCTCACCTGGGACTAAGTTTACTGAATTTTAGAGAAAGAGAAAGCAGGGGAGGGAGAGAGACAGAGAGTGACATCAACAGGAGAGAGAAACATTGATCAGAGTGGATGGAACCCATAACCTAGGTATGTGTCCTGACAGGGAATTGAACTCACAACCTTTTGGTTTATGAGACAACCAACCAGTTGAGCCACTGGCCAGGGCCCAAAGAGTTTTCTTAAACCCAGTTAAAATAAGGTCACCCAGTCAACCCACAGACCCATGACCCAAAGGCTGTGATGCTGTTAGCCACTAAGATTTTAGAGTTGTTTGTTCGACATTGGTATCACAGCAATAGCTGACTAACACATGTCCTTTTAAGAAAGGAATGTGTTCACAGTATTGATATATATGATATGGAGGGAGAGTTTATTTTTCTCAAGTTAAGGCATTTATTCATCAAATAAATACTTAGTGAATACTTATGTTCCAGACATGGTAATAGAGATTTAAAATTAACAATATTAAGAAAACAGGGTCTAAATGAGTACAGAAGATTGTTTTAGCTTATTCTTCTTCCTCTAGTGACTAGGTGTCCAAATCCTTCTCCCCCTTCTCACTCTCCAAACACCTACCCCTATATCTACCACATACATAGCCGTCTCAAATTCCTACGGGCTCCCTGACTTGCCCAAGGCTGGGAGATTTCCAGCTGAAGGTGGAAACTTCACAGTCTTTTGTATCTTCCCAGTGTCTGCAGCTGACTATGACATGAGCCTGGCCTGGGGAACTGCAGGACACTTGGGTGCTGCTTGTCCAAGCATACTTACTGTCCCGACTGCCAGGCAGGCCCTAGCATCCATGTTGCTCTGTGTTGCCATCTCTCACGCCAGGTGTCCCAGGGCTGTGCCCCACCATTACTGAAGTAATTATTTTTAGAGAGGAAAGGAAGGAGAAAGAGGGGGAGAGGGGGAGAAGCATCAATGTGTGGTTGCCTCTTGCACAACCCCTACCAGCAACCTGGCCTGCAACACAGGCATGTGCTCTGACTGGGCATTGAACCAGTGACCCTTTGGTTTGCAGGCCAGCACTCAATCCACTGAGCCACACCAGCCAGGGCTCACCAGGTTAGCTCTTAAGAGCCAAAGGATTTCTCAACATTCAACTTGCTTTTTTTCAGCCTATCTCCCTCAGAGAGCTTAAGGTGCCCAGACAATGCTTGAGAAGGCCACATCATGGAAATGGGAGCAGAGAGAAAGATTTTGAAGGGTGGCTGTTGGTTCCCCTTATGCCTGGATCTCAGTGCCTTCTGGTTGCAAAAAAACAAACAAACAACAAAAAAAAAACTATGCAAAGCCCAGAGTTCAGAGCAAGGAATATTAGCGGGGAGAATAAGGGGCTTTACAGAATTAAAAAGGGGATCAATTTACCAGGGAGACATAATAATCCCAAATATATATGCATCTAACAATAGGGGGTCTAAATATATAGAACAAATATTAATAGAACAGAAAGAAAAAAACAAATCTCCAATTACAGTTGGAGATTTCAATACTCCTCTCCTAGTAATCAACAGAATAGGAGGACAGAAAATCAGTAAGGTTAGAGAAGACCTGAGGAACTCTATCAACCAAGTTGGCCTAATCGACATTTGTAGAAGACTCCAAAATGTCAGAATTTACATTCTTTTCAAGTACACATGGAATATTCAACAGCATAAACAACGTATTACACCATAAAACACACTTCAACAAATTTTTAAAAACTGAAATCCTGCAAAGGATTTCTAAGACCATAGTGGAATGAAATTAGACAGCACTATCAGATATATATCAGGAAAATCCCCAAATATTTGGAAATTAAACAACACAGTTCTAAATAACTCTAGGATCAGAGAGATTTCACAAGGGGCATTAGAAAATATTTTGAGTCAAATAAAAGTAAAACTAAAGATTATAAAAATTTGTAAGATGCAACTGAAGCAGAGAATAAAGGAAAATTTATAAGATTAAATGTTTATATTAGAAATAAAAAAGGATGAAAAGCAATTATCTAAGTTTTCACCTTATGAAACTATAAAAAGAAGAGCAAATTAAACCCAAAGCAAGCAGGAGGAAGGAAATGATGAAGATAAAATCAGAAATCAATGAAACTGAAAACAGAAAAAACAAGAGAAACATCAATGAAACCAAAACCTGGTTTTTCACAAAGATAATGAAATTACCAATAACAAGAACAAGGGAGTGATGTTTCTATAGCTCCAACAGACATTAAAAGGAAAATAAGAGAATATTATGAAAAACTCTATGCCAATAAATTTGATAGCCTAGATAAAGTGGACCAATTCCCTAAAAAATACAGACTACCAAAACTCACCAAATATAACCCATATAGCCCTGTATCCATCAGTGAAACTGAACTTTTAGTTTAAAAACCTTTCCACAAAAGAAACTCTAAGTCCATATGGCTTCACTGGAATTCTACCAAATATTTAAGGAAGAAAAATGCCAATTCTACAGACTCCTGGAGAAACTTGAAGAGGAGGAAATACTTCCACATTTGTTCTATAAGGCCAGCACTACTTACATGCCAAAACCAGACAAATATGTCTTAAGGAAAAAAACTACAGACCATTATGCCTCATGAAGATATACACAAAAACTCTAAAAAATACTTTCAGCAGATGAAATTCAACAATATGAAAATATCATAACTTAGTGGAGTTTAATGCAGGAATGCAAGATTGGTTAAACACGGGAAATTCACCATATTAAAAAAAAAAGAAGATCCATATGAGCACCTCAATAGACGCAGGAGAAGAATTTTAGCTGCAGCATCCATTAGTGACAAAAACCCTCAGAGGCCAGAAAACTCAATTTGATGACGAGAAGCTAGGAAAACCTACAGCGAACATCATGTGTAATGATTAAGTAGCAAATGTCTTCTCCCTAAGATTAAGAGCAAGGTAAGCATGTCCAGTCTGTTTAATAGTCTGCTGAAGGTCTGAGCCAGTGAAACTAAGCAAGAAAAGGAAATAAAAGATATCCAGTTTGGACAGAAAAAAGTAAAACTGTCTTTATTCATAAATGATGTGACCATCTATGTAGAAAATCTGAGGGAATCCGCTATATTAAAAATTTTTAGAACTAATACATGAGTTTAGCAAGGTTGCAGGATATAAGATCAATATGCAGAATCAATTGTATTTTTTTGTTTTTATTTTTTAAAGGTTTTATTTATTTTTATTTATTTTATCTCTCCTTTTAGGGAGAGAGGAAGGGAGGGAGAAAGAGAGGGAGAGAAACATTGATGTGCGAGAGATACACTGATCAATTGCCTCTCTCACAGCCCCAACTGGGGACCCGGCCTACAACCCAGGCACGTATGTGCCCTGATTGGGAATCAAACCAACGACATTTCGGTTCGCAGGCCAGCACTCAAACCACTGAACTGCATCAGCCAGGGCTCAACTGTATTCTTATATACTAGCAATAAACAATGAAAAATTGAAATAAAAAACATTTACAATAGCAGAAAAATATGAAATACTTGACCTCTATACTGAAAATTGCAAATGATGCTGAAAAAAATAGAGCACACCTGAATAATTAGAGCATGATACTGTGTTCATGGGCCAAAAGACTCAATTCTAATTCTGTTAAGATGTCAGGTCTGTCCAAATTCACTGTTGTTGTTTTTTTTTTTGCAACATAATACCAATCAAAATTCTGGCAGAATTTTTTTCTAGAAATTGGCAAGCTGATTCTAAAATTCACATTGAAGTGCAAAGAATGTGGAATAGCCAAAGCGACTTTTAAAAAGAAGAACAAAGTTGGAGGGCTAACATGATTTGATTTCGTGACATTAAAAAGCTGCGGTAATTGAGACAATGTGGTCTTGGCATCACAGGAGACAAATAGATCAGTAACAGACACATCTACAGTGTGTCCAGAAACAGACACCCAGGGGTAGGGATGACTGACTTTGACAAACGTACAAAAGTAATTCAATTGAGAAAGAGTATGTCTTCAAAAAATGCAAATGTTCTTTATTTAAAAAAAAATCCCTTCAATCCAGTCCTCCCACAATATACACAAATGAGCTCAAAATTAATCAGAGACCTAAATATAAAAACCTAAAGCCATGAAAACATGGGAGAAAAATCTTTGTGACCATAGAAATGCTATGCAAAGATTTCTGAGCGACAACACCAAAATCCATAAAAGAAGAAAAAACACCTGATAAACTGGCTTTCATCAAAATATAAAATTTCTATTCTGAAAAAGACACTGCTAAAAGAATAAAATAGCAAATCACAGAGTGGGACAAAAATATTTGCAAAGTGTATACTGAAAAAAAAGATTTATATCCAAAATATATAAATAGTCCTCAAAACTCAATAAGAAAACAAAAGCCCAATTTTAAAAAGTAGACAAGTTATTTGAACTGACACTATACCAAAAGGACATACAAATGGCAAGTAAGCACATGAAATGATGCTCAACATCATTAGTAATAAGGGAAATGAAAATTAAAATCATCATGAGATATTACTTCACACCTCTTAGACTGGAGGAAAAATAAAATAACTGCCAATATCAAGTGATGGTGAGGATGGAGAGCAAGTAAAACTCTTCTCTGTTACTGGCAGGAATGCAAAATGGTACAGCATTTTGGAAAACAGCTCGGCAGGTCCTCATCCAGTTACTCCCGTACACTTCCCACACGACCCAGGAGCTTCACTCTTAGGTATTTATCCCAGGGGAGAAAGCCTATGTATGTGAGTATTCATAGCAACTTTATTTTTAACAGTCTAAAACTTGAAACAGCCCAAATGTCCATTACCAGGTGTATAGTTAAATGAATACCAATACATCTGTATAAAAGACATTTTTTTTTCACCAGTAAAAAGAGACTGATGGATACAAGCAACAAATGCTACGTACCTAAAGCCACACTGAGAGGCTTACAATGACCAGGGCTGTATTTTTCCATTTATATGATGCTCTAAACTGAATGTTTGTGTTCCCAAATTCATGTTATATCCAAACCCACAGTGTGATCGTGTTTGGAGGTGGGGCCTTTGGAAGGTATTTCAGTCATAAGGGTAGAGCCCTCAGTGCCACTTTTTTATTTTTATTTTTTTAAGTGAAAGAGACTCTGGAGAACTCCCTTGCCAGGGGAGGACACAGCATGACCGCAGCTGTCTGTGAACCAGGAACGGGCTCTTGCCAGACTCTGAATCTGACGGCTCCTCCATCTCACGCTCCCCAGTGCCTTGAACTGTGAGAGGAGCTTTCTGTTCAAGCCACAGCACATTTGTCCCATACAATATACGGCCCTGAATGAAGTAAGACATGTGATGAGCTGAAAAAGGCAGCACAAGGTGGGGATGAAAACCAGACCCGTGGTCACTCGGGTGGGGGTGGGGGTTGGGGTGGGGAGAAAGACTGAGTACAAAGAGGCACGAAGAAATTCTTTGTGGAGGGATGAAAATGTTCTGCATCGTGACTGTGGTGGTTACCTGACTGTATGCCATTGTTAATACGGACAGAACTGTTTAAAAAAAAAAGGCAGGGCTAGAAATGGAGCTCCACTTCCCACAGTGGAAGTACCTGAGTGGGTTCCTTGAGAGCTGCCGAGGGAAGTCTGTCCGTGGCGCTGTGTTCCCTTCGTGCCGGTCACCCTGGTACAGTGACAGGACAGGAACTGGCGCCCCGCCAGCTCTGTCATTAAACAGCTGTGTGGCCCCGGGCAAGTCACCTCCTCTTCCAGTTGTTTTCTCACGTGTAAAATGCCTCATTTGCACTATAAATGTCAAACTTCATTCAGCTCTAAATTTCTAAGATGTTCCCCAAGACTCCTCCCTTGGGTTAGAGGGAGCAGCCTTAGGCATTCAACTCCGATCTGTCTAGCTCTGGGGTTTTAAGTGCTTTTACAGACCTCAGCTCAATGGCCCTCACAAAATCCTGTGACACCTCAATACCCACAATACTTACCCCTATTTTATTATGTACGAGACTGCAACCAACAAGGACTCACTAATTTGCCCAGTCACGAAGTTTTCACAGAAGGCAGACCCTGTACACTCCCCTCCCTGTTTGTTTGTTTGTTTGTTTGTTTTTGAGTTGTCTTGTTCCAAATTTAAGTAGGGGAAAGTGCTAGGCTCCAAATCTCTCTAGGTATCTTTTCTGTCCTCTGTTAGGTGAGGATCTGATGAAAATCATTTACGTAGTCCAGCAGTTTTTGAGTCAGATAAGCAAAGCCCAAGCCAAACAGAAAATGGCGTTTATATACGTGGTAACGGCTGGTCCAGGGCTTTACAGCAGGGCCTGCTCCTGCTGGCCCAGTGTCCCGTCAAAGGGAAATCCTGCAGGAATGCTAATGGTCAACAATACGGAGGCCTTACTGTGAGCCAGGCACTGTGGCAGGGTTCTCCTGTGTCACCCATTTATTCTCCTCCACAACCAGTGGGGTTAGCATAGTTAACCCCACACATGGGGACTTCTCACTCCTTCGTTGCTGACTGTGAATGTGGACAACCCCACACCACCATCATTTCTCCACCAAAGCCTCCCAACAGCTTCCCGACTGTCTCCCTACCCGACTGCCCCGCCCCGCCCCAGCCTCCCTCTCAATTCTATTCTCCACACAGCAGCCACCTTATCCTTGAAGACACAAGTCAGCCATGACCATGGGGGTTTCTCCTCTTTCTCCCTCTCACCTCTGCTTTTCCCTCACCCCTATTTTAATGCAGTGTCCTGATTCACTTTCACCAGGAGTGGCATGCCTGTTCTTTTTGCAGGGACAAGAAGACTGGTGGATCTTGACTGCCACCTCCTAACTCTTTCTGAAGCCCGGGATTGGGCTCACTGGGCCCAGCGTGGTGGCTGACGGGGATCTTAGAGCCTTAGAGTGTCTGCAGCATGGTGACTGAGCATAGACAAGTCCAGGAAGGCTGGTGGGTTTCCAAATCTCAGAAGACAGACGTTTCCTGGGGCCTGTCACTGAAAACCCTAAGTGATGTAAGCACTTCCTAGGGTGAGACATTATAATGACTTTTTATGTTTCTCGCAAGTCTTTAATTACAGACTCCAGCATAGACACATCATGTGAAATGGAACAGGAATTCCGATAGAGGAGGGCGTGGCAGCCATTTTTGGTAGGAATTGACAAACTAATTCTAAAATTTATATGGAAATACAAATGATCTAGAATAGCTAAGATACTTTTTTAAAAGAAGAACAAAGTTGGAGACTGAAACTGCAGGATTTTAAGACTTATTCTAAAGGTATAGTAATCAAGAGAGCCTGGTATCGGCAAAAAATATGATCCAATTTTCAATAATCAACCTTCCATGGTAGAAAGATTAGTGTTTTAAATACGTAATGCTGGAAGAGCTGAATAGTCATATGGAAAAAAGGAATCTTGACCTGTAATTATACCATACCCTCAAATACTAGGAATGCTAGTAGATGAGAAAAGTATAAAAGTTCTAGAAGAAAACATGGGAGGAAATCTTTGCAATCCTAGTGTAGGTAAAGATTTCTTAAATGGGACACAAAAGCATGAGTCATAGAAAAAATTGATAAACTGTACTTCATCAAAATTCAAGATTTTATTTTTGCCCCTGATCTTTATCAGAATAAAAACGAGACTTTCGAGGCTGCTGTGTTCCAGGATGGATTGTGGGAGGCATTCTGAACCCGCAGGGGCCTGGAAAGGGCCCTTCTTAGCCCCAAGCTCAGCACTGAGGTCAAAACTTCTGCTCATCAAAATACACGATTAATCTTAAAAAGTAATCCAGAAATAGAAAGAAAATATTTGCAACACAAAGAACTTTAGTCTCAAACATATAAAGAACTCTAAAACTACATAATAATAAGATAAACAACCCAATAAAATATGGGCAACAGATTTGTCACTTTACCAAAAAAGATTTTAAAAAATGCCATGCTTTTTCAATCTTGCCAATGAGTGCATTTCCCTCCAGGACCGCCACTCCCCACCCCTTCCCGACCCCAACACACACTCCTTTCCTTGGCTAAAAGTTCACTTATCTTTCAAGGTCCAGTTTAAATGTCCCTCTCCTTAAGTCATACTTTTCTTCTGTTTTTTTTAAACATTTATTTTCCAACTACAGCTGTTAAGTCTTACTGGGGGGGTGTTACACACTACTCTCTAGGAGCGCTTACCGTGGAACCTGCCTCACTTGACGACGCTTGTTTCTGGGTCTGTTTCATTCGCTTGAATGTGAAGCCCTTCAAGGCGAAAATCGTGTCTTCATCTTCCCTCCACCACTAAGCACAAGGCTTGGCACAGAGTAGGTGCTCAATAAATGTTTGCAAATGGAGGGAGAAAGCATTTCTTCTTTATTTCCTGGGATGCAAATGACACCCAGGTCCTATTATTTCTCTTAAATTGGGTTCTGTGGGGGAATAGGGAATCCTAACTACCTGAAATCATAGCTTTTTAAAGCTCAGGAGATGTCAGGTGTTTACAAGTTGTGTCCTACACACCTGATGGGGACCCTAAAAAGCCACATGCAAGGGCTGAGGAATATTCATCTGTAACCTCATTTTAAGGAGCTCAAAGTAGGATTCCATTGTTGAGGTTTATTAAAAATTACTTTGAAAAAACTTATCAGAAATTAAGATGTTGTTCAAGTTTTTACTTTCATACCTGATATTCAGTGGGCCTTTGGTATGACTGACTAATGATTTCTGTAATTCTTTTTAGTCCTAACAGTCTACTATTAGATGTACCCCAACTCCATCCCCCTCCTGCAGTTGACTTTGGTATCATTGTATTCAAAGTCGGCAGTAAGTAGTGCCGAAGTCAAATGATACTTCAGTAATCAATGATCTCCTACTGGTTTTCAGATACACTCGTCAGTGTCACCATAAATGGCATGATGACCTTCATGCTCCCTGGGGGCCCCCTCAACCCTTGGTCCGACCTCCTCCCAGCACCTCCGCACCTCCGTCTCTACCCCCCTCACTGGCTAGCTGTAACACCAGACCACTACCAGGCTGCAGGAGAGACAGGAAAGTGCTCTCTGTAGGTTTAAAAAAATTAAATTGAATAAATACCCCACCTGAAAGGGAAAATGTCATGTGTGAGTTTCTCCCAAATTCTGGAAATATAGTGAGAGGATAGAAAAAAGACAGAGTTTATTATTCTAATGAAATGTATTTGATCACTAAAAATATTATGAAAGAGGACATTGAAAATTTGTTGGAATACATTACAAAATGGATTTTTATCACTGCAAATGAAATACAGAAAGGGCAGAAGATGGAGAAATTTTTTAAATGATACATATTTTTAATGTATTCTTAGAAGGAAAAAGCACATTTCACTAGATGCAAAAAAAAAAGCTTTCATACCAAAACGTAATGCATGTCTATTGTAGAAACTGAGGTAAATTGAATAAGAAAAAAGAAAAACATAATTATTCTTACTACCATCTTTTAGAGAGTTAATCACTTTTAATCACTTCACAGAGGTCTTTCCAGTCTTCTTTCCTGGTGTATGTGTGTGTGTGTGTAACCAAAATGAGATCAAAGTGTTGTAGACTCTGTTCTTTCCTTTCTAAACTACATATGGAACATACTTCAATGTCACTAAAAGTCTTCTTTAACATCCATTCATATTTAGCAAAATGTCTTTCAACAATCCCATACCATTAAACATACACGTTGTTTCTAGTTTAGGGCTATTATAACAAATTCTACAGTGAACATCCTTGTGCCTATAGCTCTAAGAATCATCCTGATTATTTCTCTAGGATAAATTCCTTGGAATAGAATTCTGGGTCAAAGGGTATGTAAAAAAATGTGAAACAACTCTTTTATTCTTGTTACATGAGAGACAATCTTCTAATTCAATTTGTGAGAGGCCTCCATTAGCGCACACGACTCTTCTTGGACTTAGCGCCGTGTGAGTTCTCGGTTAATTAAATGATTTCAGTCCTTGAACTTGTGGTGGCCAAGCTACAAACAGACATATGCTGCCAATGAATCAACCAACAAAAATGTGTCCTTCTATCCAGAGTCCCCACGAGGCTGACATTTCCTGCAACCTGTTTCACTCCATCTCAGTCGTGGTTGCTCACGTCTTGCCCTGCCAGTTTTCTGCCTCCTAGTGGATGTGTGAGCTGTGAATCACGCTGCCCCCAGATCTCTGAATCTCACTGGGCAAGATCCTGTCTTCTAAGTCCATGGGCATAATCCACTGGTAAGTCGCTCATTAGTTTCTCTCTCCCAGAGTTTGTAACACCTTATAATTTGGTGTCACCTTGGCCAATTCATCAAGGTGTTTATATCTTATAGATCATTAATAGAGATTAAATGAGCAACACATAAGCTGACCTCCCTGGCCCCACCCAGGCTCCACCCTGTGTCAGTTTCATCCCTGTATTTTATGACACTTCCTGCTTTCTAATTTTCAGCCCACGTGACCACGTGTTGACCAGAGAAGCTGGACTCCATAGTCAGACCACACATGGCCTTAAGCAGGGGCCACACTGACTGACAAGCCTGAGGACTCCACATCACATTTTACCTTCCCCAGGCTCTTACATGACCCCCTGCACTGGAAACCTTTCCATCTGCACGCTCCACCCTCTCCAGCTGGCTCTGTACCCCAGGAGGCTGAGCTATAGAGTGGCCTCCACAGACTCCGCAGCCCTCTGGTATCCCGTCGGTTCAGCCAATAAGAGACAGAGGGTAGGAGCAGCATGAGGTCACGTTGTCCATTCACTCAGCTCCCTCCCTTTGCTGTTGCCAAGTCCTTCCAGCAAAGGCCATTGCCTTATCAGGGAGCCCTCTTCAGACAGATCTCTCTCCAGCGTCCCCCCATCCACACCCTCTCCTTGCCCTTTCAGTCCCGGGAACAGTACAGGCTTCCAACCTACCCCTACAGTTTCCCTACACCTAGTGCATCCCTTATAAATAATCTCTTTATTAAACTCCCCTCAAGTACCCAATATGAGAGTGTCATTTGTTCTTTACTGGGGCTCTGCCCTGACTGAGGTACCATATAACATGGCCAACCCTAGGATAATGCTCTGTGGGGCTGGAAAGGACAATGACACCAAATCGCTTCCAGACTTGAGCTTCTCACCCTCCTCTCAGACCCATAAATGTCTAGCTCTTTTGAAGTTCTCACACTTTTAAAACAAAAGAACTTTGAAATTCTCTTCACAAGAGCTATTCTGGATGTTCCAGCATTTTCCATTTATTCATTTGGCAAATATTTATTGAACACCCGCCATGCGCCAGACACTGAGCTAGACACCAAGCACTCATCAGAGCACAAAGCAGACGTGCTCAGGGCTGTGAGAAGAAACTGCAGCTGGGAAACCACAGACCCTGAAGGTTCTGCCGAGGTGCTTGTGGCAGAAAGAGGTGCCTTTCGTTTTGTTTTCCAAATGCTTGCAGGATGGTGCCCCTTCCTCAGATGGTTTCTGTTCAACATTTCATGATATCCTAAAAGAACTTCAGTCCTGGAAGTACAAGAAGGCAGGAAGCTAACAAGACCTAAAAAGAGGAAAATTTTGGAAAGGACAAGAGCCTCAGTTTCCCTACCTTCAAAGATTTGCCTTGAGCCCCGCCTCCCCCCAGGCTGATCAGCCTTGGCATGGCCTCCTCAGTGATGTCAGTCCACACCATCTGCCCTGCCTCTGCTCTTCCCGTACCTGTCACGCTCTCACACCCGCCCCGCCCCAGCCTGTTAGGCAAGGTGTGCCTGTCCCGAGGTGCTGGCAGCGATCACCCCCGACCCTCTTCTTCCTTTCTGACCTGATCTCACTCCCAGCCATTTCTTCTAGAGACTGAACCTTGCACCTCACTGCCTTCACCACCGCCACCCCTGGGTCTATGAAACTGGTGTTTCCCCTTGGTCTTCCGGGACTTTGATTCTTGTTTATTTCTGGTGAGTCTGATTTAGCTCATCCCTCTTGCTCTCCATAGCCCATGCTGTCTTAAGGAGCAGACCTTTCTCAGTTCTGGTCCCTGGACTCTCGATGCCCAACCTGAGCTCTGGACTCCCGCCTCCTCCCCATGGACTCCCAAAGTCCCAGAGCCCCTTTTCCCATCACTCCAGTATCAACGTCTCTTCTTCAGATGCCTCAGTGCAGCCAGGTCTCCTCCTTTTCCTTCTTCTCTATTCTCCCTTTTTGCCTTTCCTCCTCCCCCTTCTCTACACTTTTGCTTCTCACCCTTCCTAAAAGCTGTAAGAGTTCCTTGCTTTGAAAAATAGGTATTTTCCTGAGAATTTGAAGGTAATTAAAGTCTGCAACATTTGAAATTTAGTTGTTTAAAATAATGATGATGATAATAATAATAATAGCTTCCAATTACTGTGTTTTCTGCATGCTAGGCACTGTAATGAGAACTGAGAACTTTATACACATCAGCTAATTTAATACTTACAGGAGCCCTTGAGGTAAGTACTATCATTCTGTCCAGTTTATAGTTGAGGAAAGTGAGGCTGAGAGAGATGCAATGACTTGCCCAAGGTCACACAACAAGTAGAGCTGAGGCTCCAACACAGTCCTGCTTAATTCAAAATTCCCAATTCCAACCTTCTTGCCATTACCATAGCACTACTTAAAGGAATCTTAGTTTCTTTTGAAAGGAGCAAACTTCTACTATAGAAATGGCCCCTCCCCAGCTGCCCACTTTATAAGGTTAAACTTTGATATAATGAGCTTCCCTCAGCAAGGCACACCCATCCTTCTTACTGGGTGGGGAAGGGCCCTCCAGGTGAAACCTGCTATTTATTCTCCATCCACTGCTGGTCCCTCACAGGGTGTGGCCACGGGTGGGGCGCCGCCCAACCCACCTTTTTACATCTGCTCACCCACAAGTCCTCCCAAGGACAACTCTGGCTACAGATTCTGCCCTCCTGAAAGCCCCACCACAAAGGACAGCAGCAAACACTTGGCTGAGACTGGGATTAGAGCTCCCAGTGACATACAACCTCTACATGCCCTGTATACCTAAAAGGAACGACCAGCTGCAAATAGAGAAAGGCCATGTGCTTCGTGAAACTGAGCTATGAGAGTTCAATCATTCACTCCCTAAACACATACAGAGTGTCAACAACGTGCCAGGCAAAGAGCAAGGTATTGGGCTCTCTCTTCCAGGAGGCCATACTTCCATCAGTCGAAGGAATAAAATATTCTATGTGTCCCTGTGGTAGACTGTAGTATCATTTAGCAATTTTCACTCTATCCTATCATTTCCCCATTCTCTGCCCCCTTAATTTGGGACTCAGGTATGTCAAATACTTTGGCCAATGGAATGTGAGTATAAGTGATAGCGTGTCATTTTCGAATGAAGCCATTACGAGCCATTGCAAACTTCTGCTAGCTGTGTTGAATTCTTGCCCTCCAACATGGGAACATTGCTGGCCAATGAGGGGGTGTTCCTTCAGCCTGGGCTCCAGAATTGCAAATGATATGGGGGTGGCCCTAAGCCACAGCACCAACTCATAGCCACTGAAAAACTACATGAAAAACAATGTATATTTTTGTTACTGTAGGCCATTCAGACTTTGCAGTTGTGTGTTATACAGCACTATCACAATAAAACTGACCAATCCAGCCAAGCCCGCACAGAGCTATATTCCAAACCTCCCCTCTGCTGTTTTTCTTGCTTTTCGAATTGAAATCTACGTTATGCTGCAGGTGATGAGCCTCACAGATCCATCCACGGCATTTGCACCACTGCTAGTCCGGTGGAGGAAGCTGTCTGAACAGAGCTCACTGACCTACATGTCAGAAGGAGTGCCTGCAGAAACCCCAGATCCCTGACACCAGCCCTTCTACAGAGAATGTCGTCAGTCCCTGCTACTCACAGACACCTGTTTTCTGTTGTTCATGATCGATTTCTAAAGCTAACGGGGCCATATCAATGCCATTTTAACAACAGCATTTGTTTAGATACTCCGAAGGCTCCATTCAGTTTGATGTTTGTAACCCAAGACCACAGCTAGTCAGGAAGACTTGAAAACTGGGACAGTGGCTTTTGAGGCCTCTCCAGTCACCGTCTGGTGCACTGTAGGTGTTTAATCATGTTCTTTTCACTTTCTTTAGTTTGTCAAGTACTTAGCAATGTTTGTTGAACACATTCTGTATACTTGGCACTGGAGTACAAAGGGGAGAAGGCAGGATTCCTGCTGTCAACTCATTGGCTTGCCATCTCCCAGAAAGGGCAAGATGAGAGCTTACATAACCATGATTCAAGACAACACATGTGAAGCATTTTGAGGGAAGTGTCAAAAATTTGCTAGGGTGGATTCAAACAAGAGAAGGATTGTATCCAATCAGAGGGGGGTCAAGGAAAGAGAGCATTTCCAACTGAATGGAATAGAACATGAATTGTGGAGAGATATAATGGAAAGATTAGTAGAGGCCACACTGTGGACAGCTTCCAAGGCCAAGTTGGTGAGTTTATTGTCAAACTCAATTATGACCAAACACCTCATGAAATCTGTCATATCCCTTTTGACCACACCCTTCGCTGGGCCCAGAATTTGAATTGTTCTGAGAACTTCAGGGTTACTAACAGCCTACACCTCAAAAACAACTAGAGGTAAAATAGGCCGGTGTCATGCCCTGGCTGGTGTGGTTCAGCGGATTGAGTGCCTGCCTGAGAACCAAAGGGTCGCTGGTTCGATTCCCAGTCAGGGCACATGCCTGGGGCCAGGTCCCCAGTAGGGGTGCAGGAGAGGTAACCACACATTGACATTTCTCTTCCTCTCGTTCTCCATCCCTTCCCCTCTTAAAAAAAAAAAAGATGCTGGTGTCAAGTAACTGCCAGCAGGATGGTTTCCACAGCTATAGCCAAGATGGCGCACTACAAGCAGACTGTGTGTTGGAGAAAGAGAAGAAAGGAAGAGAAGAAAGAACTAGGAAGTATTCTCACATTCTAGGAAGTATTCTCACATTCTGGCCGGCTGTCAGTGCTGGCTGGGAGAACAGGTGGGAGCAATGCAATGGATGTCTAGAAGTCACTGCTGACATGGACAGTGGTGATGACAACGGGGTCTTGCCTCTCTCTCCAGGAAGTAGCTTCCCTGAAGGATGGCTGCTTACAGTGGGCAGGGCTCTGCACACCACACCCTCCCCCACCCCCACACCTCTTCCCCTGGGCTGCACCTGGCTTCTGGCCTCACCTGCCCCACCTAGTTACACCCATGATTCCATCTGGCCAGAAAACGAGTCACTATTAGGCAATTACAAAGCAAAACGAAGTTCAAGTACTGCCAGGTTCCAGGAGAACTCAGCAGGGCTCCTCCAGTGCCATCTGTGTGCCTGCAGCTTTCTGCTCCCACACCCTATTGAAACGACCAGCTCATGGGTCCAACCGCCCAGTGGGTCATAAACTGCACATGGACGGGGCCATGCCATGTCTTTTCACCTTGGTGTCCACTGCCTAGCCCCTACATGGCACACATTAAATAATAGCAATAGGGTCTCCACATATGAAATGGTTTCTCTTCACCTGCACTTGACATATTCTCTCACTGAATCCTTGCAGCAACCCAACCCTAAGGGTAGGCATTATTATCCCTCTTTTATGAACAAGGAACCCAAAATTTTGAAAGGTTAATTCCTGCAAGGTCATGCAGCTAGGAAGTGGAGGAGCTAATATCTACCAGCGTGTAAGACCCTTCTTATAGAAGCAGGTTTGTATGAAGCGAAGGGAACTGACAGCCAGGTTTCCAGAGTAATCAGACTGAGAATGTCCTCACTAGAACCGCCATTTGGGAGAAAGGTTCCTTCGAGGGGTTGATACTTGGGAAATTCACCCCAGGCTGGTGTTCAGCTGAGACACACAGGGCCTTTGTTTATTGTCTTATAACTCTGTTTGAAACTGAATGGGACTCTCTAGAGCTGGGTTGTAGGGAATTTACAGGAGTTATTCTGTCCTTTTCTCACTAGGGTTACACATGCCAGACCAGGAGAGAGTTTCCCCGAGACAGCCAAGAGCAGGGGCTGTACCGGTGACTGACTCACAGACCAGCAGACAGGGCTCAAACACCTGCGGGGCACCCAGCAGCAGCCTTGGCCTCGTGCGCAGGTTCAGAGGACAGCAGTACTGGGAGAAGGGCAGGAGCTGGGTCTGAATGGAAACGCTGAATGCTGCTGGGGGTGGGGGGTGGGAAATGGGGATTCAAGTTAAGAATATGTCCTTCTAAAGCTCATGCTAGTGTTCAAAGGGGCTTTTGTCTCAGGGAAGTCTTTTTAATGCACAGGGGAATGAATTCACCACCCTTTCAGATTTTTCCAAGAAAGAAAACCAGGCCTCTATCACTGCGGAATGATGGCCAACATCTGTTTTTTTCCAGAACCATGCTCCACAGTCCAGTGTCCAGACATACCACAAGGCATGTCTGAAACAGGCTGGTTTAAAGGCATGCTGACCCCGGGTCAGGAGACAGATAAAGAGTGTGACTCCGGGCTGTTACCGAGGACTTGAGTAAGAGCGAGCAGGGACCCACCCTGCTGACACTGGTCTCCACCACCTGGTTAATCAGGATGAAATTATTTTTGTTTGCAGCCGCACCCACTGCTCCACCTCAAGAAACAACAGGTAAACTGCACTTGAACCCTGCCAAAGGCACACACTCAGAGAGTGCAGGTCTGAAGCCAGACCCAGGAGAGCAAACCTTCTCCAGAAACCCAGGGGGTCACACAGGAGCCTGGACAGAGGTGGGGGCGGGGGGCGGGCACTGGGCCTAAAAGCACTTCCTTGTCTCCCTGCAGGAAGACCAGTCAGGAAGCTAGTGAATGATTTACAGCAAGACTCTTTACAAAAAGGAGCACAGGAACGTTCTGGATCACTCATCCACAATAAATTAAGAAAACTCAGTCAAAATGCAAAATTCCAGAAGGCTTAAAAGATATATTGGGTAGAGGATTAATAATTTTGACTTTTTGAAAACTTTGCCTAAACTCAGACTTCAACTACAGAGACTGGCCCTGTTTGATTAAGGGCTGGCATTTTCTCAGAGGAGCCCGAGGCTCCTCACCAGCAAAGGAGCGGTTCAGAGTGAGTGCTCGGTTTACCGGGTAGGCAACAGCTAGATGTCTCACCGGGTCAGGGTTCCAGATCCAGCCCTCTCCCCTGCCTCCACCGACTCCGCCCCTTCCCTCCCCCGACTCCGCCCCCTCCCTCCCCGCACACAGCAATGCAAAGTTGCAAGTCAGGTCACTCCTCTGCAAGTGATCTTGTTTTAAGAAGGCAGAGTAAGTGATAAAATGACCAATTAATGTAGCAAACACATGGGAAAGACCTTTGTGTTTGTTGAGTTTTTTCTGAGTTAAACTGTTTTCAATTAACATCATTTTCCAGCTACACTGATTTGGAGACAGGCTTGGAATATTTATCATTCTTCTACCAGCAGGAACTGCTTTTTTTGCTTATTTCATTAACAAGTATGAGCCCAAAGTCAGTGAACTAATATGAAATAGCAGCAGAAAAACTGGGACTAGCAGGGTGATCTTGCTTTGCAGCATGTGTTCCCCATCTTAAAGTAGCCAATTGCAAAGGGCATAATCTGGGGGCTATCCTAGGCCCCACCTGTAGGACACTGAAGGCACAGCAGCAGTGAGAACAGACCGCCTAAGACCACACCTGCTTTCAGCCCGTGTGCTGTGGTGCGGCCTGGCTGCTGCCTGCAGCGGTGCCCAACCATACGGTGCAGGCGGTATGGCCTCTGCAAATACTTACATCTAGCATCTTTCCGATAAGCTGGTGCCTTTGCTGATTGTTAAACATTGTGACCATCACTCTGTCAAGGCCCAAGTCCCTGCTAGTTACAGAGGCTCGCTCACTGAGGTTTAATTTCTGCTCAATTTCTGCCTGTCACTTGGGCCTTGCTTAAAATATTCTCTGACAAATTGGGAAGGGGGGCATTTCTGTACCATCAATCTGCATTCAGTAACTTAATGCCCCTATTTTGGCCACAGTGCCCATCTATGTGGTATCTCCCAACCAGAGACTTTCCTGTTTTCCTGAGAGTAAACCTCCAAATACCTCTTAGGTATAGAAGAAATAGACCCCCAGATGCATGGACTGGGGACAGGGATCTAGAGAACCAATAATTTCTCAAATAGGTTTCACTCTCCTTCCTACATTGGCTCCCCCTTCGAGCACAGTTCCAGAAGTATCCATGCCTTTGTGGCAGGTCAGTTAGCATCATCCTTTACTGCCACTTTGAGCTGTGGCTTTTTCCAATCTGCTAAGTCAGTTTGTATGTGTTCATCTATTGTCCAGTTTCCAAAATTATGTTTCTGTGTCCCCCCTCCTGATTTCTCTCTCCTTGTGAGTTTATGCTTAAAAAAAAGTCTTTGCTATAAATTCAGCTGGGTTCAAGGAGAAAGCAGTCTTGGGCAAGTATGTTGAATCTACATTCTGAACATGAAGCCAGAATACATACACCCAAGATTTCCAATAAGATATTTAGTCACTGGTTTTCTGAAATAATCTTTAAGGGTTTTAAAAATTATTGTTGCTGTTGTCATTGTTGTTTTAAAGAACATGAGAATCCGAAAAAAAATGAAACACAAATCAGAGATCCTAAACAACTGGCAAAAGCTGTGTTTGGAACTTCACCAGAACATCGGACTTTCTTCATGTCCAGAATAGACCGTTTGCCCCTTTACTGGAGAGTGTGGGTCATCGGATGATCGTAGCCAGCAGTGAGGTGTGTTTGCATGTCTGACCAAACTCAAATGAGGTCCAGTTATTCACCCTGACATGGCTGGAAAATGGAAAAGGTCATTAGGATGCTACACACGCAGACATGTCAATGGTGTGAGTTATGGACCTAGTACAAGAAAACACCACCTTGATTAATCATTGAGGTGATCCCTTCTCTTAAGAAAATATCCCAAAAAGCTGAACTGCTCAATGTAGGAAAGAGAACAGAAGGACTCAATTCACAGATGGGTTTGGCCTAACCTTGGCCTTTTCTCTCTGCAGCCATAGGGTGTGGCTCTGTAGCAGGCAGATAGCTGAGGTGTCTTCTAAGATTTATGTCCCTTTTATGTCCTTTTCCTGTGTATTCACGTAGGTATGCTATCTCTTTTTTTTCTCAGAATTTTTGAATCGCCCTTCTGTTTACACCATAAATACTGCTGAGTGCATACCTTCAGGCATGTACTCGTCTTTGTGTGAAACCATGGAGGCCCTGCAGAGATGCAAACCACGTAAACTTCAGAGATGCATGTAAGTAACAGCGTTGGGGACACATTGTTTAAAAGGAGCTTCCAGCAAGGCGCGGTAGGGTTTTTATTTTTATTTTATTTTTTTAGAGCTGTTTGCAGCTCTTCTTCAAACAGTTCTTTAATCTTTTTTTTTTTTTAAGATTTTACTTATCTATTTTTAGAGAGAAAGGAAGGGAAGGAAAAAGAGAGGGTGAGAAATATCATTGGTTGCCCCTCTCATTATCCCAACCAGGGACCTGGCCAGAAATTCAGGTATGTGCCCCGACCGGGAATCAAACCAGTGACTTTTCGCTTTGTGGGATGAAGCCCAACACACTGAGCATACCAGTCAGGGCTTCAGTAGGGTTTTTAGAGGAGAAAAGATTCCTGGGTGGGACAGTGAGGGCAGACTCCTCTGAGGGGGTGCTATGGGGGCTGGGCTTTGAGAACTGAGCAGATTTCTCTTCAGAGAGGATGGAGGAAGGGGAGGGCCATCTAGGTGAGGGAACCATATACATTTCAATATTAGACTTTATCCTAACCTTCCCCGGACTCTTAAAATCCGCGCTTTTTTGACTGGAGGGTGAGAGAGAAGAGGGGGTATGTTGTGTAGGGTACCAACTGGAAACTAGTAGATAAATAAGTCCTGGAGAACCGATGCACTGTGTAGTGAATATAGACAACAATATTGTAGTATTATAATCATCACACTGGCAAAGAGGCTAGTTCATTGCTTCCACCACCACAAAAAAGAAACAGTAATTATGGGACGTGATAGTGGCGCTACCTACCCCTACGATAGCAGTCCTGTGGCAATATATCAATGTATCACATCAATATGTTGTACACCTTAAATTTATACCATGTCGTATGTCAAATATATTTCAGTATAAATAAATAAATAAATAAATAAATGTTGCCTTTCAATAAACATAAAAAGCCACATCCTCATTCAGTGTTATCTGAAATCTCAAAATAAATTAAATAGCAACACTTAAACACTCAAAGCCATTAAATAAAACAAAGTCATCAAACTACATCCTACACCTCCCTCTCCCCCACCCCGTATTCCCACTCAATTATGAGTAAAAGAATAAATGATGTAAAGGTGATCCTTTCCCTTTCCCTAAAAGCCAGAGGACTTGACCTAAAGACCCCACCCTCCCTCCCCACATCCCACAGCATCACAAGCAGTTATACACACACACACGCGCGCACACACACACACTCACATACAGCAATGCAGCAAAAGCAACTGGGAGAGAGGGGCCAGCTCAGCACTGCTTCTGGCAGGAGGAAGAGTTTCAGAGAAATTAATAATCAGAGTTTTCATTTTCTTGCTCAAATTTGAGCTGATTTATCCCAAAACTAATAACTTGGCAAGAGCATCCATGCAGATAGCCTCCTTCCCTCACTAAATATGGGAAGTTTGAAGAGTAAAAATTACACAATGTTCGCTGTAAGAAAAGCAGACGTTTTGGAAGAAAGATACCGGGTGTCACTGCAAGGGTGGAAAGGCCTGTGCTCGAGCCAGACCGCTGATGCTCCGGCAGGCTGTGCGGTCAGAGGGACTTTTATGTGACACACTGAAAGGCCCCGCTGGGACGAGTCCCGGTCACAGAGCAAAGAGCGGCCAACAGAACTTCCTCCTCAACCCAGCGGACGGAAGGCAGGCTCCCAGCCCGACTCCCCTGGAAAAGTCCTGCTGATCACAGAGCTGTCTCCCTACAGAGTGAAAGGACGGGCCTGGGCCCCACCCCCCAGATACAGCCAGGGCCCACGTCTGTGTCTGCTGGCGAACACGAGGTGCCATGGGTCCCCTGGGTGAATTCACAAAGAAAACAGGCGATCATGCCATTAATCATTGACTGGAAATCATAACTCCCATGATAGGCCCAATTCTTTGACTTTCCTCAGAAGAATAATAAAGAAAAGGGGTGCCAGATTGGGCTCCCAGCAGCTTTTTAATCAGAAAGATTGCCAGAGCCATAGATTTAATGTTAGCGATTAAGCTTCATGGGCTAAAGAAATGCACTGGCCTGGCGTATTTCCCCAAAACCCCACACTCAGTAATGCTGTAAGTTGGAACGGCATTGCACAGAGGCAGCTGATTCCAACTGTTGTGAGGAAAGTTCGCAGAAGTTCACATTGAACTTGGCAGGCCAAGACAGGGCACTTTGGCAGCTCCACAGATTCTGATTGCAATTCCCCAAACCTGCTCTCAGGATTCCATCCTCCAGAGGATGGGTTGGCAGCAGGAAGGCCCCTGTGATTGATTTATTAGCTCCTCTACCTCATATACAAGTTCATAGGGTATTGTACCAGGGGAAAAATGACAGTTCTGTGGAAATAGCTCAAGACTCACATGTTTTGACATTTTCTGCTAACTTTACAAACCTCTCCCCCAATCCCATGATTTTCTGGAGCCTGTATGAAGAAACTCAGGAAGAGCTGGTTCAGAGGATGTAACTGGGTGAGACATCATTTCGGGGTTTGGTTTGGTTTTGTTTTCCAAAAGTTCACATCACCTTTGTCCTCCAGGCCTCAAAACACATTGGAAGGAGAGCCTCTCGAAAGGCGGGAGGCAGAGGGAGCGGAGAGAGGGCGGGGTCGGGGCACAAGTTCAGGGAGTGGTGCAATGGGGTTGCACTGAATAGACGCTGAGTAAATATTTGAGTCTGCAGCACAGGGTCTGTCTGGTCAGTTCTTCCAGGACCTGAGGGCATTTTCTAATCATCGGATCAAAAACTTCGTTGACTCCTCATTTCCAGCAGAGTAAAATCTAAGATTTTTCCACTCTTTGATTCTCATTTAGCTTTCAAGTCTGCCCCTCCCCCAATTTTTTCAGCATTAACCACCCATACCCACAGTCACCCACAGCCCCCCCACCGCTCTGCTCCCTGCCTTCCTGCCCACCAGCAAACACTCCTAACATACACGCATGTGTACAGGCACACACACACTTCATTCTGAGCGTTTATTGAGAACCTGCAGAGTGTCAGAGGCTGGGCTGAAATTCTCCCAATAAATCTATGAGGTAGGTACTTCCCTCCCCAGTTTTACTGAGATATAATTGGCACATTGTAGTAGTTTAAGGTGTTCTACTTAATGATTGGATATGTGTATTGTGAAATGATTACCATAATAGGTTTACTTAACATCCATGACCTCATGTAGGTAGTTATTTTTTCTTGTGATGAGAACTTTTAAAATCTACTCTCTTAGATACTTTCAAACATACAATACAGTATTGTTAGCTATAGTCTCCATGGTCTACGTTAATAGTCCTAGAATTTATTTATCTTATAACTGGAAGTATGTACTCTTGGGGTCGATACTTTAATATCCCCATAATACAGGTGAAAAAACAGAGTCTTGGAGAGATTGTGTTGCCTAAGGTCACACAGTTGGGAAGGCTGATAGCGACGTGGCTGGAACCCAGGTTCCTGACCCCTGAGGGAGACCACTTCTCTCTATCCTCTCCCCACATCTCCCACAAATCTGCCTGTTCAAATATAATTTTTAATCCATTACGCTAAGATGGTTTTCCCACGGCTCCCACTGAAAATTTACCTCTCCCTCTCCTACATTTCTGTTGTATTTTTATCTAACCTATAGTAGGACATTTAACAAAACCAATGTAAATTTAATATGTACCCGCCTACCCAAGGATGCCGAGCACAGACGAAGGCCAAGGCCTGTATGAGTCTCCAGCACTGCCTGTTGTCGGGCCTTACACACAGCGCGTGCTTGGAAATATTGTTGACTTTACTAGAAGAACGGAATTCCTGAACCTCTTCAACAACATGAACATGCCAGCGGAGAATGGGAAGATCTCAGTCGACACCGTGTTTTGTTTTAGGTTTGGCCCTGTACCCTAGAGTGAGAGCCACCACAGCTAGTGATGGGCCCCTGACTAGCTCTGCTTAACCTGGGAGAAACCAGAAGAGACGCCCAGGAGCCCAGCAAGCCTTGTCTGGAGATGGAGGGCGAATTTCAGAAAGTCTCCGTGTCTTCACTTTGTCTCTCCTCCCCAGCTTTTCCTTTTGGTTTGGTTTGTTTTTATAATCCAAAATATCAGCAAATACATTCCATAACACCACCAGTTCCATCAATAAATGAAGGCTTGGCCGAGGGACAATTTCCCACCCAATGCTCTTGATTTAACCATAATAGCAGAAAAACCACCTTAAAAATAACACACTGGGGAAAAAGCAAACAAATATAATAACTATATATACCAGTAAACACACCTTACAAAGGATGGAAAGCAAATCAGAGGAAGAGAGGCAGAGAACTTACATCAAAGGGCTGTGTAGCGTAAGGGTAGTGGTATTTAGGGTTTTGGAGCTAAAATGCGTTTGAATTCACATCCTACTGCTTTTTAAGCATGTAACCCCGGATGATGTGTTCAGTTTCTTTATGCCTCAATGTCCTCCTCTAAAACACAGGGAAAATCCTAACTCCAACCTCACACCGCTGTGAGCAGGAAACATGCTATTGCATGCTAAGTGCTGAGGGCAATCTGGGACACGCAGAGAGCTTTCAATGATGCTGCTATGATTACGGTCACAATGCTACGGGAGTCGGGTCTATGGGATCTCAGAACAGCATAGGTCTTTGAGTTAGAACCCCTGACTTAAACTCTAGCTCTGCCACCGAACAAGCTGTGTGAACTTGAGTCAGTCCTATCACCTCAGTGAGCTTTAACTTCCTCATCAGCACTTGCACTTGGATCGCTCAAGTCCTACCCTGCTTCTGGGGAAGAGAAAGGCACTTCCTTGTCGGTCTCCCTCCTCTCTTTCAGTTCTCCATCTGGGCTCCAGGTCATTCCGCAGTGACATCAGTTGTCCTCCCTGGATGGGGTGCAGGTCCCAGGTATAAAAATATCATAACTCTTCGGTCAGTTCCCACAGGATGGGTCCATTCACCCGAAGCAGACTCACCAGCCATCGTCCGAACTGAGTCCACCCAATCACAAAGCATAGCTCCTTCACCTCATTGTTCAGGATCCAGGTCAGGGACCTCAGCATATGCCCCCAGTGGCTCCGAGACCTCTTAGATATGACCGAAGCCTGAGAATTTGGCCACCACACAGCTGTCCTCCTTATCAGCAGGATTCTTAGCCCTCACAGTCTCAAACCTCAGGTGTTTCCAGGGTACGCATGAAGCTCATGTTTCTGTTTGGAGAGGCTCCTGAGAACTTGGCAAATCACGAGCACCTTGAATCAAATCTCAAACTAACATTTCTTGAAATTGTTTAAAACAATCTCTCTCTCTCTCCATATATATATATTATATATATATTATATATTATATGTAATATATATATGAGAAAAAAATGGCAGGAAAAACAAGAAAAAGAAAATAAGAAATAGTAAAGGGTACTTGCCTTAGCTGATAGTGGCACACATTGCAGATTCGTTACCTACGATTCAGTCAACGACTGGCAGAGACACAGACAAATAGATCAGAGCAGCAGATGAGCACTCGGACGTAGACCCAGCACACACGGTCACTGAGCGCGCCAGACCCTTGGCTGTGCTGCGTGGGAACGAGGATGTGATACTGGCGAAACTGATTTTCCTGCTGGAAAGAAATGTTATTGGACTGTCTTAAAGCACATGTATAACAAAATAAGCAAATTGAATAGACTCTGATATAAAAACAAAATAATAAAAATCTTACAAGTTCATTTAGGAGAATACACATAATCCTAAGCTTGATACATACCTTTCAAACTGAGGTTGGAAACCAGAAGAAGCTTGAAAATAAAAAATAAGCTTATTTAACTCTCCAAACAGTTTTATACATTTGTGGGCAAGGAAATAGGTGCCATAAATCAAATTAGTAGAAAAATCATAAGTCCTGGATAAAATTTATAACATACTGACAGACCAAAATTAACATCCATAATATAAAAAGAGCATTTACAAGTTGAGTGAAAACAGACAACTCAGAAAAAATATGTAAAGATAGTAAATAGACAATTCCGAGATGAGCTAATCCAAATAGCAACATTATCTAAGTTAATTATGGTCAGGAAAATGCAACTTTATGCAACAACGAGATATTAGTTCACTCGGATTATATGCCAAAAGGTGTTTAAATTGAACATATTACGTGACCATGAGGCGGAGTAAACACTATGAGATGCGGGGAAGAAGTTTCTGTCACACACTGCCAGTAGAAATATGAATGGTCACAGCCTTTCTGAAACACAATCTGATGATGTCTATTAAAATTTAATAACTATCGCATACCCTTCCATCCTTCAGTTCCACTCCAGGGACTCTCCCCCATAAATATAAACCCACCAGTACAAAGAACATCTTTACAAGGATATTTACTGTGGCCTTGTTGATAGTGGTAAATCTGGAAATAATGCCCATCGGTAGAGGAACGGCCCAATATATTATGTATATCCACACAAAAGGAGATTTTACAACCATTTAAAGGAATAAATTAGAACTTTATCAGTTGGCTTAGCGGGATCTCCGTGACGCATTATTGAATGAAGAGCATCAGTGTATATAACATGAACCCATTCTTATAGAATTAGTAATAGTAAATCTTCATTCATATGGTTGCATGTGCATGGAAAAAAATGTAAAAGCAGGCATCTGGGCTGTAATATGTGGTACTTGGTGGAGGCTGAGTGATAAACAAGGAGAGAGAAGGAGGAGCTCAGGGAAAGAGAATCAAGCACAAAATTGCAAGGGGAAAAAGACTATAGGATCTATTCACATTTATGGAAAGTCTTCATGTGCACATGCACATAGGAAACTGCTATTTTAAATAATTTACAAGTTCAGTTGGGGATGGGGCAGGCTGAAGGATGGCCTGTGACCAGTTTTGTCAGATCATCAGGAAAAAGTCTGCCTGGTCTGGGATGGGTCCCCCTGGTGCATAGGAAGTAACACCCAGAACTTCTCTGAGTCCAGAGACTCAGAGGGAGGGAGGATTTTGTTTTGCATTCACCTCTCCTCTTATGCCTTCCCTCTGCCCAAATTCCACTCCCCTGCCCTTCCAGAGTAAAGAAACAGACATGATGTGAGCATAATAATACCTGTAAGGTAGGTAATGAAGGACCACCATTATCAGTGGTACATCCTGAAATATATGAAGCCACCTTAGAAGCTACATGAGACCCAAGATTAGACCCTGGATTCCAAAGCCAGAAATCTGGGAGCAAAAGACATAGGAGAGATGGGGAGAGAAGGGGGGAGAGAATAAACTGGAATGACTTCCGTTCTTTTAGGATCTTGGGTCACAGCCATCCTCCTGCTGAAAACAGCTAACTTACTTAACAAAACATTTAACAATGTACCTTTGTTAAATGTGTCATTGCTCTGGTGAGAAGAGGACTCCTCAGAGGCCAGAAATAAGGTAAAATTGAGAATTTATTATTCCCATTATTATATTATTTTGTGTTAATTTATTATCTTATTCTTCAATTACAGCTTATAGTCACTGTTATTCTGCATTAGTTTCAGATGCACAGCAAAGTGGCTAGAAAATTATGTACTTTAAGGAGTGGTCCCCTGCTTCAAATACACCTGGCCCCATACATACTTGTCACCACATTAGTAACTGTATTCCGGGTCCTGAAATCTACATTTCTGTGACTATTCTGTAACTTCCAGTTTGTACCGCTTACTCTGGTAAGTGACAATTTAGAAAGGCCATCTTCTTTGCCCTTGGAGGCTTAAGCCAAACCCTGGTGTAGCTGAACTTCTGTTGTGGGAACTCAGAAGACAGGACTCATTTGAGAAATGATGTGTCAGGAGCCCGCCCGATAGGTCTGGGATCCCAAAGACCGACATTGTCATGTTCGGGTAAACTAGGAACAGGCCCACCCCACATAAGGGGAGATAATTTTAAGAGCAGAAATCAATAACTTTACATGTAAATATATGACAGAGGGGATCAATAAATCCAAAATTTGTTCTTTAAAAGGTGTTAAAAATTTGACAAGCCTCCGGTAATACCAATTAAAAAGAAAAAGAGCATCATTTAAAAAAATCAATTATGAATGAAAAAGTAAACATAAGTACAATTGCTGCAGATATTAAAAAATTAGGATATTATCAATAGATTTATGCCAAAAATTATAAACAAGTATAAGGGGAAAATTCTTAGAAAATGTAAAGTACTGTACTAAAATGTTATCAAGAGAAAAAGAACTAACAATTTTATAAAAAATTTAAAAATTAAATCCATAATTTAAAATCTGCCCATAAAGTAAGCATCTTTTCAGTCCTAGATAAATTCTTCCACAGAATAGAAAAATAAATAGCCCTTCCTTTGATGAGGCTGCTGTAACCATAGCAACAAGCATGGACACTCTGGAAACAGAAAACTACAAGACAACTTCATTCATGAACATGGATACAAAATCCTAAACAAAACATTAGCAAACTGACTCTACTACTAAATAATACAATAGAATGAATAGACCCCACGGACAGACCAAAACAAAAACATATCATGATCATTGATTGTAACAGGTGCTGAAAAGCAGTCAATAAAATCCAACATCCATCATGGTAAGAAAAATTGATTAAACTAGGAAAAGAAAAGAGCACTGCTATTAAAAACCCACCACCAATATAACAGTAAGTGATGAGTGTGCAAATCTCAATGACCAGGAGCATTTCCTTCAAAATTAGGGATATGACAACCATCTTCGCTGTCATTCCAGAGATCCTGGCCAGCACAGGAGGACAGGGAAGGAAGCACAAAAGAGAAAGAAAAGATCTCCTGGGGACCCAGCAAACACTGACTTTGTGTAGATGACTGGCAGGGGAGACATTTGAAAATACCTTCTGCATCTATGTCAGTTCAAGTCCTGCCAATTATAAGACATTTGCACACAGCGTGGCATTTTTGGAGGGACAAAAGGAGGTCCACATGGCCTGCCAATGTTACAGGTAAACTAAGAAATGATACCAGGGGAAGCAAAAGTCTATTAGAAATGATATTATATCCAGCCTTAGTGAATCACAGCACACAGGAGGACCAAGTCAGCTCTGCAAGTGCGGGGACCATCTAACTCTTATTCTTCACTATCCTCCCGGCAGCCACCATCTGCCTTGTGTGCAGGTTAGAGCTCAGAAAAGACCTGTTGGACTAACACGTCCAGGTGGAAGACTCCTCCCCAGCCATGTGCACCCATTACCTCTGCAGCTAATTTCTGCAAACAGTTGCTAGGAAAGAACCTTCAGTGACATATCTGTTCTCATGGATACCTGCTCTGATATTTCTAGCATCCCCTCTGTCCTAGCCCACAGGTCTCCATCAGGGGAGCAGGAGGTTGGAAGAAGAGACCCCTTTGGCCATAAAACACATATAAGCCTTTTGTGATACACAAGATGCTGCAAATAAAACTGCTTTTTAAGTTTTGAAACAGTATGCCTATATCACTGTCTTATTTTTTTTTTAAATCCACACCCAAGGATGTGTTTATTGACTTAAGAGAGAGAGAAAGGAAGGTGAGGGGAGAGAGACAAACATCAACTGGTTGCCTCCTGTAAGCACCCTGACCAGGGATCGAACCCACAGCCTAGGCATGTGCCCCAAATGTAACTGAACTCTCAACCTTTTGGTGTACAGGACGACGTCTCAACCAACTGAGCTACCCGATCAGGGCTATCACTGTCTTATTTTTATAACTGTATTTATTCCATTTCAGTGTCCACTTCAAAAACAGGACTTCCCCTTACTCCTTCCAAGCCAGTTTTTATCTTTCACATAAACAAATGTTCACAATTTCTAAAGTTTCTCAATTTTGATAGTCCCCAGACTCTGGACTAAGCAAGACTCTCTGTAATAATTGGGTTCTCGGCTGAGGGGGATTTTGGTACTTCTGACAGCTTAAATTCTGCAGCAGCTTGAATTTCCTTCCTCTTTCTCTTCCACATTCTGCTTCCTTGACCTTTGTGTTTGGGGAAATTTTTTCCTCTCCCTGAGTTTTAAGTCATAGTCTCTCACTGTTTAAAAAAAAAAGAATCTTACCTTTCCCACCACTAACTTCCCATTCCCTTCTAGGTTCCTACTTCCCAAGAGTCTTCGTGGCATGCCAAGGATAACGCTGGAAACCCACTTAGACTGGGGTCAGGGGACCGTGGTTTGCCCACAGCCTCTCTTCTGGGTGTGGAGAAAAGAGGCTGGGCTGGGGATGAAAGGGTCTGGGTGACAGTGCTAGCTCTGGAACTTACCAATTTATTTTATCTTGGCGAGACGTGTCCCTCCCGGGTCTCCGTTTCCTCACAGGTAGAGGCAGGGCAGGTTGACAGCAGGGATTCCAGAGCCAGGCAGCAAAGGAAAGGAAGGAAGCCGACAGGAGGTGTGAGCACAGGAGCCTCCTGCAGCGGGAGCAGCGGCCGCCCCACAGCCATGGGAAGGCGAGCTTCCTGCTGCCAGGCCTGATTTTTCAGAGGGCCCTGAGATAGGGATTTGCACGTGAGCTCTGTTGATGACTGGCTGCTCAAAATTTGGTAAACCATCGCGGGTCTTTTTTGAGTGACCCCTTAGAGTCTCTTTTATGTTTAATGTTGTATGAGCCTAAGAATGTGCCCGGTGGTGTTGCCATTCCATAGCCCTCGCTCTCGTTCTCTGGAATGTTCTTGGAGCTTTGTATTGGGGTACCTCCAACTCTGAGGCTTTGCTGCAGACTGGGGAAGTAACGACCCCATCCTGAAGGGAGAAACATTTTGGAGCTGGGATTTCCTCACAGAGAAAGGATTCTTCAAATTCTGATTTCTTGGCTTAGAGGAAGCAAAAGGGAGAGCTGGCTGTGGAAAGTTCTGCCCCTAGACCAGCCTTCACCTCTGGGAACAGGGCAAAGGGACGGTTGGACAGGTGTCTAGGCGAGTCCCCTC
Source organism: Trachops cirrhosus (assembly GCA_028533065.1). Taxonomy (NCBI): domain Eukaryota; kingdom Metazoa; phylum Chordata; class Mammalia; order Chiroptera; family Phyllostomidae; genus Trachops; species Trachops cirrhosus. The sequence goes on along the minus strand of CM052538.1, from coordinate 20,559,722 downwards.
CAGCCAACAGCTCCACTGTTAGACCTGGAGGGTGCCTCTGGCTCCCTTGTCTGAACTGGGAAGATTTCTGGAGCGTGAGCTTCCTCACCATTCCACTCGCCTTCTTGGGTGTTGGGATTCTCGGTCTTTCCTTACTGCATTTTCTCACCTGTCTGTGATGCTGCCCAGACTGTTCCGAACCGTGCAGCTCACCGCCAGGAAACCGGCACCTGGTAGGTCTGACCGGCCCCAGTTCCTCGATCCCTCGCAGACATGGTTCCTGAGGCCCACCAAAGCCCGCTCTGGCCAGCACCTCTTAGCTAGTTCTGCTCTGGTCACCCTCACGGTAGCTCACCTGCGAACACCGCCTGACTTTCTACATCTCAGATCTCTCCAGAGCTACCACATGTGAGGAGATAATAGCACAAAGTGGCGAAGAGCCCAAATGTTAAAATACGGAAATACCTGGGCTTGAAAAACAAAATCTTACAGCTGCCACTTACTGACTCTGCGATCTCAGTCCAGGTACTTAAAGTCTCTGCGGCTCAACTGTGGGTATGAAATAATATATGGCTGTGATGGTTCGTTCTATGTGTTAACTTGGCTGGGCCCCGGTGCCCAGCTATGTGGTCAGACATCACTCTGCATGTTTCCGAGAGGGTTTGTTGTAGAAATATGAGATTAATATTTAATGCGGTAGACTCAGAGTAAAGCAGGTTGCCCTCCATAACGTGGGCGGGCCTCACCCAGCCAGGTGAAGGCCTGGACGGAACGGAAAGGCTGCCTCCCCCAGCAGCAGCCACTGCCGACTGATAGCCTTCCGACTCAACTGCAACAGCAAGTCTCGCCGAGTCCCCAGCCAACAGGCCTGCCCTGCGGATTTTGGACTTGCCGGGCTCCGTAATCACATGAGCCAATTCCTTAAAATTTCTCTCTCTCCCCATATATCATATAGATATGCTCTATGTGTTTTATACATACACACACATCCGTTTAGATGTATGAATAGTGGATTCAGATATGTTCTGTGTTAAGTATACAGAGAGATATCTAGTTATATCTCTATATATTAGATATCTATTTGTATCTATATAGATATACACAAACACACATATTCTATTGGTTCTGTTTCTCTCGAGAACCTGATTGGATCCTTGTGAGGATTACATGAGATAAGGTTTGTAAAAGACCAATGACATAGTCCCTGATATGAGCAAATCTCTCAATAAATGATAAAAAGGGGCAATGATTCAGCTGGCTCCATTTCTTCCCTCCTGCTGTCTACCCCCAGGCAGCCCAGCACCCCCGGACTCTGCCTAGCTCTGTCCCACCCCCGCGTGGCTGTCTCCTGGGCCCCTTGTAGGGCTCGGGTTTAGGCAGGAGGAGGACGGAATGGCATGCCACCCTTTCCACAGCATTTGGGGCAAAGTCAGCTACTTCAGAGCCATGGGTTCAGGTGTCACTGTGAGGTGCCTTCAGGTTTGGGGACGGTGATGGTCACCTCTAGTCCCTTCTGAAACTGGGAAAGCCCCAGGTCAGCCTACTCAAAGGCCACAGGAGTTAGACCAACCAAGACAGAGGCAACACTGAACAAGAGGTCCGATTCCTAAGCCCTCTCCTGGTAGACTCCCTGACCAGGCAACATCAGGCCAACAGCAAGAAAACAGTGCGCGCTAGACCAACCAACCCCAAGGGGAAGCAAGGACGACAGAATAGGTGTCCTGAAAAGTGAGCCCTTATACATACTAACTGCCCTTCATTTACCTACAGTCCGGAAACCGGGCCCTGTTGGGGGTCCAGCCAGACGGAACACGGCCTCCTGCACCCAGCAGCCTCCCTCTCTCGGCCACAGGCCCTGTGTGAGTGGAAGGGTCTCTGGAAACTTCCTGCCCCTCTCCCCGCAGGCTGCTGACAGGCAGCGGCAGCTACAGGCTTCTGCCCGGTTGCTTTTTGCTTGGATGGCCTATGCCTATGCAAACAGACCCGGGTGCTCGGAAGCCCGGTCAGCCCTGCATCTCCATCCCAGGCCGCGTATTGTTTTGTTTGCTGTGATCCCAAACTTCCTTGTCATAATATTATCTTACGTTCCCAGCGCCGCTAGTCAGCAGGCAAGGGGATGTAGCAGGATCACTTGGCACTGGGAAAATGGTTTTGTCCAACTTCTAATCACAGCCCCTCTAAGGCACCTGTGGTAGCTATTAGCAAGCCAGGAGTGACTGTCACAGGAATGCAAGACCTGACTTTAGACGGGGTGGGTGTTTTCCCCAGAAGCAGCCCCATATGGAAATTGATTTGTGAGGAGTCCCGTATGCCCAGCAAGGAATCGGCGAGTGGGATGTGCGTGGAACCCTGAACCTTCCTTTCACCTGGGTCTCAGGTCAAGTCAGTGCATTACCAGGACCTAAAGAGCACAGGGCCACCGCCCGCCCCACCTGACGCCTCCCTCCTCCCACAGGTGAGCTGCCCATGCTGCTTGGCCCACACAGGGACCCAGAGCCGCTTCTCCCATCTGTCGTTACGGACTTGCGCCCTCGCTGTGGTGTTCACGCACACCACCTAATGGAGGCAAAGTCAGAAGTCCTTATTCCATTGCAGATCTCCCTCATTCTAAGATTTAAGGAACATTAAAACAGGAAAAATGGCTAATGACAACTATAAAATATCATTCATTGAAAGACACAGGCTTATTTCAGAACTGTTAAAAGATGAGAGGGGGTGTGTCTAAAATGGGTAAAATACAATATGGTGGACCTGGTACTATTTTAGAAGCTAAAGTACCCGGGATACAAGGCATATGTACTAATAATGTTGATGGCTACAAGGGTACAGTACTGTTACATTTTCATTATGGTTTATACTTTATCCTATATGTGGAAAGACTTCATACTCAGACTGCATCCTTCATCCATCCAAGAGAAATCCCAAAGTTGCCAATTTGATGTCCCTCCTGTCTTTGGAAATAAGTCTTCCTCGCTGGGAGAGAAGCTAAGTTAGTCTACAGAATGAGAGAGGGGAGGGTGTGGAGAAAAGGAGAGACAAAGGAGGTCATGGTCATGACCATGCAGCCGCCACAGCCTCCCGACTCTGAGGGGGAGCTGCAGTTTATGAGGCTGTCCTGTGAGCCAGGTGCTGTGTCGGTGTTTACTACGTCATCTCACGTGATCTGTCCTCATTACTTCCCCTAAGAGTCACACCATTAGTCTCCCCTCCTGCAGAAAAAGAAACAGAGGCTCTCCCAAGGGTGCACAACTAATTAGCAGGACCCCTAAACTCCCGCCTTTTCCACCGTGCCACTGGCACCCCTGAATCAGACCAGTAGAGTGTAGCTTTACAAGAACTGGGGGTCAAGTTCACGTTATTGTTCTGTTTCAGCAGGATGAGCTTACTGATCGCCTGGAAGAGGCCAGGCTGGGGGCAGGGGACAGGGGGAACGTTGCCTGTCAAAGAGCAAGTCCCTGTGGGCACAGGTCCGGGGACCAGGGGGTGACGTTAGAGACGTTCCCATGGCAGATGGTACGGCAGGTCTCTCCCGACCTGTACTTGCATATAAAAAAAAATGTTTCCATTAATTTTCTCTTGTGTGTTGGGCCCATTTTAAAGAGCATAGAATTTGGAATTGTAAAATCCAGGCTGTAAACCTGGGAGCTCTGCGGGATAATGTCAAATGATCTTGGGGAATGTATGTAAGTTCTGAGCCTCCTCTAATACAATGAAGGTACTTGGTCGTACCCACCACACAGAGTTGTTTAAAGACTTAAATAAAATCATGCTCTAGAGAAGGGCTCTCTGTCAGTTGCTACACATGTTATTATTTTTAAAATCTCGACCCTCTCGCTTTTTGTATTAGCTACTCCCCCTTTGTTTTTGTCACCCACCAGATTCACAAAGCAGCCTCCTGTGTCTTCGTCCGAGTTATTCAGAGAGAGACGGGGGAGGGCGGAAGGAGGGGGCAGCAGAGAGGGGCGGGCGAGGGAACTCCCTGACAGGATCTGGCTGAAGACAGAGTCCCACTGTTCAACACCAGCAGCCTCCCTCTGGCTGTCGTGAATCAGCACATCTGACTAATGACAGCATAATTTTTAACCAGCCAAAGACTAATTTTCTGGTCCTAAATCAGTCTGTGTTTCCCAGTCTTCTGAAAGAGGTCGTGAATGAGTTTGTCAGACCCGCTGACACGCAGGACACCACCCTCGTGACCCGCCCCCCCCCCACCTTGATCAGCCAGTCCGGTTTTTCAACAAAGGAAATTAGGTGATGAGGGCTAGGCCACATTAACGTGCTCCCCCTCGTGGGATCACCTTTAGAAATACTCTCAAGCCACTTGTTCTAAATTTGTTCTAGAATGTTCCCGGGGAGCTATCCCTGCTCGGGGTGGTAGGGCTTGAGAGAACCCTGCCAGCACACCAGGCTTTGTCTGAGAGCCACAAGGATGAGGGACAGGAGACCAACCACAGGGACATTTATGCCAGCAGCCCTCCAGCCACCCCTGCGAGGACCCAAATCAAAGATCTGGGGTAAACAGAGTCAGGCATTAAAGAGCAGCACACACCACAGGAGCAAAACAGCAAAATTGGGACCAAAAGGGGTGGCTGAGTATTGCCTGTCTGAGCTGAGGGCTTGGCATGAGGAAGTTCGGATGAATTCTACGGGTCTCCTGCTAGCATCTAGTCTGATTGATTAGCCAGCTATGGGAATGGTGGCTTTTCCCAAAGCATCCATCCTAGAAAGAAACTCAAGCTTATACATAGTTTCTGGAGGCCGCTTTGTCCCACTTCTAGAAAATGCACCTGTTCGTGTGCGTGTCCAGTCTTCCCTGTCACCTACAGTTTTTCACAAATGACTGGCAGCTCCTCTTGCAGCACAGCTGCCGGTTCCTTCAGGAGAGTTGAGTCAGGGCTGAGAGCAGGGGCTTCCGGGCCAAACAGACCTGGGTGTATGTCCCTGCTGGGCCCCTCGCTCCAGTGAGAACTTGAATAGCCAGCCTCTAGGAGCCCAGACTTTCTCATTGAAAAACAGGGATAACAGTGATCCTACCAAACGGGCTCTCCGTGGGGCTTCCACACAGTCACGTACACGGAGCGCTCGGCACTGCGCATGCCCACCACCACGTGCCCACACGTCCGCGTGGTCAGTCGCATCACTATCCCCCATTGTCACCACCTGGACCAGTGTCCTCTGCCACGTGACTGCAGTCCTCCCCACTCGAGACAGCATGTGCCCCCTGTTTCATGGGTGTTGAGCTTGGCCGGCATGTGACTAGCTTCAGCCACTGGAATGTGGGCAGAAGGAACAATGTGTCCCTTCTCAGCCTAGGCCTTGTGTATTATGTATTTCCACTCATCCCGTTGGTGCCTCTGCCTTTGCCAAGGGAAGGACATGCCTTGGGAGGCTTGCCGGTACCAGCAGAATGAAAAACTCTTGGAGCAGACGTGGACCCAACCCACGGCTTGGAGCCATGCCCAGCAGAACTCAGCCCAGATCAGCCAAACTGCAGCCAGCCCTCAAACACGTGGACGAGAGAGAAGTACTCACTGTTGTCCATCACAGGGTTTTGGAATGGTTTTGTTAAACGGCATCACTGTAACAATACCTTATGGTTGTCGTGACCAGGGCATGGAGATTTAAATTTACTGAAAGTAGTTACATGGGCTCACTTCTCTTTTACTCCAGTTCCCACCAAGCCTCGATGTAATCAAAAGCACATGGGTTTTGAAACCAGAGAGATGTCACTCATATCTGGCATCCCCATCTTACTAGCTGAGTAGCTTAGGGCAAGTCATGTAACTTCTCTGAGCCTTGGCTCACCTGTAGAATGGAGGGGAGAACTCCAGCTGCTGTTAGCACGAGGGATAAATGGCATGCGTGGGGCCACACGTGCATACATAGCACAGGTTCTCAAGAGAGGTGGGCCACTCTCCCCTTTCCTCGGTAAGCCCCTTACCCTTCGGACAGCCTCCCCTCCAGATCTGGACGAGTAGACGGAGATGAATACGGTTTAGATACCTCCCAAGAACACGGGACTGAGGCACTTGGCTCTGTCTCAGGCTTCCGTGCATTCATTCGTATTTACGTGGCACCTGTCCTAGAAGCCAGGCACTCTTCTAGGCCCTGAGAATCCAGTGGCTGATAAGGCAAACCAAGTCATTGCCCTCATGGAGCTGACATTCTCGAAGGGGTTGAAGGAGTTAGTGAATAGGACCATACGTAAGCTAGATAATTCCAAGCATTCTGCCAAGTGCGATGAAATAAATATGAAAGGGGGATGTGATAGAAAGTGACAGGCAGGGGGACAGTAGTCAGGACGGGCTTTGTGGAGGCTGTGGCACGCTCAGTTTTCCAAATAGCAGAAATGTCTCTCTCTGGTCCTTCCTGATCCACACTTACCCACAGAAGCCCTTCTTGTCTTCAGCACTTTAACAAGTTACACCTTTTTTCTTTTCTTAACCACCTGCTGCCCCTGGTAGTTACCCAAGCCACTCTGCTAAATCCTTGCATTCTTCCTTCCTCCTTCCATGCGTGTCTGGATCCCGAGAGCTACCTGGGGGGAGGGCACACCTGCCTTTTCAGATGCCTCCTCCTCCTTTTCTTCCTCACTGGCCTCATTTTTAGTTTCATGCACAGCAGAGGTTCCACTTTTGAAGGACCTCGCCCTGCTGTGCTGCCTACCCTTTGAGAACCTCACGCCACCTTCGCCTTTGCACACTGAAAACTCTGTTCCTCTGTAGCCTACGATGTGGGACCATCCCCCAAGTCCGCGTCTTGGCTTGTAAGGTGAAACGAGAAGATCCCATGAACACTGTCCCAGCCCGTGTCAACTTCGGCCATCCCTGTGGCCAGAGGAGAGCTCACACAAGCAATGTCCCTCAGTCCCAGCAGAGAAGTCTTTGGGGACACATGCCAACAATTTCCTAGCTGCTCGGTCTGCCTTTAGCAATATGAATTTCAGCAGTTACCTAGAGTAGACTGGTGAATCTCAGAATTAAAAAAGAAGTTGCAAAACTCTTACATAAAGGACCTAAATGGCTTGTCAAAGATACCGATTCTGCCTTGACTGGTGTGGCTCAGTGGGTTGAGCACCAGCCTACGAACCAAAAGGTTGCCAGTTCGATTCCCAGTCAGGGCACATGCCTGGGTTGTGGGCCAGGTCCCCAGTGGGGCCATGCAAGAGGCCACCGATGGATCTTTCTCTCAATGTTTCTCTCCCTCTCTTCCCCTTTCTCTAAAAACAAATAAATAATTTTAAAAAACACTGATTCTGGTTCAGTAGGTCCAGTGCCAGGCCCAAGTCTCCGCATGTAAACAAGCTCCCAGGTGCTGCCCGTGCTGCTGATCAGCCGGGCACAGTGACAGTGGAAGGCTGCAGCCTGCCTCACCAGTGCGTACCCTGAGGCTGCATTTGGCTCTGTGTGAAGAAATCCCCTCTCTACCTCTAGTCCCGGGCACATGCCATGCCGTATTTCTCCTCTTTACTATTCCGCCTCAATTTTAGGGCTCACTCCCCAGTATCCTCCCTTCTACACATATTATCTGTAATCAGGTCGATTTCACCTGTTTTAGCCGGATGTTTTATTCTAGTATATGAATGCAAGGGACATAACACCAGATCTTGTTTTGAACTCCATGATGACAGTTGACAAGGAATGGGGTGGACCTCACTCGGGCAGAAAAGAACAGGACAGAAGACTCTGCCATCAGGATTCAGGGACCCTAAATGCCCCCGCACCTTACAGGAGGAAAATGCCCAGGCAAAACCCGAGACCCATGTTCAAGGGGAAATCACCTATTTATAAAAGCAGAAGAACACTGAGAAAGAAGTTGGTGAGTTTCAGAAATTTTAAAAAGAGGGGGGAAAGGTTATGGAAAATACTCATTCAATTATTCACCCATTCGATTCAACTAATAACTCTTCAAACATCTATCTGTTTTGTGCTGGGCTCTTCCAGGTGCTGGGTAGGGTGTTGAGAACAGAATCTATCTCTTTCCTCATGGAGCTCACATCCTGGGGAGCAAGACAGGCACACCGAACAAGGAGCAGACGGATGACACTTGATGGCAAAACTGACCAGCTATGCAGGGAATAAGGTGCAATGACAAAGAAAGAAAGGGCGAGGACTGCTGTGCACAGGGCGGTGAGAGGCCCTCTGAGGGGAGGGTGTTTGGGCGGAGGGTCCAAAGATAAGGAGCAGCAAGGCCTGCGAAGGGTCAGAATGGGGGCGGAGGGAAGAAAGGTCACCTCAAGGAGAAGGAACCGACTCTGCAGAGGCCTCGAGGTGGGGAAGAATGCAGTGGGTTTGAGGGACTGAAATGAGACTGGCTGGCTGGAGCCGGGCGCACCGGGCGGGGAGAGTGGCAGGAGAGGAAGTTGGAAAGGTGGCTATTGTCTGGGACGTTTGTACATCGATGGACTAACCATGACTGTGAACACAAAATCCTAACACAAAGGGTAAATCTATAATTTGGTGAGTTGGGACTTGTTTAAACAAATACATCCAGAGTGCCTGCTTGTTCCAGGAATGGCGAGTGAAAATCAACCGTGGAGTAAACAAAAGAAAAGGATGATGGAATGGGGAAGAATATCATCACTCTTCAGAAAGCTGTTTATTTGCTTGTGTAAATATGAACCCGAGAGAGGAATTTGGTGGGGAGTGTGTGGGTGGGGAGTGGCGGGCATCAACTCGGCCCTGCGGTGGCCTGGCCTGGGGTCATGGAAACAAGGAGAGGATAAACATGTTGTACACGCATGTGTGTGTGTGAGAGAGGGGGGGTGGGTCAGGGTAGGGAAAAGAGCGAGAACAGTGCAAAATAAAGCAAAAGCCCCCAAGAAGCAGCAGGTGCAGTGGAGAAAGGAAAAGAAAAACATTCTCAACCAATCATGTGACCCTTGGTGATTCAGGTAAAAGAGGGCACAGGTGCAAGGACAGGTGTCACAGGAAGGTATCAAAATGTATGGTGCGGGGAAATCTGTGTAGCTCACTGAGCAGCAGTCATCTCTGGGAACTCACACACCGAACACAACAGCTGTTAAATCATCCATCAGACGGAAGGGCCCCAGTCCAATGTGGCCGGGACCAGGCTCTACGCTGCAAAGTCTCCACGAAGCCCAAGGTCTGCACCGAGCTCCCTGAGCCCCCAGGGGCAGATGGTCCAGCCCAGGCAGCTCCTGGCACTACCTGCCTGGGGCTGGTTCTCTCCTCTTTGTAGCTTTCCAGGAGGGGAGAGAGAAGACACACTCACCCCTCCCTTTGCAGGGCTCCTTGAGACTCGTGACGGGCTGGAGGAGGCTGGGGATTTGGTCACATGTGGGCTTACTGGGTCCACACCAGTCTCCTGGCTCAGCACGGAGCACACGGAGTTGGCTAACCACTCACTGACTCAATTTCAACAAACTTTAAGCTAAAAAGAGAAATTCTCCATGCTGTTTAAGAAGCAGTCTCTATGTATCTGACATGTTTTCATTAAAAATACACATGAACAGTATTAAAGAAAATTTCAAAAAAGCAAGCCCTCCCTAACCTTACCAAGCTCCCCTAGCGTTTCACTGCTGCCACATCTTCCCAGGACTTGTCCACACGTGCAGGGGCCTCACGTGCTGTGGCCATCTCACGGGCACTATTGTGTCCCTTCTGAAGTGTCACTGCAGCACCCGTAGCTCTCCCTGTGCCCCGTGTTCCCGTGACCTCCACAATTACCATTGGGAAGGGTACCCTGCATTTTTCAAGAAAATGATTCTCTTCTCCTTTAATGGTTACAGAACCAAGTGTTGGAGTCAGGCCTGGAATTAAACCTTCACTTTGACATTTCCAATCTGGGCAACTTGGCTGCAGTTGACCTCAAAGTGTCATTCTCCTTGTCTGTCACCATGAGGACAGTGACCCTTACCTCCCAGAGCAGCTATGAGAACGGAGGTATCGAGTATAATCTAAACGTGGAGACTGGCACATGGTAAGGGTTTGATAAGTGGAAGCTGTTTTTTATGGGTGTGATTGTGGTTTTAATTTGCATCTCCCAGTTTCCTGTTGAGGGGGCGCAGCTTTTCATATGTTGGAAGCTATTTTATTAATAACATCATTTTTATTGTTCTCTTTTGGAAATTGCAAACAAGATCTAGCACAGCACAGAGGCAGTCTGAGGCATGTAAGTTTCTTCTAAGTTTGCCAGAAGCAGACAAGACTGATCTTCCCCTTCAGGGCTTTGGGGGAAAATCTTCACCCCAACTCGGGCCAGAACAGTGCGCAGGCAGTCGCACCGCACGATTCTGCTCCCCGCCCCATCTCTCTGCACCTGGTTTCCCTCCCAAACAGTGATTTACCTGCCCCGATTCCATTGCGTCCCCTGGGTGCAAATATCACCACCTTTGCAAAACCACATTAATGCTTCAGGGGTGCCAAAGCATTAATCAGTCCCCTGAAGAAAAGACATTTGTCGGAGCTTACCTGGCCAGGTTAAAAGAATTGATGTGGCTTAAAAACACAGAAAGCACAATGCCCCCACCCCAGGTGTTCCCTGCCCGCCAATAGTCTCTTCCTGGATGCGCCTGATGCACAGCAGCCCTGAGGCAGACGGAGGAAAGACTGGGCTTCACGAAGTGCGCTAAGGTACCCGATACCTAATGTAAAGGGGTAAGTTGTATCTGTGTTTAATATAGTCAGTCTGACAGCTGTTTCTGTTGAGAATAATTACCATTGTCATTATGTAATACACTGTAATTTCTCAGTGTATCTGACATGCTTTCATTAAAAATACACATGAACAGTATTAAAGAAAATTTCAAAAAAGCAAGCCCTCCCTAACCTCACCAAGCTCACCTAACATTTCACTGCTGCCACATCTCCCCAGGACTTGTCCACCCACACAGGGGCCTCACCTGCTGCGGCCTTCACCTGCAATTTTTTTTCATTTGAGAGAAAAAATGGGTCCTTGCGATTCTCTTCAGCAAATTAATTATGAAGCATTCATTCATTAGACCACTTTTTATTAAATATCTATCACATGTTAGATGCTGAGAAGGATACACATATTAATCCGGCACAGAAGCCATTCTGGATGCTTACAGCCAAGGAGGAGAGCCAACATGGTATAGTCTACAGCTGTGCATCTGTCACACACACACACACACACACTCACACACACACACTCACACACAGGAGAGGCAATAATGCCAGATGAAAGGTTCAGATAGGCTACTGCTGGAGTTCAGGTGAGGGTTCCCTTTACTCCAGCTGAGGCCTGCCCTAGTCGTCCTATTTAACGTTACTGCTTGCCTCTCCCTAACCCCACACTCCCAATCTCCCTTTTCCTGCTTTCCCATGGCACAAATTACCTTGGAGTATGTCATACAATTTATTAATAATATATACTGTTTATTACCAGTCACTCCCACTAAAATGTACTGTCTTTCCGTAAAGCCAGAGGATTTTGTCTGCTTTGATGTACCCCAAGCACCTGGAATAGAGTCTGGCACATAGTAGGCACTAAATAAAGTTCCCTAAACACCAGGCAGGAAGGACAGGTGTGGTGAGAGACAGCTATCCATCCACCACTTTCTGAGTAAGCATCTATTGCGGATCCTCTCTATGCAAGCATTATCCTGGGCCCTGGAGGTGTAAAGGTAAGAAATTTGCCTTGCCCTCTAGGGGCTGGCAACCTGGACAGAGGCAGATGCATGGGGCCATGTTGGAGTGGAGGTGCACCCTGGGTGCGACGGGGACTTCCTGGGATAAGGCTGAAGAGGCACCTGGACCCCAAGCCTGGAGAGCACAGAACCCCCAGCTGAGCAGCCCTGCTTACAGATGAATCCTCAGAGACACAAGCTTCATTTTCAAATAACCCCCTTCGACCCAGACATAAGACTCCACCAAAGCCAGTAAGTCAGACTTAATGGGAGAGGTGGGAAGGCAGACAGGAGGAGTGCACAGACCTCTCTCCCTCACGGCCCATACAGTTTTTATTCTTCACGCTTGGCCTGTTTTCCAGCCACCAAGGAGTGGGAACACACACGCAGACACCTACAGAACACTCAGGCTGTTCCCAGCTTCCCACAGATTATTCAAGCCAAGGCCAGAGAAGGCCAGGAGGGTGAACACACCTGCCTTGTTCTTTGGTGGCCAGGGCACCTTGAGAGGAAGAAGGACTGCTTGCCCAGGAGGCACGTCCCTGGAAAAACAGGTGTGGGCTGTGGCTCCCAGACACTCATACTGGTCCCCCAAGCGAGGGCCTGCGTGTAACCAGAGACAAGACCACGCTTTGGAACCTCTGAGTGTGGGGCTCAGCGCCAGACCCTGGGCAACATCATGAACGCACTAGGAGAGAGAGTCTGGAAGATCTTATGTCTGACCCCAGGGGGGAGAGCGGAGCTGCTATAAAAATAAATGCTTATAGGCGTAATTAGATTGGATGGCTGTTCTGAGCTCTGGAAAAAGTAGCATATAAAAATAATTCTGTTATAAACTGACTCTGTCCTATATATAGCAAAAACAAATAATCATCCACTTCCCCAGCTCATCTGTTTTGTGAGTTCCTGTTTTTAAATATTGGGTTTTCTTAAAAGCTCACCTCACAAGCAGAAGTTCCGGTGACAGCCACAGAGGAATGCCCAGCCATCAAGGGGACCTGGAGGTCCCTGCTGGGGCAGGTGAGGCGGGGGTGGCTATTGAAAGGGCTGGGTGATTCATCCCCAGGGGCAATCAGACCACTTGGGCAAAACCAGAAGCATGCGTTTCAGATGGCTGCCTCTGCTGCTCAGCTTCTAGCCCTGTTGCTGGGCAGGCTGCAGGGTTCTGCTGGAGGACCCCAAAGCACGCCCCAGAACTTCCGTCTCCCCAGCCTTTGCCCCTGCTCCTTAACAGCCTCCCTATAAAATGCCCAGGGTTCAGGTGGGGAGAAACCACCTACATTAAGTGGGTATAAAGGCATAAACAAATCTCCAGGTAGATATACGGTCTCCAGTCTGACAAGCTGTGAGTAGGCATGCGAGTGAACAACCTCCTTCTCTTTTCCCCGAAGGAGCTCAGCCAAGGAATTGAGTCCCTACCCGACTTCAACCCTGATAAAGTTAGACCCCTAGGAGATGGAGAGAGGAGCGTTCCTGCAGGCGACGCATAGGGGGCGGGGCCAGGCTGCTGGGAGGGGTTGTTCTTCCAGCTTGCTAAGAGACTTCCAAGCTGAGTCTTGTCTGGAAATGCTACCTGGTGTTAAGCCTTGTAATTCTACCCAAGAAGCCTCACTTCCCATTTCTTTTTAATTGTTTCCTCCCTCTGTCCACGGGAGCAATTAAAGGCACTCGGATTCCCTGCTAACTGCCTCCCGGATAACAAGAGACCAGAAAAGAGAAGACAGTCCAGAAGTAGAAAACCACGGTGAAAAATAACTGCTGAGAGTCTCACTAAGCCTTGGGGAGTGAGTCCACTCCCTGATACTTCAGTTGTTCAGAACGTAAGGGGCTCTGAAATAGCTGTGGAGTGTATTTTCGGGGGACCCAGGCCGGGCGTGTGGGTCCCGCCATTCAGGAAGCGTGCATGGAGTGCCTGGCCCACGTCAGGCATTGCAGTAGCCAGCAGCTGGCACTCAGTGGGCACTGACAGGCCAGTGCTGACTTAGGATACATCATCTAATTTAATCATCCTAACATCTTGCTTGCCACTAGGACTGCTAACTTACGATGAAGAAAATAAACACACTGAGAAGTTAAGTAACTTCCCCAAGATCACAGAGCTGAATCACAGAACAGCCAGGCTCGAGCCCAGGTCCGGAACCAGCTGTTGCTGCTGTGCTCCACGACCCCTAAGGGAGATGTCCACGGAAGATTGTGCAACCTGCCCCCAAAATCTGTGCCAGACTTTGCCCTCAGAAAGTCCCTTGTAAGGAATTTGAATTTCTTGTACTTCCGTTACAGTCCGTTTCCCCTTGTTCAGCTCCCAGGGGAGCTGGAGAATTAGGCGTGGCCGCTTCTGAGAAGGGGAAGGGGAAGGGGTGGGGACTCTCCAGGAGCAGGGGTCAAAGGGGGAGCTGTGTTCCTTGTGCCTGGAACTGAAACACTTCCTGGGGAGGTCACCTGCAGCCACTAGGAGCCTAGTTATGTCCTGGCCGAAACCCCGAGGCCCCCTCCCACTCCCACCCTTGGAGAGCAAAGTTCTCCCCTGCAGAGAAGTCAGAATTCTGCCTGTGATGCAACATCTGGCCTTTTGTCAAACTGCTGGTGCTTGTGGAAAAGGGCAGATAGTGCTTTGGTATCCATTCTGAGAAGAGGCCCTGAGCTGAACAGTGTTGACCTTGCCCTGGAGCCTCCCCGCAAACCTGGAGGCCCATTCCTACCCCTGGCAGGTTAGCACCTTGCGGTGAAGCAGCTGGCTGGCACAGCGGAGCATGCCGGGAACTGGAGTGCACCACAGGGCTTGTTCAGACACCGAAGGCTGGGTTCTACCCTGGGGCGCAAGAGTTTACATCTCTAACAAGTCCCCAGACGATGCTGACGCTGCTGGTCTGGGGGCCACACTTTCTGCCTTCAGAGATTCTTTTGTGGAATCCCTGGTGGTGTTAGGGCACCAGCAAGGCCATTGCTAGAAATCACAGCTCACTACATGATTCCTGCACAGCATGATGCTTACAATCACTGAAGCACAAAGGTGTGTGTGTGTGTGTGTGTGTGTGGTGTCAGGGAAAGGGGGAGTGAAGAAATTACGACAGAGAAGCCCAGGCTAAGGGGCAACTTAAGGAAAAGAACCCCAAAGGATGGGAAGGGGAACCAGATAAAGAGGAAGCTGAAGGGCTCCTGGAGAAAGCTTTGTTCAGAGTCGGGCTTCTCACCTCGGTCTGAAGAGTGCCAGCGCTGGTCCCGGCGAAGCGGCCCTGCCCCGCCCCGCCCAGACCTGCCCATGGCGCTCTCTCCTTCTCGGGAGACTGAACCCCACGGCCACAGCCCCGCCCCTGGGAAAGACAAGGACCTCAGTGGCCTAGCCCCGCCAGCTCATTAACACACTCTTCACCCATGCCTGGGGCCAGTCCTAGAATTTCAATAGAAACAGCTGAAATGAAGGATCCTGACCCTCATCTGAGATCCTTTCCACTTCTGGAAAGCCTAGAGGTCAGAAGCTAGAAAACAGAGCGAGGCTCCACCCTTCTCTGGCCTTATCCAAGGCAACTTCACTCAGGTCGGTCCCTCTACGTGGAAATCCCTTTCTCCTTGGCCTCTGGGGGAGTTCCTGGTCTTCCTACAAAACTCATCTCTGGCGTTTGGTCTCTCCGGACGATCCCTCCGCACCCCAGGTGGAGTCCGCGTTTCCACTCTGTGCTTTCGCCACCGCCACGCGGTGTGCCTGTTTCCATGTTCTGTGAGATGAGGACAGGAGAGAAGTGATTAACCCTACTTACCCCCACCCGTCTTCTCTCTCCCGACCAGCTAGAATGCCTCTTCCCATTTGGTTCCCACCACTCTATTATCTCTGAGGATGGAGGTCTCCCTGCCAGAATTCTCCTTTTCTCTTCTCTGATACAGAAGCGAAGGCTGGGGACAAAACTGGAGAAACAGAAGGAAAGAGAATGTTTAGAAGAGATGAGAGTCATGTGGACCAGGGCCAGAAAAAGATTTTCTCTGGGATTTCTATTCCTGCCCCTAGATCAGGGCAGTTTCTAAGGATCTGAAGACAGAGAGCCAGGGCAGCTCCCACTGGCTATGAGGGAAGTGGCTGGAGAAGGGAAGAGGTTACATGAAGGGAAGGTAGGTCTGGGCTGTCCATGAGGATGCTGTTTATTCTTTCATTCCTTCATTAATTTAAGTAAGGGACTTAAATCGTTCTGAAAGATCTTTGGGTCCCTGGGAGCCTCTTTCTTTGCCGCTGCTCTGGGTCAGGACAACAGGGGTCATTCTCTCATTGGGTCACATCCTGAGCTTCTCTGATCCTCCACTGGTCTGTGCCCAGCGTCTGGCCCAGAGCCTGTGCACGAGAGATGCCGAGAGATGGCCATTAGCCTTTTTCCTCCCTCTGCTCCTTCCGTCAACCCTGAGCAACCCATCAGGCTGAGATGATGGCAGAAGGGGGCAGGGCTGACAGGACAGCTTGGTTGGGGGTGGGGGACTCGAAGAGGCAAATAAAACATCCCACCAAGTCTCTCTGGACTGGGTACCAGCCATGCAATGCTGATCTTGGCTGGGAGCCCACCATTTACCAGCCCCCTCCTGGCCTTCGGGGTATGGCTAATTAAAGACATGGTTACTCATTTCATTCCCTAGTCACTATTTAAGGAAGTAGAATCATGCCATTCCTATAAGGCCTCTGACCCTACACCAGAGGCAAACAATGCCAGGGCTTGTCCAAGTGGCTGTAAGTGCAGAGCTGTTCAAAGAGCCTGGGAGGGGCAGAGGAGGGCGGAGGCCGCAGGCCCCACAGCTGGGCCAGCTGCTGGACTGTCCCTCCTTCAATGCCCTCCTCTCTCTCTTTCCCCAAGGGGCTAGGATCTAGTGACAGCCCCTCCCCGAGCCCCCTGCCAGGCAGCTCCTGTATTTTCTGGATACACATTCAGAGTCACACAGCTGATTCAGGAAAAACAAAAACAGAAACAAAAACAAAAACAAAAAAACCATGAACAATCTCCTTTTAGATTTCAAGTCGCAGCAACTTGGAGCATTTGGGATTTTTCAGTTACTTTTTAAGAAGTAAAAAAGCCATTGCTTTTAATCAACATACTCTTACTGAGATCTGTTCTATGTCAGACGACCAGTGAAGCATTGGGAAGAGAAGTGACTAAAAATAATCCTGCCCTTGAAGAGTATCCAGTCTCCTAGATGAAAGAGATGCATAAACAGATAAATACACTAGCATGAAACAAGTGTAAAGGTAGAGTTATACACTATGCACAGTACAGAGAAGGCGGGGATAAGCCCTAAATGGGAGGGAAACAAAGGCAGGCCAGAGGATGGGGGATTTTAAGTGGATTTTGAGGCCCAAATAGGAGGGCATCAGGTAACCGAATAAGCAAAGAACACTGCTACCAGGGGGAAAGCATATTCAAGGTCATCTATCACAGGCGGGGAAACCAGTTGAACCCAATAGTCTCCATAGGTCTCAAACTTGCCTAACAAAGTAACTCAGGAGATGGGAGTGAATGGAGGGCTCGTCAGAATTATCCGGTACAAGCGTGACATTATTTTTTTTAATTGAGCTGTAACTGACATATAACATTAGTTTAGGTAGCATGAAATTTCTCAGATATTTATTTTCGTTTTTTGAAGTACAAACTATGCATCGTGGTTTATAACAGTCTCATATGTATTGATATTAATTCTAGTCAGTAAGATCATTTGACTTTCCAAACACGCACTGTCATAAAATGAACCCTCCGTGGAGGAAGATGCTTGTGTTGGCCCCTTGGGTAAGACAGAGGCAGTTTGGACACAGCTTGAGAACCAGAAAGC
Organism: Trachops cirrhosus; assembly: GCA_028533065.1. Classification (NCBI taxonomy): domain Eukaryota; kingdom Metazoa; phylum Chordata; class Mammalia; order Chiroptera; family Phyllostomidae; genus Trachops; species Trachops cirrhosus. The sequence continues at coordinate 20,542,336 of CM052538.1, read as the reverse complement.
CTTTAAAAGAGGGTTGGGGACCGGAGCGTTGCCTCTGAAGGTACAAGTGAGTTTTCAGGTTCACGTTCAGGCGAGTTGACCTGGTCTGACCACAGCTGCAGTCTTTTTCAAACACTCTCTGGAAGTAAGTTCGTCCTCGTTGCCTTCAGTCCCCTCTGTCAGCCCTGTGGGAGGAAGATACCCCTGGGGGCCAAACGAAGCAGTGGAAGGGTGGACAAAGTGAACTCTCCCGCAAAACCAGTATTTAGAGGAACTGCAAGTTGAGCGGGCAGTTGATAGCCAGTCAGGTGCAGGGCACCACTTGAGGTTTTAAAAAGCCACCTCAGGTGAAAGGTAGTGATTCCCTAATCCCCACGCCAGGTTACACTCCAGACCAATTAGTAAACTCTGGGTGTGGCGTCCAGGCGTTAGCTGGAATTCATTAAACCTCTCAGGTGATTCCAGTGTGCAGGCGGTTTGTGAATCAGTGGGCTGGATCGCCTGTTCTCAACTGCGGCTGCACGTTAGAATCACCTGGGGCAGCTTTTATCCGGCGGGTGGGAGACTTGGGCCTCCAGCCCAGTAGGTCAGAACCTCTGCAGCAGGGGTGTGGGTATCACTGTGGCCCTCAGACCCGGGAAGGGAGCCAGCACTCCCCAGCTCTGCACTTTGGGGCGCTGTCAGAGTCACCCCCTGGGGTGCCCTGAGTGGGGACAGGAGGCTGGTGCCCTCAGAGTTCAGTGGCTCCCACCTGGGGAGTCACCAGGACCCCTGTGGCCAGATCGGTTCCAGGAGGGTGGCCTGGGTCACTCCTGCTGGTTGGCCCATGGTTTCTTGTAGGAGAAATCAGGCTGCCAGTGGTGCTGACTCCTGATTTGGGGTAACCACTCATATCGAACACAAGGCACGTTTGAGGCTCTCGTCTACCCACTGTTCCCCGACTTGAGTCACACGTGCTGGCCCTGTGTGGTTTTCACCCGCTGGCTTTCAGACCATCCAGGTCCCTAGACCTGAGGGGGACCTTGGCCCTGGCAGACACTCAGGATGGCCGTCCACCCCCGAGGCAAGCTCCAAAGTCTCTCCAGGTGACTTTCCAGGCTGTCCCTTCTCAATGCCAAAGGAGTTAGCTGGCCAGTGTCCTCTCTTGCCTCCCACTGGAAGTGACCTCATGCTTTCCCTGTCAGCTTGAGCTGTGCCTGATGAGAGTGGACACTTTTGCGGGAATGGGCAGCTCTTCCCCCTCTCGCCGCAGGCCACTACCCCCTGGGGCGGTGGCCACGTGAGGCAGGGGTGTGGTTTCCCTGGGAAGAAATCCCCCTCCAGGAAGGCAATGATTACGGCCTGCAGAGTTCAGAAACCAGTGGGAGAGAAGTCCACCTCTGTGGTGGAGAATTTCAAACAGCACATTTAAGATCACCGAAAAAGAATCATTCTTCACAGTTTCTTGTACACCAGGAAACACTGGTGTGCAGTGATCAGCAGCGAGGGGGAGCACAGCGCGAGCCTCACCACGCCCAGCTCACCGGGAACACTGCAGCAAACCTCGGTGCACAGTGTTGGGAAACCGACAGGAGGACGCTTACAGTCGCCCCCTCATCTGCAGTTTCAGTGACCCGTGAAAATATTAAATGGAAAATTCCAGGCATGAACAATGTATAAGTTTTAAATTGTGCACCGCGCTTCTCCATCCTTCTGGGGACAGGGGACATCCCTTTGTCCAGCACAGCCACGCTGGATGGGCGCTCCAGCAGACACCCTTCGCGCGGGCTCTGCTTGGGGCAGTCCTGGTGGGCATCCGGTTTTGTTGCTTTTTTCCCCAAAAGCACTCCAGGTGATGTCAGTTTTGTACTCAGCCCCAAGCGTCCCTGCACCAGAAGGAAGCAGGAGGGTGTCCGTGTCTCTGGTTTCAGCCAGCAATGCAGAAGTGCCTCAGGTGGAGTGAGAGGTTGAATTGTGTCGCCTCCTGAGTATTTGTCTGTTGAAGCCCCAACCCCATTACTGGAGAATGTGTAGGGTCTCACACATTGGGAAGTAGGGTCACTGCAGATGTCATTAGTTAAAGTAAGGTCATATTGGAGTTGTGTGAGCCCCTATACAGCAGGACTGGTGTCCTTACAGAACAGGGGGTGTCGACACAGCCCCGCATCCAGGGAGGATGCGGGGTCAACACAACAGCAGAGATCCAGGCGCTGCACCTACAAACCCAGGATGCCACAGATTGCCGGCAAGCCACCAGACGCCAGGAGAGCACCCGGAACAGATCCCTTACCACTCGTAGAAGGAACCCACCCTGTCGCCACTTCTCTTTGGAGCTCTGGCCTCCAGACCGGGAGACAGCTCAGTTCTGTTGTTCCTGCACCCAGTTTGTGGTGCTGCATCAGGGCACTAGGAAACTCACACCAGGGGATTCCCCAAAGACACCAAATGCAAGTTCAATACACAAAGATTCAAAGTGGATTAAAAACAAGAGGAGCGCCCTGGCTGTTGTAGCTTAGTGGATTAAGCGCAGGCCTGTGAACCAAGATATTGAGGTTCGATTCCCAGTCAGGGCACATGCCTGGGTTGCAGGCCAGTTCCCAGCAGGGAATGCACAGGAAGCAGCCATACATTGATATTTCTCTCCCTCTCTCCTTCCCTTTCCCTCTAAAGATAAATAAATAAAATCTTTTTTAAAAATCTTTAAAAAAAAAAAAAGGCAAAACCAGAACCTCTCCAGATAGTGAAAGGGTTGGACGCTCAGAAAAGTCGTTTCCGTGAGGCCCTTCACACGGCACCGGAAGCGCCCTGAGTCTCCTCCACGCACATCCCCGACCTGCCGAGGGCCGGCAGCGGGGTCACCGGCTTGTGCTGTGGAAGCTGCGCTCACGCCCTTGCTCCTTCCACCCTGTCAGACCGAGGACAGACAATTGCATGAAGTCACCTGGAAACTTAAATGCTCCCCCTTTTAGCATCAAAGGAGCCTTTTCTTCTTCTTTTTTTTTTAAATTATTGTATTTTGCTGATTACCATTTAATCCCCTGTTACCCTCTTCCACCTCCACCCCCACCCTGCAATCACCACACTGTCCTTCAGTTCATGAGTCCTCAAAGGAGCCTTTTTCTTTGATCAGTTAAAAACCTGGGGTCTCCCTGGCAAGTAGGAAAGCCCTAGAATTAGGAGTCGTCCAGGAGCTGGGCTCAACAGGAGAGCTTCCCAGTATGAAAGGAAGCTTCTGATGGGTGCTGTTCAGGCCCCTCACCAAGGCACCCAGGGGTGCCCAGGGGTCCCAGATGACCGTGGCCTGTACATCTCTGGAGAGAGAGAACTCTGTCTCTCACACCTCACCACAGGCCCTGTTTTCATGCCTGGTCCACCGAGTCCTCCTAACTGACCCTGTCTTGGGCACCCGGTTCCCACTCAGGAACTAGGATGCGCAGAGGGCTCACTCACTCGTCCTCCGCGTGCAGTGGGAGGGAGGGCAGGAAACGAGGGTCTGGACAAGGCATCCATGGCAATTCCCAGGGTCACCCAGCCAGATCGAAAGACAGTAAATGGTCATGTAGTCAGGGTTGGTGAAGGGAATGGGTGCTGAACTTAGGAATGAATTTTTCTTCGTGAAGACGGAAATAGAACCTCAGTACTACCCTTTGGCTGTTCTGACCAATGGACATGGTTTTCTCGTGCAAGAGCCTGAGACTGTCTAGGTAAGCAGACCTAGGGAGGTTTAGATAAGGCCTTTTAAAAGAAATGCAAAAGAAAGAAATTAGTATCTTCCATCCTGACAATTCTTCTCCAGTCTCCTTCAACTCTAAGACTTTTTAGTGGGTAGATTTGGAGGGAAAAAATATTCAAATATGAATGTTCAATAAGAAGTCCATTTCATTTTCTCATCCTTAGCGGGTCGCCTGCCAAAGCGACCAGTCCCCCAAAGGGCCGTGGTCACGAAGTCACCACCCCTGGTGCCACGCGGGCAGAGCCCCGGTTCCTTCACCGTCTGCATGGGTCCCTGCTACTGAGAAGGAAGTTTGGCCCCGGGTCAGGAGCTTCCATTCTGAAGTCCCAGGTGTGAACACGAGGCCCTTCTCCTGGGCTGGTTATTGACGCGGTGGGACTCGGTTTCCCCCTCTAAGAATGGAGGTGAAGTGAGTGATGGGCGTGGCTTCACCTCCCTGGGAGGATCCAATGGAAGAATAAGAAAGAAATAAAGCTGATGCACTGTATCAGAAGAATAATAAATAAGTATACAAATATACTAAGATAAGTGTTATTACATTATATATACATATATATTTGTATATATATGCATGCTCTATATCGGGAGAGAAATAAATAAACAAGACTCCTATGTGCTCCTATTAGATAATAAATGAAGCTCCCGAGGTGCAGTCATCGGTGCGCAATGAAAGGGCTCACACCGCACTCTGCCTGACCCGCAGCCCAACCCAGGCCCCGGTCCTTCCCCCCATCCTCAGGAACCAGGCGGACAGAGGGGACCAGCGCTCCCTGTCCCCCGACCCAGACCCCTCTGGAGGCAGCTGTGTGTCCAGGCTCCTGTGCTGGGCCCTCTGCGGAGGGAACTCGCGCCGACAGAGGCTGAAAGCGCAGAAGACGGGCGGGCCCTTTTCATCTCCAGGAACCAAATAAAGGAGAGTCCGCCTGCTGGACTTTAATCCCAATGGGTAAACTCGTGTGGAGCACAGACCGTGTGTCAGCCCTGTGCCAAGGAGCGCGGAGAAGAAATACGGAAGACTGGTCCCTTCCGGGAGGCCTCTCTTGATCTCCACATGCGGCCGTTCAGGAATGCAAAATACATTTCACTGTATCTGTTTCCCTAAGAAATTGTAGGGATTTCATATTTTATCGCACTCGTTTGGCTTATTTTAATTTTAATGAAAAGATTTATGTGCAAAAGAAAAACATTGTTTTTTTCTGTCTTAACCCATAAACCTCATTGACATTTAAGATCAAATCAATGTCCAATAATATAAACAGGAAGTGACTTTTTAAAGTTACTAAATAATGAAACCAATCATATTTCCATTGAAATAAGTTGACAAAACAGTTTTTAAGTCCAGGAGAAGAACTTATTCTCTAGTTTCCTAATTAAAACCTACGTATTCTGATAAAGTAGATTCTCCCCGAATCTCCTATAATAGAGAGAAATGTTATTCATCCGAGGTGAGCTACAATATGAATTTAGGAACTGCACTGAACTGGTGGGACAAGTGTATTATACGTGGGGACCCTCACTGATCCACACTGGCTATCTGCGTGACCCCACGCCATTTGACAGGCAGCTGTCTTCCTCACTTAGGGACCGGAAACCCAGATCCCTCCGCTGATGGCTGGCGATGTCTTTCCTTTGGGAAGATAGCGCGTGCTCTTCTGCTCCTTCTGGCAGCCAGGTCAAACTGATCCTGTTCTTACACTTTCTGTCTTGCCCAGTCACTTCCCCATGAAATGTGAGGCCATTCTGGTCAATTGGCTTTTCCTGTGCCACCGAAGGGAGCTTGGTGCTGAGGGAGAGTAACATTGTCTGATTGTCCTCCCGGGTAGGTGGGTGTAGAGCAAAACCCTCTCTCCAGGGACTCCCAGAAGTGTGGCCGACACGGAGGCAATCATAGTCAGGGTTATGGGGCCTCGGGGTAAGAGCACGATACTTAAAAAACCACATCTACGTGTTATGTATGTGTCTGCAGAGACCCAGCCATGAATATATCTCTGTATTTTCAAGAGAGAAGGCTCAATGGAAGCCCAAGATTTCCCCAAACCCTAGAGGTCTCTGAGGAACTTGTTTTAATTAGTAGTCAGAATAGTTTGTATTTAACACATCAAATCCATAACAGACAGATAGAAGATAGATAGATAGATAGACAGACAGACAGACAGACAAACTGATTGATTTAGAAGTCAGGCAGACCTAAGTTTATACCAATTCAATTACTGGCTGAAAAAGCCTTTACAAGGTATTAATTTTCCCTAACCCTAAACTTACTTGTCTGTAAAATGGATTGGATTACCTCTGCAGATGGTTTCAAGGCATAAATGAAACAGTGTATGTGAAGTGACTGATATTTAGCCTCAATAAAGAGGAACCACTACCAACCTCACTCTTACTGAAGAACAGCTAACTAACTTGGAGCATCTTTGTGAGTTCAGGATTTCAGAACTGAAGGAGACAGAGTGGATGAATGGGAAGTTTCTGATACCCATCCGCGTAAGGGGATACTTTCCACAACAGTGCACAGTTTAAATAGGGTCAGTCACCTGGTGGCCAAGTGTCCCCCAAGTCACGCAGGGTGAGACAGTTCTGCTGGAGGACCCAGCTTAATTTCCTGGTTCAGAAATCACACCTGTGAAACTCGATCCAGGTGGGAAATTCTTTTGGTTGACTCCACGGAAGCCATGGTTCATTATCAAGTTATTTATCCAGGTCACTCTGAGGTCATCTCCTTAATTAATACAACAGCCGAGGGAGGCTACAAAACCTAGCTGCTCAGCCTGAAAGTCCCTCGTAACACCTTTCCTTTGTTGAACACTTACTGGTGCCAACACCATGCACAGAGCCTTATGTACATCAATTTATTTAATCCTCTAACAACCCTCCAGGAGGGCAGCTACAATAATCTCATTTACAGAGGAAGAATCTCGGGCTCTCCAAGTCCAGTCATGTGTCCAAAATCAGAGTTAGTGAGGGGCGGAGCCAGCACTGTAGGTAAGTGCCCAAGCTTCTTCCCAGCAGGCTATGCTTCCACAGAAACCCATTAATCTCTCTTTTCTCTCCCCTGTCATGTGTGTTTACATTGCCTCTGAGGACAAAAGGAGGTTTAAAATTCTCATTTTTCTCACCTGCTGAGGAGCAGCACAGCCTGTCTTTAGGAAGCAGCCTCTGCCCTCCAGACTATTCCTCCAATCCTCTTCATACCTCATCTCCGATTACCCCAATGCCTGCTCAAGGATTCTTTCTGGCCTTTCAAAACAAACAGCTGGCAACAATTTAGCAACTAGTTTAAATCTCTTTCCTTTGGCTAAGACGCTTCCTTTCAGGGGTACCTGGCTGGAGCAAGAGTGCCACCTGCTGGAACATTTGGGTCACTGCCAACACATAAGCTTTGGGCAAAGGTTGGCAGGCTGGCTGGCTGAAGCTAAACAGAAATGGAGAAGGAGCAGTGTTCATTCACGCTGCCTGGGACCTTTCCTAGACAGCCACAAGAAATAACTGTGTCCAGGCACTAATTTACCAGAATTCAAAGTCTTGCTCAAATGCAAGCCTGGGACTTTAAAGCAGACACTTGGCTGCAAAGCCAAGGGCTGGGATGAGGGTGAGGTAAGTGGGGCATGTACAGGATTACATTCCATCTTTATTTAAAATGTTGAAATTTTATTCATCATGGATTTTTCGCATGTATTTCAACTTTTTAAACACAGCACAAGCAGCTCAGCTTGTGCTGATCCGACACTCGCCAAGCTGAGAAGCTGCAGCTGTGTTGGCTGTGTCCAAGACCACTGGGCCACAGGAAGTCGGGGCAAAGGGCGCATGTCAGCACTGCCGACCCTCACCTGACCTGGATCAGGGCGCGCTGCAGGTCTGCCTGCCCGGTGACATTCTTTCTCAAGAGTCTGAGCTGAGTGCCCACACCAGGTCGGGGTCACCCTGCACCTCTGAGTCTACACTGGATCATTCCAGTCCCCGGACCCCCTGCCCGACCAGGCGGGGAGTGTTTCTCCTGGACTGTATGAGTGGGCATGGGAGGGGGGATGGTTCTGGAAACCCTTGACATTTTATGCAAAATTATGTGTATTTTCTGGGGAGATTAAGACATTCTTTCCATTCTCCAGTGGAAGGAAGACAGAGCCCTGACCCCATAAAGGGTAAGAATCACAATAGTCCTCGAAGTCCTCGGGCTGTTTCAAGGGTCTGTGCAAGAAACAGCAGCAAGAAATAGCTTCCTGTGTCTGGCCTGGAGAAACAAGTCTCACTGGCCCAATCGGTGGTGTATGAATGGTGTTAGGTGATCCCGACACAAAGACCCCAGCGTTTCTCAGAGTTCAGGGAAAGGAAAAAAGTCCTCTCTTGAGAAACTGGAATCTCAGCCAGATGTTGAGAACCGGATAGTTCCCGCTGCCTTCTTTGCCTTTCACTCCCTCCTTAAAATCTTTTCCAGCCTTGCCATTGTCCTCAGGCAATGCTCTTTCGCAAGCTGTAGACGTTCCTCTGGAATGCCCCTCCACCCTTGGCGTCCTTTACTCATCTTTCCAGATCAGCGCTCTCAACATTTCCAGGCCAAGCTGGGCACCCGACACACTCCCGCTATCATGCCAACGTTTCTAGACTTATTTGCATGTTGGCCTATCTTGCCCACAGGACTGTGAGCCCAGGAGGGCAGGGACCCAATGTATTGTTTCCATATCCCCAGCACCCAGCATAGAGGCAGTGCATAAAAAACTGTTTAGATGGATGAATCGACAAATAGATCCATCAGTAGATGAGTGAATCTCCCCGCCCCCCACCACACCTTCATTCCTTAGGCTCCGTAGACACTGGAGCATCAGTGTGCCCGAACCCAGCAGGCCACCCCTCAGGAGCCACACCCAGGCCAGCCTGGGAGCACTCTGCAGCTGTGCAGAGCAAGCAGTGCCCCCGCCCCGGCCACCTTGCAGTGATTGTTGAAGCATGCCACCTTGCCTTGCTTTCCCTTCTTTTTGCTGCTCTCTGGCTCAGGGTCCCCTCGGAGCACGCAGTAGGGAGACACTGACTGGGGGATTCAGAGGCGAGAAAATGGTCGCTGACAAATGGCGACAGTTCCCCTGGCAGAGTCTGGGAAACCTGAATCTTCTGCATGATTCTCTGTCATTACCATAGTGAGGATGAAAATGAGAAACCATCTGACTCTTTCAAACTCATTTCGACAGCAGGATAAATAGAGCTGAACTGCATGCCCAGAAATGCCTTGTGCATGAACCCAACCAGCTAGTGTGACTCTGCTTCCTCCCACCGGAATTGGAGTCGTAAGAACCTGATAAGATCTTTGGGCGGCCGCTCCACGCTCTGCCTGTCTCGAACACATTTCAGAAACTGGAAAGGGAGCCGGGAAGAGGTAGCCTGACCAGCTGGTTTTGTTCCTCCTCTAAAGAGGGGGTAAAGCTTCAGGGAAAAACCAGAGGCCTGAACACAGCTGTGGTCGTTACTAAATGATTAGACTTGCCACAAACGAGATAAAAATTTCAAACAACAAAGAGGACTTTTCCGTGGTCTACTGAACGGGGTTTCTCGTGGTGTTTGGGTTCCTTCTGGTGGCGTGGCTGCGTCTGCAGCGTCTCCGCATATTCAGTTCGCCTCTGTCCGAAGTCCCAGGAGCCCTCCGCCCCCCCAGCCAGCCCGCCCTGCAGCCCTCACAGTGCTTCCTGGGAGCTCTCCGCCTTGGGGCACAGCGTTTTGTGGGTTTGTTCAAGGTCAATCTGGAAAAGCTTCGGGGTCTTGAGTCACCGTTGTGTGGGCAGCAATTAGACTTTCTCTCGCCCGCTCCTCAGAACTACAGGTCCCTTCTCTGAAGAACGTGGCAGCCCACACAGGAAACGAGGGCAGCGTCCCAAGTGTATAGCTGGGAAAGGGAAGTCACTTTCCCGTGTGTCCTCAAACATCCCATTTAAATGCCCCACCTCTTCCAGAGGGGCCACTTGCTCCTCATCCCAGTGATCAGCTGGTTCTGTGTATGTCTCATCTGTCACCCTAGGTTTCTTCCTGTTCCCTTTTGTACCCATAAGCATGCCAGTTTAAAGGCAAGGGCACTTTTATAAACATATAAACCATTTAGGAAGTGTCACTGCAGGCCTGGCCCTGGGGGTCATGTTTAGTCCTCACTGCAATCTTGAAAGGCTGGTGTTTTTATTCTGTTTGACAGATGGGAAGGCCGAGGCTCTGAAGGGGGCTGGCAGGGCCGAGAGCTTCTCCGTGGTGGAGTCAGGAATCGGGACTATCTGACTCGCATGTCCTCGCTCTGGAGTTCCCATTGTTTCAGCAACTGAGCCAGGGAGGCGTTCGCTTTCTGAGTGCAGGAACAGGGACTCGAGGAGTCAAGATAGTGTGGGCAGCAGGGCCGGGCCCAGAGCAGGGAGGGGGCGCTGCCCACGCCACGCTCTCTCTCCTCACACCTGCCCTTGCCTCCTAACCATGCCCAGCCCTTCTCACTCCCGTCCACCTATCAGGCTAAGCCTTCCTCTGTCTCCTCCATCTTGCCAGCCCTGGGCTGGGGGCATGGGACCCACATCGGAGGAAGTGTGTAACTGCTGACACTATTTTTGTGCCCATCCCATACCTGAACTGATTCCAACATTCTTTGCTAGAGAAGACAGACTGGACCTCAGAATCCTTCTCAACACAGTGTACTAGGCCTATCTACTACCAATCAATCAGCATTGCCCTGAGCTTAAGCCTATGTATTATTACTGGCATAGCAAGTGATCAATAGAATTTAATTTCCATTTCTTTCTATCCTTCCTGTCTGCCTTCTTCAGTGCTTCTGGGCTGGATAGTGGGATGGATGGATGAATGGATGCATGAATGAAAGGCTGGCTGGCTGGCTGGATGGATGCGTGGATGAAAGGGTGGATGGATGGCTGGATGGATGGATGAAAGGGTGGATGGATGGCTGGATGGATGGATGAAAGGCTGGCTGGCTGGATGGCTGGATGGATGGATGGATGAAAGGGTGGATGGATGGCTGGATGGATGGATGAAAGGCTGGATGGGTGGATGGATGGATGGATGAAAGGGTAGATGGATGGATGGATGGATGGATGGATGGATGAAAGGGTGGATGGATGGACAAATGATGCATGGGTGGGTGGATGAAGGCAAATTGATCCCTAGTTGGCACCACTCCTAATTCTGCTGACTTCACTCAATGCCGGTGCTTTCTTGACAAAACTCACTCTTAGCACCAGGCATATTTTATGGCATTTGTTACAGAAACCGATGAGATTTCTGGGTCATTCTGAGGTCACGGAGGATCCTCAGCGTCAGCATTATGTGTCTGGCCCGGTCTCATTTCCTCCCCCTCTCACATTTGCCTCAGCTTACAAACATTCATTCACCCCCTACTTCCTTCTTCTTTTTAAAGCTCAAGCCGGCAGGAGAAATTTCTTCTCCTACTCACTTTTTTTTTAAAGGCTCCACGGTGGGGCGTGTAGCGTGGGCCAATGATTAACATCTCTCCTGTGTCTCCGGGGCCATCGGCATCCTAACCCTGTGCTCTCAGCTGCCCGGAGGCCCTGAGTCACCCCCTGCTTTAGCCGTGGAGGAGGAAGCACGCTTTCCCAAGGCCCTTCCAGAACCCTGGCTTTGGTTTGAACCCATCCAGTTGTGCTGATATCAGGGTATTCTTTCCCTTAGCGAAATACCTCTCTAAGGAAATGAGGAAGGAAATGTTACGAAATTCTTATTCAAGAGAGTTAGAAAAAGAATGAAATAGCTCTTACAAAGCAACATTTTTGAGATTGGAGCAGAACTAAATCAGAAGCATATGGATAGTATACGGTTAAAACGCATTTTTGTTTCCCCAGGAAGGAAAAAATACTTGGGAAAAATGTATTTTCTGAAATGGCATATATTGGAAAGTAGCTGGAGATTTTTAAGAAAGCCAAATGTATTAGGGATGGTCCAACTCCAGTTATTAATATCCTGGAACCAGCTGGGGAGTAAAATTAGGTGCTAAGTGATTGTACCATTTGTTATCCCACGTTGGAAAGGACAGAGTTCTCATATAATTCTAAAAAAGAAAAATGCTCTTGATACTGAGACTTATGACATGAGGTTTTGCTTCATTGGTATTAGTTACAATAAATAATTCCTTTTCCTGAACTCACAGACTGTGGAAGGTGAAAGTTCAGAGGTGCCGACAAGGCACTGGGGTCAGCACGTTGGGGGCGGCCCTGGCTCTGCTCACATTAGCCTTGGGCGCTCGGGCAAATTCTTTCCCCTCTGTGCCCTGGTTTCCTCATCCGGGAAGTGAGAATAGTGATGGGAAGAACTGCTAGCTCGCCTTCCGGGGAAAGCACTTGGAAGGAACGCCTGGTGAGCTGGGGTTACCTCCGGAATGCTCTGCCTCTAGGTAACGCCCAGCTCGGCCCTCACCTCCGACAGCGGCCAACCTTTGGCTACACTGACAAAACCAGCAAAATCAAAGTGGGGACGTCACAACCGACCCTAAAGAAACAAAAAGGATGAGGAGAGAATGCTCTGAATAAATGTGCTCTAACAGATTAGGTGGCCTCGGTGAAACAGCAAACTCTCAGAAACACGCACATCGCCTAAACCAACTCAAGAAAAAATAGGAAACCACACAGCCTACCTCCAACAAGGAAAGAGATTGAATCAGGAATCGAGCAGCTCCAATGAAGAAAGGTCCCGGGCCAGAAGACAGGTGAATTCTACTAAACAATTAAAGAGAAATTAACACCAATTCTTTTAAAACTTTTGCAGAACAATAGAAGAGGAATGAGTAGTTCCTAACCAGTATACAGCCAACATCACTCTGATACCAAACTTTGTCCCTCATTTCTTTCTGGGCTTTGCCGTCCCTGACCCGTCTACATAATTCTAGTATCACACACACACACACACACACACACACACACACACACACACACAGATCCTCTCACACCGACTTATTTTTCTTCATAGCACTTATCACCACCTGATACATCATATACTTACTTACCTATTCATTTGACTCTCATCTCCCACTGGAATGTCAGCTCCGTCAGAGCTAAGATTTTTTCCTATTGTTGAATTTCCCAGGCTTAGACAGTGCCACTACTGTGTAACAGGTGCTCATAAAAATGTACTGAATGAATAAACTACTTGTCTAATCATTCATTCACTGAGAGAAAATAGAGTAAAAACTAGAGAGGACCTAGGTATTGCAGAATTCCAAGATACAGCTCACTAAAAGACAATGAGCCTTCAAAGTCAGATAACCAAGAAAGTATTGTGTTGGGAAAACAAAGGGAAATTAGATTTCTGAAGATCAGGAACTGGGAGCACTCTCCATTAATGCTGAGAAGTCAACTACAGGAACATTGTATCCATTGGATTGAGCTGCAGAAGATCATTGGCCCCTGGTGAGAGTGATCTGGGTGATGTCATAAGGCAAGAAGCCAGAAGCCAGGCTGCTCTGAGGGGTGGATGAGCAGAGACAGTACACTCTGACAACATTTTACAGTTTTTCAATTAAAAAAAAAAGGTACAGAGATAGGGATGTAGCTGGCATGAATGGGGGACACATGCATGTATTGTTTCTAAGTGGGAAAGACCTGTCGATGTCTAAGAGCCTATGGAAGGAATCCAGGTGAGAAAAAAGGAAGTTGCAGGTACAGGAGAGGGCCAAGTTTCCCGGAGATGGAGGGAGGGGACCCAGACCATAGAACTGGCGTTGAAGCACGGGGAAGCGCCCTCTCCTACACCCTCAGCCTGTGCACACAAAGACTGCAGGCAGACAAGACTAGAAAGCCCACAGGACTTGCCCACCAGCCCCAGCCACGTCTCCTGACACCCGGCCCAGTGCTGCTTTTACTATGCGTTTTTTTCTCTTGCTCAGATTAGAATGTCCAAGGGGCAGTGAGGAAGTATGGGAGTTAGAACCAAAGTTGATGCATCAAAAACGCCTACCACGGTACACTTTGCCACTTAAGGCTGTTGGGGCGGGGGTGCCTCTTCCTGCTGAAGCGCCCCCTTCCCGGTGGTGTGAGCCCATGAGCATGGCCGTCTTCCTGCAGCCCCCTCCCCTGGGGCAGGGGCGGGCTTACCTGATAGGTGAGTCAGCTCCAGACGGCTCTCCCACGGTGGGCATAGCAGCAATGCTTCGTGCCGACCAGTGTGGAGGCTGCTGGTGGGCCGACTCTGCCTGTGGACGGACGGGCAGCCCTACCAACACTTGGGCTCAGCGTTAGGAAGCCCGTTTGCCCATATTCAACCTTCTTCAGTGTCAGCTTTCTCAGTAGGAAAGGTGATATTTTGATTTCCATCTGCCTTTCTCCTTTGCCTCTTTTTTAGGTAGTTTCAGCAAAAGATGAGGGAGAAGGAAGCTCATTATTCCAATGGGAAATATACTATTAAAATGGAGATATATGAAACTTCATTCTCATAATCATTGTTTTCAAGATATGAAGACAAAAACCCATAAAACACAATATGAATATTCTCTGATAGAATTTAAATAATAAAAGTACATCTTTTCAGAGAAGAACAACACTCACAGTGTACAATATGAGAGCCTGGTTCTTTTCACGGATGTTATAAAACCCAAAGGATTTGCCTCCGTCACTCAGTTTGGTGAAAGTGCAGAGTCACAGTTGATAGTTTCTCCAGCCCTTTACAGGATGCCACTGTTTTCTGTCTGGAAGTAGCCATTGTCACGTGCACGATGTCGAACTTGAGAAAACGACCCAGGATCATCCCAGCACGTGAAGAGGCCGTAGAGCAATAACCACTCTGTGAAGGCAGGAGAGAAGCCTGCCAAGGCGAATTCCTTGTGGATGAGAAAAATGCCTCGGCAACTGGAAAACGAGGTGTTGGCACCACACGTAGCCATGGAGTGAGTCTTCGACCCACTTCTCTCCCGCTTTCTCTGTGCCAAACGGTTGATCCCAATGATCACATCAGACATAGTCACCATCACCTTCTCCAATTACTTCAGTCTCCATCTTTCAAACTGAAAAAAACATTGGCCTTCCCTGTGCAACTTCTCTCTACTGCTCCTAAATGGCTATCTGGTAGTTTACCAAATAGTCTCCCGGCCTATCCGTGAAGACAAAAACCATCAGCAAGATCACTCTCACAATCATGCTTATCTGAAGAAACAAAGGGACTAGGAATAATCGGAGACCTCACGGCACAGCAGAGTCCGTGAATGGGAAGCCTAGTGCGGGAAGATGGACAGAGACTGAGAGGGCTGCAGGAGACCCTGCCAAGTGCGGGGCAGATGTATGCAGTTCAAGTTCAGGTCTGACTTCATGGTGCATGTGTGTCTGAGTGTGTTAACCAGAAAGCATGAGAAAGAGTTAACCAGGTTCTTCGTGTCTTTAATGGTGACGTCCAGGCATTCATGGAGGTCAATGTCATGGAAAAATCATAGGTCTTGGGGGCTTCGGGGGCCAACTCTCTGAGTTCTCTGCACAGCCTTGAGGAACTCATTAGCTTCTCTTAGGTTTGTTCTGTGAAGTCTGATGAGATTCTCCTCATCTGTAATGTTAGAATAATAATATCTACCATTCATCATGCACTTACCATGTGCAAGACACGATGCTGAAATTTTTCAGTATATTATACCATTTAATTTGTCTTCTAATCCATTAAGGGGACATAATAAGTCCATTTATTTATATTCATTTTACAAATGAAGGATCAGACACAGAGCGGTTAAAGAATTTGCTTAAGTCCACAAAGCTGGCAGGTAAGGAAGGGGAAGGATTTAACCCAGGTATGTGTGACCCCAAAGCCCGGACTCTCCAGCACCTCATACTACTACCTTTCTGCAGGGTGTTTCTGGTAGGAAAGGTTCAGCTGCAGGTGACCAAAACCTCAAAGCTTTCCCTCACCATTGTCAAGGACTGCAGCTCCTTCTAGTTGCTTTATCATTGTCAGCGAGTGCTTTCTACCCCCAGGACTGAGATGGCTGCCCACGTCCAGCCGTCGTGTCCACATTCCAGTCAACATAAAAACAAAAACATGCAGAAAGGCACATTCCCCTCAGTTAAGGATGTTTCCTGAAAATTGCACACAGCACTTCCACCCCTATCCCATTGACCACGTGGGCACGCATAGCTACAAGGGAAGCTGGGCAGTGTAATCTTATTGCATAAAGTCACGGGCTTGGCTGAAACTCTGGGATTATATGATTAATGAAGAAGGGAAGGACAGACACTGGGGGACAGTCTCTGGCACAGAGGGATAATGTCTGTGAAACACTTAGTTCCCTGCCTGGCACATAGCAGGTACTTGGAAAATAACCCTGTTCATTATTTATTATTATTGACCCAAATGTGGCACTCTGTGGGACACATGCAGAAAATCATAAATTCAAATCACTGCAGGAAAGGTCACAGAAAAAAGGTAGGAGAAAAGAAAAACACTTCTTAAATCACCATGACATTAGCATTGGCACCTCCCCGTTCAGTTGCACAAAAGCACCATCTTTGCTCATTTGCAGCGTCTCCAGGACTGTGTGGAGGGCGATAATGAGGAGATGCTTCAGTAACCACCCCTCGCAGAATCGGTCTACGCCATGTGACCCACTGGATGCTGCTATCACAGGGGACCACCAGTAAGTAACTTCTGCTGCAGCAGCTAATGGCGGTGCAGTTTTCATTACAGTGGGATAATTGAAACCTCAGCCAGCCTCTGCAGCTTTCAGCTGACCCAGCCGTCATTTCTCATAAGGCCGTGTGTTGTTTTCTTCCCCCTCCCGATTGACCTTTATCATGAAGGGTAGGGGAGCGAGGCCACTGGGACCCTCAGGAAACCCCCACGTCCTGCTCCCATGTTAACAGCCTTCCTCAGCCATCCTGATCCCAGGGCTCTGGACAAGCTGGAGAGGGACTGTTTCCCGTTTGAGGTGGAAATATTATCTAGTAGGGAAGGTTCCAGATGGCCGGTCTGAGTTGAAGTGACAGACCCACAGACAGCACGGAAGGGAAGAGAGAAAGGGGAAGGAAGGGAGGGAAAGTGGTGGCACCAAGGGACCCGTGTCACTGCACAGTTCTGAAGTGCATGGGGCAACTTCCCTCGGGCAGGAGGTCTTTGGGACATGATGCTGAGTATGCCTCCCACACAAAATATGTTTTCAACCCTGCTCTTTGAATTGCAAATGATCTGTGGCTGCAAAAACGTCCTCCCTTGGTGGAGAAAAGTTAACTGAACACAAAGCAGGGTTGCGCCCTCTGATGCCCCTGACCTCTGAACTCCGGGTCATTGTCCCTCTGCTCCTGATCTCTCAGAGGCCCCTCACATCCTTTTCTGTCTCGCTGGCTTCTTCCTTACAGCCTTCATTTTTGCACCACCCACTCAACAGAGTAGGCAAGGAGCTCACAGATTTGCCTCAAAGAGAACATCTGCTCAGCTACGCAAGCCAAGGTGTTCTCTTAATATTGTTGAAAAAGCTAACGAGCACTCGACATCCTCCACTCCAGCCCTCGACATCCTCCTCTCCACAAGGGCCCAGCTTGAGGTTTTATATCTTCCATGTTTTTTTTTTCTTTTGTCAGTGTTCACAGTATGACCAAATGGTTCCCGGCTGCCACTGTCTTAACCCAGAACTGATACAGTATCAGCCTCCTGCAAGTAATTTGCAGAAGGGGAACTATGGTCAAATCAGGAAGGAAGGAACATCCGATTTTAGCAGACAGCCAGAATCAAAGGCCTTCCCTGGCCCCCTGCACCCTGGCATGTTCCAGCCATGACCAGCTCGACATGGAGTGGTGATGGGTGATCCACCTCAGCCATCCTGGAGAGCCTAGTGTCTTTTCTGTTTGGTTGCTCAAGACATTGGCAGGAATAGGATTGTCTTATCTCTCATTTATTCATTCACACATTCCCAGATTCTTCTTCTCGCCCAATCTTGCTCTTCTCGAGGGGATACTTCTTCTGCCACAATTGACAGAAGTTCGTGGGCACTGGCGCTAAACTCATCTGTTAGCCTCTTGGAGTCTTGCAGTCTACCTCAACGGGCAGGTAAACTGGGATTCCAGGCTGGGGATCCATTACCAGTCGGTCAGCTGGGTTCAAGGTTCTCCTTCAAGCCTGGAAACTTCCCAGCACCTACTATTACCTTTGAATCCTGTTTCATTTACATGTGCATGCCTGGGAGACATCTGAGCCTGTGGACAGCAAGACCAGCCAGGAGACCAGCAGAGTCTGACTTATCCTCTCCTTCTCCTTTTGGATCTCTGAATCCAGCCAAGCTACATGTTGCCCCTCCCAGACCCCAAATATGGAGCTTACCTTTGCTCTTTGGCATCCTGCAAAAAGGCAGAGCAGCAGGCAGATAGCGGGCTGATGAAGGAAAGAATCACAGATCGCAGATTTCAGAGTATGAAGAACCTTAGAGACCATCCATGCATGTCACTTTACAGAGGGGAATGCCATAGTCAAGGTCACACAAAAACCTGTGCCAGAGCCAGAGCCAGGCCCAGGCCCAGAGACCGACCCTCCGGCCCAGAGTTCAGGGCTCTCTCAGAGGTTCCCAGTGTGCCTGGTGGAACACTGGTCTGATACGCACCAAACCACAGTCCCCAAATGCTGGAGTTTGCAACACCCTGAAAAGAAACCAAAGAGACATAAATGTAGAGCAACTGACAGAGAAGAAGAGGCAGGAACTTCTTTTTTTTACGACCACCTGGTGCTCCCATCGGCCTGCTCACAATGGGGAGTGTCGAGAGGGCCCGAAGGACAGGGAGGGAGCAGAGGAAAGAAGGAGAGGGTCAGAACACAGCGTGGTGTCTGGGAAACCAGGCTATGGGACCAGCCGGCAGGAGTCTAAATCCTAGCTCTCCCACTTACTAGCTGTGTTCCTTAAACATTCTGTGCCTCAGCTTATTCATCTTTTAAAGAGACATAATAAAATTATCTACATAAAAGGTAAGAATTAAAGGAGCCATTTCATGGAAAGCACTTAGGACAGTACCTGACACTTTTATTTTTATTATAACCAGGGAAGAGAGGTATTAGGAACAGCCAGGAGAAAGCCATAAGACATCTCTCAAGCCTCACTGTAAATAAGTCCCGATTTCTAGTGTTCCTACATGGCAGGATGGCACAATGAAAAGAGCCTGGTATTAAAGACTGTATCAGTTAGTGTAAGTCTAAGCTGCTGTAACAAAGAGGCCCCCAAAATACCATGACTGACAGAACAAAGAAGATGACTTCCCTGTCACATAATATGGACTGTGCCAGTCAGTAAACAGCTCTGCTCTTTACAGTCATTGAGGAATCCTGGTTCTTTCTAAGTTGTGCTCCACTGTCCTCTTCAGGATCTTGTCAAACTGAGTCAACACCACATCTGGCTTTAGGCAGCAGGTGGAAGGAAGAGCGCATGGAGGAGGCACTCCAATGATCTCCCAGCTCAGGCTCAGAAGGGGCACCATGATTTCTGCTCACAGCTACTTGCATGAATTGCATCCTGTGCTCACACCTGGCTGCAAGGGAGGCTGGGAATGGAGTCTAGCTGGGCAGCCACGAACCCAGAGAGGGAGGAAGAGCAGAGCGATGCTCAGCCCAGTTCTTCCCATTACTCACTGTGTTTGCAGACAAGTTATGTAACTGTTTCCACCTCTTTTTGTTCATTCATTAAAACCAATTCTCTATTCTTGGTCACTCTTTTATTGCACAAGTGTTTCCTGAACACCTACGGCGTGCCGGGCACTGTTCTACGTCCTAGAGATACATCTTTGAACAAAACAGAACAAAACCCTTCCTCTCTGAGGAAGGTTCACTGTGAGGCTAATGAGAAGTCTTCCAAAGACTTGTTCTTTTCACTCTAAATCAGCATTCATTTCCATGCCTAATGTTATATTTTTATTTGTTATTGTTTTTCTTAAAAATTACCTCAGATTTAGATGCACCTTAGTCCGTGCAAAACTTGGATTGGCTCCTGCTGCTCTTGTGGAGCTAACGTGAAAGTTGGGAGGCAAAAGGTGAAGAAGCAACCAATAAACATAACATCAGATGGTGATAAATGTTATGATGCATAGACCCCGAGAAGAAAGGTTTGTTTCATGTGAACCCTGAGAAAGAATTTATTTACCTGCTGTGATGGACTCCCCATGGTCAATTGAGGGCTCAACTTTTGTAAGAAATAAGATTCCAGCCCTGGCTGGTGTGGCTCAGTGGATTGAGCACTGGCCTGTAAACCAAAGGGCCACCGGTTCGATTCCCAGTCAGGGTACATGCCTGGGTTGTGGGCCAGGTCCCAGGCTGGGGGCGGTTGAGAGGCAACCACACATTGATGTTTCTCTCCCTCTCTTTCTCCCTCCCTTCTCTCTAAAAATAAATAAAATCTTTGAAAATAAATAAATAAATTATAAGATTCTAGCAGCCACCTGCAGGCAGGGGCTTCCCATGCACTCTGCAGACCAGGAAGACTCTCTGACTGAACTCTTGGCTCCCCGGCCCTGTGTTCCCCTCCTTTACACCTTTATAAAGGAGTTCCTCCTTTCACCTTTCAACCGAGGACTGAGACCTGCCCCATCTGTTCAGAATTGCACCGTAACAACAAATCAGGGTGCGAAATACTGACCAATCAGAATTGCAAAATTCAGACCAACCAGGACTATACTAAGTTAGATACCTCATTTACATAAGATGGACCTAATAAGGAACCCGAGCAGGAACTTTCTGTATAAAAAAAACAACAGTGTCCCCTTTGTCTTGGTGAAGCACACTCTCTTTCTCACCCAAGGCTATGTCTCCCTGGTTTGCAAACTGTTTACCTGAATAAAGTCTCTCCTTTTTCTGCTCCATTGCCTTTTGGATTTGCTCACAGAGGTAATAAATAAAAGCAGGGGAAGGAGAGGGAGCACTACTTTTTTTAGCTCAGTTTGAGACTTTGTCATGTGAACAGAAATTGAGCAAAGTGAGTTGTCCTTACTTTTTACTACTATAAAAACTACTGTGATGTATTATTCTCTTATGCGCAAATCTTTGTGTATACTTCTGATTGTTTTTTAGAAATTATTTCTGGCAGTGGAGTTAATGAGTCAGAAGGACAAATGTTTTTATGGTTCCTGAAAACCACGTGCTGAAACCACTCTTTTTATTGAGATTGTTCATGAGGGTTATAAAAGAAGCAATGATAACGATCTAGATTTTGAAGCATGTTAAATATCATTTTTTCAAAGGTTAAATATGCTCAAGAATTTTAAGGGGTGCTTATATCTGTACTGTCTGGGCTTGTCCGTGCCCTAGGTCCTAACTAGCCTTTTTCACCTCCCATCCTAAACACCTACAGAATTTTAGTGCAAGAAAGAGTCTTGGTGTTGATGAGTTCATTGTGGAGATAACGTCGACTTGCCCTAAGCCTCATAGTGAGGAACAATAACAAAGCCTCAATCTCTCAGTGCCTGTGTCTGCAATAAAAATCAGTGACAAGTGAAATGTGCTTACAGTGTATTGTGACAACAGAAATTAAGACAGAAGCTTTAAAATAAACATCCATGGATATGGCCCACCAGATTTACCTACCTTGTAGGTAGTGTGAGCATTAATTGAGATAATAAACATAAAGTACATAGGACAGTGCTGGAACACTGTGAGAGACATTTATTTCATTATTTTTATTTATTAATTTTAGAGGGAGAGATGGGGAGAAGAAGAGAGAGAGAGAGGCATTGATTTGCTGTTCCAATTATTTATGCATTCATTAGTTGCTTCTTGTAGGTGCCCTGACCAGGAATCAAACCTGCAACCTTAGTATATTGAGACGACACTCCAACCAACTGAGCTAACTGTCCAGGGCTTGTTAAGTGACATTTAAATGTTAGTGATGCATACTACTTTGGTGGCAGAGCAAGGGGAGTGTTCCAAGACCAGATGTGGGCCCGTGGGAAAGGGAGCAGGTGTGGGGTAGCGTGGGGTGGTCTTGGGGCCTATAGGCATGGACAGAAGACCTTAGCAGGGAGGACTGGCCGTTCTACCTCTGGAACCCCGGGAGCTGGGGAAGGAGTCACGTGAGACCACCCAGAGGGACAGAGACCTTCAGCCCCAGGTCAAGGGAACCACAGGAGACCAGGGCCCAGCTGGAGGTCTCGGCAGAGCCCATAACAGGGCCAGCTTTCATCATCTGCCAGGCTACCCCACAGAGGCCAGCTGCGGGCCCAAAGGGCTTAGGCCACCCAGCCATGTGAGAACTATATTATTCCCTTACCTCTCTGTCTGGGCTTCATTCCAGGCGCAGAGGAAAACAGCAGCTAGCAAGGGGAGGAGGTGAGCAGAGGAGACGCGAGGAAAAGGACCATGCCCCTTTCCCAGGGCAGGCTTCCAGCACGAGGCAGGTCTGAGCCAAGGGAGGAGAGGAGGTCTGAGGCTAAATCAGCTTCAGAGTTTTAACTATTACCTGGGACTGCTTGGATTCAGACCTTGGAATGCGAAGATCTGAAGTGAGGCTATTTTTAGCAACTCAAAGGATTTTTTTATTGCCTGAACGTGACAGGAAGTCCATTGGCTTACTCAAGACATCCCTGGGGGTAGAGGATTCTGCTGCTATAAAACAAAATTTGAAGAGACAGCGAGGGACCCCAAAAAACTTGGACCTGCCTCCACTGCTCTCAGGGAAGATAGATTATAGATAGGGAGAGAGAGGGACAGACAGACAGACAGACAGACAGAAAAAGTTGCATTTTGCTTACAATCCCTATTTGATGCTTTTCCAGTGTGGCCCTTACCATGATTTCTGTCTGATCATCATTCAGTCTGTGTCACATCCATCTGACGTTATTTCCTGAAGCATCTCCTTCTGCTAACAGGATACCCTGTAACTGCACACTTGGACACTCTCTTGTGAGTTAAAAGTAATTCTGGATTTCCTTTTAAACACCTCTTCCTGATTGCACACGTGGCAGCTTTATTTTCCAGAATCCTCTCACTTGCTCGACCCCAGTAATATACACTTGCGTAGGCCAATGTTACTCTGCACTCTTCATAAGCTCAAACTTTCTGTCATCGAGTGTCTGAGCCACAGAGGCCCACACAGGGTTTTCGTGTTCCTTTAATATCACCCTCCACTGGCAGCCTGTACAGGTTATACTCAGTCAGTTCCCTCACCCATCATTTATTGGATTGGGTGCCTTCTTTGTGCCAGTCACCCCGTGGGGTGCTGGGGATACAAACTTCGTAGCTGAAGGACACACGGTCCCTGCCCTCAGGGCACTTACCGTCTACTCTTCCGCATTCACTGGGTATTAATTTACTGTGATGGCAGGTGACCAGGACGATGTCAGCACTACACACAAGGTGCAGTGGGGGCACGGGAGGGAGTAATTAACTCTGCTTGGTAACGGATCAGATCAGTTTCACGGAATGAAAATCACAGGGCTGGAAGGGTCAGGAGGACTCTCCCAGGCAGCGGAAAGGGGGGTGGGGCAGGCAGAGGGAACAGCCTGTACAGAAGCACTGTGTGAGTCAGGATAGACCAAGTTATGCTGAGGTAACAAAAGGACCTTAAGTCTTAGTAGCTTAATATAACTAAGGATTTTTTTTCACTCAAACCACATGTCATATGCAGGTCAGCTGGCTGTGGGGTGGGTGGAAGGATTGGGGGCAGGGCTCTGCTCTGCACAGTCACTTGGAGACCCAGGCTAGTGGAGGCGATACACACTTATCTCTGTCCCATCCAGAATGTGTGGCTTCCAGGTGGGCACGGCGGCAGGAAAAAAAAGCTGAAAGGCAGTACACTGGCTCTTAAATACCTCAGCACAGAGGTGATGGGTACAATGTCCATTCGCAGCACATTGGCTGGAACCAGTCACATGCCTCACTGGGTTGTGAAACGCACCGGAACACACGGCTCTTCTGTGTGCAGTAAATGTCTCTACTATAAGCTCGAAGGTATAACATCATTTCCTAGACTTAGGATATGCAATAGTTCAAAACGATTGGAGAAGAGAGTGCAGAGAGGCAGTTTCAAAAGTTGCATTAGGATAGTAAGGGCAAGATGATAAAATCTTGTGTGCCACGCATAGGCATTTGGGCCACCGCATGCCCAGAGCAGAGCTTTTGAAGAGTTTTAGACATGGTATGGCAGGCATGTTTGTGTTTTACATACAACTGTCATGACGCGACACGGAGGATGAATCAGGAGGCACTCGGACGGGAGATGGGAAGACCAGTTCAGTTCCCACAATTGTCCGGGTTAAAGAAGATGAAGGAGCTAAGACAGGGTCCTGGGGGATGAACTCGAGAAATGTAGAAGAGACAGCCAATAGAACTTCATGACTAATTACACAGGGAAGAGGCTGGACAATAGGATGACTCTCTACTCTGCTTTACATGGGCCACGGGGCCACCGATGAAGAAGATTGCAGGAGGGTAAGTGGGTTTGGAGAGAAGACACTGAGGACAACTGGGACCTGAGTTCGAGTTACTGATTATGCTTGCCATGGGTTGAATTGTGTCCTCTAAAAAGATTTGTTCAAGTCATAATCCTCATTAGCTCAGAAGGTGACCTTATTTGGGTAGTTGCAGATATAATTAGTTAAGATGAGGTCACCTGGAGTAGAGTGAACCCTTAATCCAATATGATTGGTGACCTTAAAAAAAAAAGATGACTGTGTGACAATGGAGGCAGAGACTGGAGTCATGCATCTACAAGCTGAGAAATACCAAGCATTTCCAGAAAGCACCAGAATCCAGAAGAGGCGAGAAAGGACTCTCCTCTCTGTGTTTCGGAGGGAGTACGGCCCTGCTGACAGCTTGATTTTAGACTTCCAGCCTCCAGAACTGTGAGAGATACATTTTGTTGTTTTAGGTCAGTGTGTGGTGCTCTGTGGTGGCTGCCCAGGGAAATGGACGCAGGCATCCAGGTGCAGCTGCCCCGTTCCAAGGTGTGGATGAGGTCAGACGGGTCTTCTTCCAAACAGGGATTACTGGGGAACACAGAGCGTGCTGGGGGCACGTGCTGGAAGGGGTTTATTCATCCCAGGGTAGAGAGGAGAAAGGGGAATTGGACAGGGAAACCTCACAATGAGGACGACATTTGAAGAGGGCTTTGGGGACTAAGGAGAGATCTTTTTCTCTCCCAGGTGCTGGTAAACTCCTGGGAGCCACGTCTACATATCTATTCAAATGTTTGACAAATGTTTATTGAGCACTTTTGTCTCAGGCTCTGGGCCAGGCACGGAGAATATGATGGTAAGTACACAGGCAGAGTCCCCACTCCCATGCAATTTATAATCCACTGGGGAGAGCAACACTGAGCAAGTGGTTCCTCAGAGAGATGCGCAAGCACTCCCTCTGATTAATGGTGTGAAAGGAAATCGCCAAGGTGAGAGAACACGTTGCAAGGACATCGGTCAAGCCTGGAGGCTGTGAAAGGCGCAGAAGCGATGTTTGAGCTGAGATGGGGTAAAGATGTTACTTTTAGGTAATGAGGGGAAGGACGGAGACAGTCCAGGCAAAGATCTGAAGGAGGGAGAAGAGGACATGTACGCGCCGGGGGACCTGAGGGACAGCCAGTGTCACTGCGGCACAGCACGGAAGGGAGGAGGGGCTGAGGTGGGAGGGCCCACAGCCACTGCCCGCAGGACCTTGAAGGGTTTCATGTTCACCCCGAGAGCAAACAAATGGATGGAAAGCCAGTCAATGACTTTCAGCAGGAACAGGGAGAACAAAGCGAACATTTGGTTTGTGTGTGTGTGTTCTAAGATCACCTTGATGAGAATGGAGAAAGGAAGAATGGAAACAAATAGAACAATTAAGACACTATTGTACTGGTCCGATCCAGAGAGAACGGTGCCTCAAACAGGGTGGCAGCAGTGGAGATGGTAGTTTCCAGAAGTATTTCTCTAGGCACTCAGTGAAGGAAAAAAACGAATGAATGGAATCAGCTGTCCACATCTGCAGCTACTCCATGCTCCGCTCTGCCTTCAGTTTTTAAATACTGTCTCTCTGAAAGTGGCATTGATGCCTGAGGACAGAGCATCGGGACATGTGGTCATGAGGATTCCTGGTATGAAGAAGAGGAAATAAAGGTTCTGGGGAAATGGCGAGACTTTCTCCAGTTGGGGGAGGAAGGCCCATCCAGAGAGAACAAGAGGTTGGACCCTTGAAAACTTTCAAGGCCAAGGAAGTTCCAAGGCAAAGAAAGACCTGTCTAAAGAAAGGGGTCCCCACAGCACCTCCCAGCCAATAACCTCTCATCTGATATTCTCTTGGGAGTGGCACTCACAGGCACCATGTTCAGGAGGGACATAAGGTACAACTGAACTCTCCCACGGCACCCTGCAAGACAGCGTCATCCCCTGGAGAGTGTGGAGTCCTCTCTAGTTTGACCCTCCTCCTCTGCGGCACTGAAACTCGGGACACATGGATAAGGATGGAGTCCAGGCTGTGGCCTTTGCTTTCCACAAGAAGGTGTGCTTCTCCCCGAGGCCAGGCACACACCTGAAGTCCTCGGACCATCAGATCCCAGCTCCCGAAGGAGGTCAAGCTGTGGCTCTGGGTGCCAGGAGACTTGGCCCACTTTTGCCACTTGGGATGTGCTGAGTTCAAATTGTCGGCTCAGCTGGGTATCGAATTAGATGGAAGATGCTGCTGTGGGCGGGCCTTCTGTTTATTTTCCTTCTCCGTCCTGCCAGGTGAGGATGGCGTTCTGAGGAGTGAAAGGCAGCCGGCCATCGCGAACACCCCGAGTGTCTCGCAGCTGAGGGACCCTGAAGACCCCTGGGGAACTGCTTCACACCCTGCCTTCTTGCAATGGTTCTGAAATGCTGGGATACACTCGGTGGGTTTAATTTAAAATTAATATGGTGCATCCTGCTTAGGAAGTGACACAAGCAGATGACTCAATATTTGTTTAATAATGACATCATGTTCACTGTTATGCCCAGATTCCAGTGACGCCGAGCTTCCCTTGCCGAACGGCAGGACTTGAACCCCCTTTTTAAAGTCTTCCCGCCGTTTCTGAGCAAACCCAGAGGGCTGCCCGCGTCCTGGCCTCAGGACACGCACAGCGCCCTCCACTGGCTTTGTCTGCAGTGAGCTGTCACTGGTGGAGTGCACCAAAAACATACCCTTGAAGAAATGTCCCTGTCACCACAGCTGACAGTGCCGAGGCTGTCCCCAAACTCTGTGCCACAGCCTGTCACTGAGGTGCTAAGGCAGAATTGCCTGTGTCCAGGCTCAGACAGTCTGTCACACAAACGGCTCCTTTCGACTGAGGCCCTTAGCCCTCTCCTGGGAGGAAACTCAAGCCGGGCCCCAAGGCAGGTGAAGGCCAGAGGCCACAGCACCCCTTCCCTGCCATCCCTGTTCCCTCTGCAGGGCTCCTCACACCCCACTTCCGTCTCTCCCTGGTCAGGTGCACGAACCCTAGGCACAGCCCCAGAAACCCAAAGGGCCTTTGCCCCTCTCATTAGCTGCGGTGGAGCCTCGGCCGCTGCTGGCCCAGACACACACGCCACACAGCGCACACACCACACAGCGCACACACCACACACTAATATACACAAGAAAAGGAGCTAAAGGCCACACATCAAGGAGCTCTAATGCGATGATGACCCCTGGAGGGAGAGTGTTTGGCTGTTTCTCATCTTTGTCTGCTGATGAACCCACTTGGCTTTAGTGTGGTCATTTTATCTTGTTAATGCTTTTAAAAAGTATGTATGAGTATGCATTTTACATTTTATTATATAATGCTTTCCATTTTTAAAACCCGATTTAGATATTACTCTTTAGCTGATAAAACTGGAAGCTCTCTAATTTATTTGTGTCTTCCTACAAGTTGCTTTCAAGCCTGCAGGAACTGTTGAGTGTTTTCTGACTTTGCACCTCATCCTAAAAGGGCAGCTGGTGAAGGCTGGCATCAGTGAGCCCTCCCAGGTTGCCAGGTGCTGTGCCCAGCGCCACGCTCCCCAGGGCCCTGGGCGGACACTGGAATGCCCACTGCACTGACCAGGACACAGCACCTCAGAGCAGATGTAATCTCTAAGGCAGCACATGATAGGTGCCTGGTGCACAGTGCACAGACCCAAGCTCTGCAGAAGCCAAGAGGCCTAGGACCGCTTCCAGGGAATCTGTCTGGGCACTAGTCAGGGGGCTTCCTCTGGCACTGGCCAGCCGGACTCCCCTCTGGCTGGGAACCAGCTTTCCTCTCACCTTAAACTCCTGAGTCTGGGAAGAAACAGGGCAGGGTTGGGCCCTTTGGTGGAACCTCACCCACCCCCACCCATGGGCTCCAGCAGAGCATCGGCCAGCCCAGTTCAGGGCGGCTGTGGTCCTGCCACGCCCGCCCCACCCAACCTCCTGTAAGAGCTTAAGTCAACAGGCGCAGAAAATCAGACAGGCCATCTTGGGTTCGGGAAAGGAAAAAACCCAGCAGCTGCTGCCTAATTGGCATTCTAAACAGCTAGAGGCTTCCAAGAGAAGAAACGAATTAAAGAAGCCTTTTTCCCCTGCAGGGTGGAGTACAGTCTCCAGGTCTCCACCCGAGTCACACCCTAGCTGCAGCTATTTATAAGATCTAAATAACAGATGGGACCTGCCAGGATGAAACAGAAAACAAGGGGACTGGACTAAAGGCAAAGGCCCCACTAGCCCGGTTGACCCCAGGCTCAGACCCTGAGGGACTGCCTGACACTGACGGAAGGGACAGAGTGCAGGGGACTGGGCACCCGCAGCCCGCAAAGAGCTCTGGAAAGCCGCTGCTGGGTGTGTCTCCTTCACTCCACAGCCCAAGGCACAGGGCTGTGCCTGTTAGGTTAAGAGCAGCCAGCAGACTCCAGGAAAGCCTGCCGCGGCCAGCAGCCGGCTGTGGAGTGGGCCCTGCCAGCGGCTGGTGTGGGGCCCCGGTGCCAAGCGGAGGTTGGAACAAGGTGGAGCACGGCGGGTCGGGGGGCAGCCACAGGGATGTGGGGCAGATCCTGATATCCTGTCTCACCAGGGCGACTTTCTGCTGGTTATAATTCCTGGGGAACTCTGCTTCCTTATTTGTGAAACGCAAGCTGTAATTAAACCAACTGAATGGGATTTTTGAGAACACTGAATAGACAGTAAGCGCTTTGGATAGCTCCACGGCATTGAAGCGGCAGCTGTTACTAGTGGGCTTTTTGCTCAGATACAAAAATGCCTCTGTGTTGGCCGCTGTCTGCACCAGTGACTTGCAGAACAAACGCAGGTCCCTCTCCTGGAGGGCTGAAGGGCTTGGAGACAGATAACATCACAGCTTCCCAGTTCCTGGCCCTGATGTGCCCTGGCAGACAGAAAGGCTGGCTGGAGCAAACCTCGTCTGAAACAGGCACCTGATAAAAGCCAGTTGGCCTTGCTGGCCCGGGCAGCTGGGCTGCGGGTGAGTTCAACAGTTTTTCCCAAAGCAAAAAGCCCTCCTCTCCCCTCTCTGATGCAATCGTCCCCTGACCTCATCTCCGGTCTGCTCTCCCCTGCAGCAACTTTCCCGACCCTCCGCCCACACTGGAGATTCCGAGTTTCTAGAGCAGCGCTGTCCTAGGGCAATGTCCTGCAGACCACGTGGGTCATTTCACACTTTCTAGAAGCCACATGAATAAAAGTAAAACAGAAACAGGCGAGCTAAATTTTAATATATTTTATTTAACCCAATATATCAAAAATAGCATCACTTCAAAATGTAAGCAAGAAAAACATTATTCATGAGATTTTACATCCTCTTTTTAAACCGAGTATTCAAAATCCGCTGCGTATTTTCTACGCACGGTGCATCTCAGTCCGCACTACCAACATTGTAAGTGCTCAGTTTCCACATGGGGCCACTGGTGACTGATCATTCAGCACAGCCCCAGAGCCTTTGCTACATTTGCCATTGAACTGTTGGGAGGGGGGCAGTCTACTGCTTATGCCACCTGCTCCGGGGTTCCGAAGCAGGGAGGGCTATAGCAGGCCAGTGGGAGGGGTCTCCCAGGACAAACAGCCAGGTCAGACAGCGCTGGAGAGAGGACAGCCAGACTCCAAGCATCACCCCGTGCTCCTCTTTGGTCCTCTCCTAGCAGGTCCCCCGACAGTGTAGGTACTAGTCTTAGGGTGGGGATGGGTCATGGGCACTGCATAAATAATGCATAAATAAAGCATAAAAAGCCATTTGGCCCCTAAAGATCTGCAAGACCCCAGGACAGGGCTGCTCTGCTTGAAATCCCCTGCTGGTGGAAGTGGTTTCCTCACCTCCCTCTAAACTCTCCCAGCTGGACGGAAGCTTTTAGTCACAACCAGGCTGCCCTGATGGGAGGGGTCTGACGGGGGCAGGAACAGAGAGGGGAAGGAAGGAAAGAGGAGAATCTTTGGACCACAAGCTGTAGGAACACTTGCAGCCTTTTCACACAGCCTCGGCACACTGGAAAAGTTCCTTTGGCTTCCACATTGTCTGAAAAGTTTTTAGGTCTGTGGCCTTGGAAAGCTCGGTGGGCCTCTGCGCATGAGAGATCATTTCTGAACACACCCCGTGAAAAAGATTTTCTCTGGGTGCCCTGAGGGCCTGGGTTTAGCAAGGTCTGGTCCTACCTGTGAACAGAGAGGAGGGCACTCATCCGAGGAAACCACAGCATTATGAGCACCACCTTGTGCAGAAAATGCTAGAACCTTCTGGAAAACCCAGGAAGGGGCCATGATGGGACTGTGTAGCTAGGACCTACTAGCCATGAAGCCACAACCCATGGTTTCCCACAGGTCCCCACCCTGCTGGGGCCACTGTTTCTGGCACAACCCTGGAGCCTTCCTGAGCCTCGAGCTGGCCTAGCTTCCCGAGGCATCCAGTCCTCTCCGTGGACTCCCGCGATGCAGACTGCCAAGCTAGTCACTGAGAGGCTTCGGACTGGGGACTAAGGGAAATCTCCACCTATGCTCCGGGGGAATTTATAGGCACAGTCTGAACCAAATGACCTCTTTTGGCCAAGCTGGCTTAAGGGTAGCCCCTCCCCTGGCAGACGGGTGAGGTGCCCTTGAATTGAGCCAGTGGGCAAAGACGAACCTCCCCTGATTTTGTCTGGGCTGCTCTTATGTCCTTCTAGAAAATACCACAGGGGTGCCTTCTCTTAGAAGATAAATTTCCCAGCACGATAAATTACGACAGCACTCTCCCTTGAAAAATAATTTGCTTGCCTCTTATCACTATAAAAATCTCAAAAATTAAAATGCTGAGGAAATGAGGTTCTTCTGATAACTGGCCTTTTCTAGTTACCAGGAAACTGTTTTTATTTTAACCAGTGATGCTGAAAATCTCTGTCTCATGGCCCAGTGCCTGGCCCGTTTTTAATCACAGGGGCTGGGCCGGGCCGCAGGGCGCTGTGCACCCGGATGACACAGGTTTTTGGTGCAGAACACAGAAGCCGCAGAGTCAGACCTGACTCCAGGCAGGCCGCCGGCTGCTGGCATTCTGTCTGCTAGGTTTTAGCCAGACCCCTCAGAAAAGCTCATTTGGTTGTAGCATATCCCCTTTCCCTAAAATCTAAGCAGAGAAATTCAGCTTGAGGGCGAGTTAACTGGGCTCTCCGTGAGAAGCGGCTCTGGTTGGAGCGAAGCGTTTTTGCTCAACTGGCCCTTGCTCACGTTTCGACTATGGGGCGACTTTAGCATTCCCTCAGCAAAGACACTTCCATTTGGCTCCCCCTGAAGTCACAGAAATTCCAGTTATTTCTGCAGCGTGCCATGGCCTGGTTTATTTATGAGAACCATGCATCAGGGCTGAGCTGTTCTGTGTCTGCAGTTGCTTATATTTTCAGTTATGAAACTTTTATTTTCTTAGATCAGCTGGAGCTGATAAGGCAGTTTTGAGCCATTAAGAATCTTGTAAGTCAAGATAATTAGATAGGAGATGACTTTTCTGGGGCTCAATCAGATGAGTCAGCACCTCTGCCTTGATTGGGCTATTACATTAAATGGGCGTGGCTATCACATGGTCCTTTGAGAAATGGTGTTGCCTAGTTTGGAAGAGTCACTACCAGCCCCCTTGGTTTCCTCTGACTCACACTCCAGCTGGGAAGCGTGGCCCCAAGGACCTGGGGAGATGAAGCTGCCCCCACAAGGCAGAAGAGTAAGGGCCTATTTGCAACCATACCGGCCAGAAGAAGCTCAAAGAAAACATTCCAAATCAATGAGGGTCGAATGTGCCCGTGGATTCCAAACCAAAGGACAAAGCTATCTGAATGGCAATCTGGCAGTGTCTACCGAAAATGGAACATGCACTTTCATTTGTTCAGAAGTATTTGAGCACCTCCTCTGTGCCAGCTGCTGTTCCAGGTTTCAACAGAGAAGAAGGCAGTTGATACGCTCTTGCTTTCCTGTGGCAGGGACAAATAGAGGAGCAAGCAAATATGCAATACTCCGCCAGGAGCACTGAGTGACATGGGCAGAGAAAGCAGTGTCAGGGGAGACAGAGGAGCGGGGCAGGTGGGGTGGGGTTACCTGGTAGACAGGTAGTCAGGGCTGGCCTCTCTGAGGAGTAACCTTTCAACTGAGACCTGAATAAGGTGAGAAAAAAACCCAAGTGGCTGTCTGGGAGAGGAGCTTCCGAAGCAGGAGCAGCAGCACCCTGAGATGGGAGCGTGCGGCTGCCAGTGGAGCAAAGAGGCATCGGGGGTCGGAGAACGGCAAGTAGGAAGGAGAGGTAGGAATCAAGGTCAGAGAGAACGAAGGGGTGAGGTACAGATCAGGTAACACCTTTCAGCGGAGACCGAAAATTGTCCCCAATATCCATTCTCTCTCTCGTCTTCCTTATAGTAACTAAACCCCTGCCATCCTTGAGGGGCTCATGGCCCCTCAGGACCGCATCTCCCAGCCTCTTCTGTAACTGTGTGTGGCTATGCCACTAAGTTCTTGCCAATGGGCCCTGAAAGGAACGGATTTCTGCTACTTCTGCTGCTTCTCAGTTTGGCACTCATAGTGAGATGGTGTTCTGCTCTCTCTTTCTACTGGCAGAACCCAGACTTGGCATTGGTGAGCCCACCTTGCCCATGATGATGAGGGGAAGAGCTCAGGCAGATGCTCAATAAGTGTGGTCCTGGACCTGCCTGGAAACTTGTAGAAATGCAAATTTGGGGGCCTCCCTCGAGACCTACTGAGTTAGAAACTGTGGGGGTGGGGCCCAGCAATCTGAGTTTCAACACTGATCTGAGTTTCCCCTCCTGGGGATTCTGATGCACCCAGGTTTCAAACCCACTCCCCTAGGGCATGATTTGTCAGCACAATTCCTCATCGTCGGGGGCTGTCCTGTGTCGAAGGCAATGGCACAGGTCCCTGCCTCCCTCGCCAGTTTTTACCTGAAGTGTTTCTACAAACACAGACATGCAAGTTTCCTGTAATACTCGATCAAGTTTTGGAAGAAGAGATAAGAAACTAATCAAAGTGATTACCTTGGTGTAGTACTTGGAGGACTTGGCTTTTCTATGTTTCCATCGTGTGTTTGAGTTTTTACCATGTGTATGTAACATAATAATCATGGGGAAAATGCTTTAGAAAGACCATCTATTGACAGACGGGAACTAGGTTTCTGGACTGTGATTCTGACACTGACTCCAGTGTGCGATTTTTTTCCCACACCACCAAGCAATCCTCGGACACTGGCAGGGTGCCCTCCAAATGACAGGCTTAACCTGTTACCTCCACACAGCTGAACTGCCCTTCTGTCCCCGTAACTTTAACTTATTTAAGCTATTGTAAAAGATGTCCAAAGATTTTCTGTCATCAAAATATGTTTTCCTGTAGTTTTTCATCTTATATTTGGTCATTGCACTTTTAAAAACATAAAATCATATTGGTCTGGTAGGACGTGGTCTTAAGAGACTGATACTAATTTTAAAGAGTACCTTTTAAACAGGTTTATAATCTATTGAGAAGTTTTGCCTGGGGTCGCGTTCAAGCTCACAGAATTAGATTTATTTACTTTTTATAATCATAATGAAGTGATAGCCAGCATTGACTGCTTGCTGATTTTGTCTTAGCCAGAGTGCTCCTCATCAATATTCGCACGAACATCCCGTGAAATAGCTGTTATTTCTCTCTAACAGACGGAACTCAGGAGTGAGTGCCAGCCTACTCCAGGGCTTGGGCTTTAACCACCAGCTGTGGCTTCTGGTTCCAGGCTCTCCTTTGTTCTTCAAAGGACTTACAGTGATTCACCGGAATGTTAAGATAGGAGAAAGCATGAGATAACTGGAATTAGGTGAGACCAGAAAGGGTCGGAAAGAGTCTTGGGTCAGAACAAAATGCTTGCACACTTGCCGACCGAAGGGTTACTAATCTGACTCGGAGTGTTCTGGAAACGTCAAGTCCAAATAGGATCAATGCACAGTGGCCCCTGGATAAAACACAAACATTACTCAGAAGAAGTATCTCAGACGCCCTGGGGTTTCTTAAAGCAGGCACCAAGGACTAAAGGAAGGTCTGTAAGGACATCTCCATGGTCGACGCAGATAAGAGTTCACAGGGCTCCAGCGATTCCACTCCTGGGAATGTATCCGAAGAAACCTGGACCACAAATTAAAGGAACATAAGCACCGCTATGCTCATTGCAGAGTTACTTACAATTGCCATGATGTAGAAGCAGTCCAAGTGTCCATCAATAGATGAGTGGATAGAACAACTATGGGACATTTATACAATGAAATGCTACTTGGTCATAAAAAAGAAGAAAATTTTACCCTTTGTGACAGTGTAGATGGACTTGGAGAACATTATGCTAAGTGAAATAAGTCAGTCAAAGAAAAACACAACAAATATCATATGATTTCACTCATATGTGGAATCTAATGAACAAACTGAACTAATAAGCAAAATAGAGGCAGACTCATAGATGGAGAGCATGTTACAGCTCTTGGGGGAGGGTAAGGAGTGGAGGGATTGAGCAAAAAGGAGAAAGGACTCATGGTCATGGACAACAGTGTGGTGATTGTAAGGGGGATAAACAGTAATGGAAAAATATAAGAAAAATTTTTTAAAAGACTTCACCAGGCTCAGTGAACTGTAATTTGTACCATCAGTTCCTTATTTAAAAAAACCGGGAATTTTTGCTAGCTTTATAATTCTTCCAAGATTTCTACATTCCCATTTCTAGTACCTCTTACAAAATTGTCAATTTATTGCAAAAGAGTATTAACAGCAATCGAGTTATTCTTTACTCAGATGTTCCCAGGACCCTGGAATATATTTCGAGCAGTAAGGATTTACATCTGGAGAATTTCCATGAGTCTTTGACTCTCCCTCCCTTTTGAACTCTTATGCCACCTAACAAGGAATGTCTTCCCAATGCCTAGTGTCCCCTAGTCACAGCACGGCTGTGTCCACAGACTGTCTGCAGGTGAGGCCAGCATAAACCGAAACAAGGGCACTCCCAATGCCCATGTCACCGACTCTTCAGAGCTTCATGCTGAGAATAGTGTCACTTGAAACAAGCAGTGGATGAGACCCATAACTTATCACTTATATTTATGGGACTGTCACCGAACGGGGTCCTGTCCCTGAGCGGGTCTGCCTGGGGCCAGCTGTAGTGTGTGGGTTCTTGACTTCGTGTAGGACAGATTTCACAACCTGAGTCCAGGTGACCATGAGGATACATTTATTACAGCTGAGAACAGGGAAACAAGGAAGGGCTCAGCATAGAAGGAACAATAGGAGAGCCTGGGCTGGGCCGCCTTAGCTCCCTGGGAGGTCAGAGAAGAGGGGGCCTTGGGGACCGGGTCAGGGATCAGCCTGGGACAAGCTGTCAGCCGCCCACTGCCTTAGAGCTTAGGAGACGCATGCCTGTGAGGAAAGAAGTGAGGGAAGCAGGGAAAGAAAATGGCGCGGGCTGGGGAGTGTGCTCTGGTCCTTTGACATGAGGCTTTTCTCTCTCTTGCAGGAAGGAACCTTAAGGGACACCTCAGGGGCGGGTTTCAGTAGAGGATTCACCAGTTTTCCAGGTGTGCCCTTTCAGGGTCATGGTCTCCTCTGACTGGCCAGTGACAGGGCGGGGGGTCTTCCCTCATTACAGCTGGTTCTGGCCTTGCCCACCTGGTTTTGCTGCTTTTCTGGGCCTGGAGCTGGAACACAACGGAGGCCTAGATACTATCTTCAGGGAGGAAAGTCCAGGGGAGGAGGGTGACCTGGGGGTGAAGTCCTGTGTTCCCAGTTTTGCCCCCAGGAGGCCCTCGGGTCTCCCACTGTGCGGCCCATCTGCACCTACTGCACATCGCCCAGCCACTGTGCTCAGCTCTTTCTCAGTTTCCCTCCTCCAAGTGCCAAGGAATTTTCTTAGCTTCTCACTGTCCTGTCTCAGGACTCTACAGAAATGGGAGCTTTATCTTGAAATATATTGGTATTTCCTTACCATCTGAAAAAGACATGGCGTTAAGTGGGTTGAGGTTTTTGAAAAATATATCTCTAGGCCAAAATTGAAGGTTAGGAGAGAACTATGCATCATTTGGAAAGTGCGCGCCCATCTTCTGACTCCGAGCAGCCCAGTCCACTCTCACCCATCTCCTCCTGGGCCGGTTCCTTTTCCTCTGTTTGGGATCTCATCTGGAGTACCAGCTCCTCCACGGAGCCTCCTCTGACTGTTCTGTGCAGGCGGCCCCCACCCAGGACTTTGTGCACTTACTTCAGTTGTCTCCCCTGCTGCATAAAAGCTGGAGGATGGCAGGTGCCTGTCCTGCAGTCCCAGGACCTGCCTCGTAGCTGGACGCACCGTAACCATTTGCGGACAGGAGCGAAACCGATCTGGCAGGGTGGACACAAGGTGGACAGTGGGGCTATAGTGATATTAGGAGTGATCACAGAAGCACGTGGGGGAAGAGAGAGGAACCCTGTGGTGAGCGTATGTTTGAGATATATTCTTTCCTATAAGCCAGCCTTCAGTCCCACTTGGGTCGTCTGATCTGGGCCTTAAGAACCAAAAGCACGGAGCTGGCTGTACAACCACCAGTCCTACAGGTGACACTGGCAGAGAAATAGCAGGGAGCCAACACAGGTGACTGTGTTATCACAAGCCATTTAGATGATCGGAGCTCACGGGATTTAGAAGTTGACCGTCATGTACCTCGAAGGGAGGAAAACGGATCGCGCCATCCTTGGTGGAAAGCACAAGCAGCACGGAGATGGGTAGAACTTCAGAATCATCCTATAGCCCTCCAAGCAAACCTGCCTCTGCTCCCCGGTGGGCCTCCTCAGTACAGGTTCAGGGCGTCGCCCCGCAGGGTGCTGAGAAGCAAAGCCGGAGTTTAACAGTAATCAAGGAGTCAGCTTTTCCTACGGCTGGACGAAATGAGAAACACAGAGATTTAGAAAGAAATATCTAGAAGAGCAGGAAGGAGACACCCAGAATTGGTCAACACAGACCCAAATATGGAATAAAACAAAAACAAGGGCAGGAAGATGGAGCCAGGGAGTGAGGAAAAGCAGATGAATCCGGAAGAAAGAATGTGATAAAGCTGCTTCCCCGGCCCTGTCCGAGTCCAGGCTATCTCGAGCGGTTCTGAGCGTGGGCACCGCAGGAATATAGTACAGTGAGTCACAGCCGCTATTTTTAAACACACACACACACACACACACACACGTTCAGCTCCTTTCTGCTCCACTCCGCTCAGCCCAGTGCTCTGCCCAGCCCAGGACCTCCAGGTCTGAGGACTGTGGGAAGGGGCTGGTGACAAGGACATGTCCACAGCAGCCACACAGACAGGTGAGCTGGCAGCCACATGGCAGAAGAGGACCCTCGGGCCGGAACCTCCCACGCCACTCCTGCCCAGACCGCTGAGAGCAGAGGGCTCCAGATTTGGGGCCGCAAGACAGGACTGCTGAGGAAGTGCTAAGTAAAGGGCTTTTCAGAAGAGGATGTTTGGAACTGTTTCCATCGTTTAGGTCAACTTTTGGCCAAACAATCATGTGAGAGTGTTACTCATTCTTGGAAATGCTTTTATAACTTGTTCAGAACTTTCCAAATGAAGAGGTTGAGTGCTTTAAAGTCCTTGGCTTCAAAATCTAAAAAACTCTAACACGTTGATTAGTTTACAGCAATAAATTGTCAGCCATCAGGGAAGATGGAAACTTTCTAGCCAGATTGCAACAAAAACCTTTGCATAACTGGTGAATCAAGGGGAATGAACGAGCTTCATGACTCAGTGTGACCAGCAGGGCCCTTCCTCCACGCAGTTACTAGATTTGGGGAGTCAGCTTTTCCCAGCCTGAGTGCATTAAAACCCACCACCCACCTAGCCTGAACTTGGACGTGAACTACCATATCGTAAACCAGTATTTAAAATGAAATGTTCGTTGTTCTTAAAAACGTGGGATTGGCAACTTTTTTGTCATTAATATCTTTAAACTATTTTACCTCATGTTAGAACTTCTACTTTATAACACATTGTAGCCATGTATGAAATTTTAAAATGTTTAAAATTTAAAACATTAAAACTGTTTAAAATTATTAATAAAATTTAAAATATTTAATATTTAAAACATTCACATAGTGGTACATTCAGACACTTTGTTTATAAGGGTTTACAATCAAAGAGGTGGATCATTCAGTTTAGGTATAAAGGCAAATATCTATGAAGCCCAAACAGTCTTTTTATTTTTTGTTATCAATTTCAATTGGTCCCAGTAATGGCTGTTTGTGGCTGCTCCATATCGTAACTCTCACGTTTCCCTAATCATTCAGATCATTTTTTTTTAATTTTATTTTAATTGTTCAAGTACAGTTTTCTGTCATTCAGATCATTTCTAAAGACAGCAAAAACAAAACAAAATACAAACTTTACATAATGGAAGCTTTCCCTTTAATAAAACCAAAGACAATTCTGGGTTGACTTCTTTCTTTCCCTAAAAATATTACAATTCAAGGGTTTTCAGAAGTCTCCGGGTGAGAATAAAAACGGCTCTCTAGAACAGCACCCCAGGCCTGCTGCAGGACCGTTCCTCTGCCTACGAGTCCTCACACGTGGGCTGGGAACCCCTGGTTTAACCGACGATAAACTAAACCTGGTTTTGGCTCCTTACTATACAGGTCATCCTTGTGAAAATGACACAGACCATTCATTGTTTTCATCTTTTTCAAAAAATATTTTTAGAGAGAGGGGGAGAGAGGAAGAAAGAGAAAGAGAGAAACATCAATGTGTGGTTGCCTCTCACGTGGCCCCCACTAGGGACCTGGCCTGCAACCCAGGCATGTGCCCTGACTGGGAATCAAACTGGCGACCCTTTGGTTCACAGCCCATGTTCGATCCCCTGAGCTACACCAGCCAGGGCTCACTGCTTTCATCTTTAAAAAAATATTTTATTTATTTTTAGAGAGAGGGGAAGGGAGGAAGAGAGGGAAACATTGATGGGTGAGAGAGACATCAACCGGTTGCCTCTCACACACCCCTGGTCGGGGACCTGGCCACAACCCAGGCATGTATCCTGACCTGGAATCAAAGCGGTGACTTTTGGTTTGGGGGACAATACCCAACCCACAGAGCCACATCAGTCACAGCCTTGCTTTGAATCTTGATGTCATCAGAAATGACTCTTAAAACTCACTGCAATTAAAGCTGGGTGGTTTGACTAAACAGCCAGGAGACTGGGGATCGACTCTGATCCTGCAGCCAGCCATTAGGTGATTCTGAACCTCTTTTCACCTCACTTAGCTTTTTCCTCTATAAAATGAGGCGGGATGTGGATTTCTACTATGAAGTAGAAGGTTCCTTGCAGCTTTCGCAGTCCAAGGTTATTCTTAGCCATTCCAAACCCTTAAAGCACAGTTTCAATTTGAGACAATGTGGCCTATAAATTATTCTACCGCACGGAAAGAATCTGCAGTTTACTTTGCAGGACACCTGACAGAGCGGAGCAGGTGAGGCGTGGGGGAAGTCCTGGGTGCCAGCAATGGCCCCTTGTAGTTTTCAGTCTCTAATGTTCCATCATCAGTGATTCTCAAAGTCAAAGCCAACCTGTGACTCTGCACTCCATGGATCACTAACCACACACATTCAGATGGAGCGCCTCCATAAACCGACTCACACATGCATGCTTTCATTCAAATCAGGCAGGTTTCAAAATCAACTGCTGTGGTTTGCATTGTCATCTAAAACAGAACTACTTTTCCCAGAGTCCTTCCCTGGGTGGTTGTAGGTTGGAATTGGCTCAAAGATGTGTTTGTGTGAGACCTGGAAGATAAAAGCGAAGCAAAGGCCATTTCTCTCTGAAGGTCATCACAGTCAAGTATGGCGGTGAACAGTCACTGAGGCGCCTGTCCTGATTCTCTTCCAGTCCACCTCCATCTCTTCTTCTTGAGTGTTGGCCTTGAGTGTTGGCCAAGGGTGGCCCCGGGCTCCCCACTAGGCGTCTCTGGCTGTAAGTGCACAGCAGTGGTCACTATGTGGCAGCAACAGCTTCCCGAATGCCACCCTGCCCAGGTCCACTTCAGCAAGGAGCGTGGGCTTTGCCCCTCAGATGACGAGCTGGTTTCCACACCTCAGTGCACACACCTCCTCCTTCTGCAAATTCACTCCTCAGTTCCTCATGCGGTCCCACTGGGTCTCAGTCCCGGGACAAGCCCTGACTCCCATAGCGCTCCCGGCAGCCCTGCTCCCTGATCCACCAACCAAACCGAACACACCAATTCCCGAGGGGACACTGAGTGTCCCGCACAGGGTAGATTTTTGTAAGTGTGTTCTAATAAGGGGCTTCCTGAGGGCTCATAATGTCCTAAGTCTGAGAAGGCACAAATGGTATCAAAAGAAAGACAACTTTGAAGGGCACACACGAGTGTGTTTGGTTTAAAAATTTGCCTTTGCACTTCCTCACGCAGTGATGGGAGGTGGCTCCGTGTGCAATACTTTGCTTTCTGTGGCCAAGTCACAGGCGAGCCTCTGTCCAACCTGTTTGCACAGGCCCGTGTCAACAGTCCTCTCTGCCCAGTGCCAGCTCACGACCGCACCGGCTGGCACACACCTGGCGGATGGGGCTGGTCGCATCACACCCTGTGTCGGGGTGTTAGAACCTGACAAGCTCTTTGCTAGCAATGCTGGAAACATAAGACCCGAATCAATCCTTCAGGTGATTTCTCTGATGGTCAGGTCATCTTTACACTTCAACCCATGGGTTTTGTGAGGCATCCCTTCACTCCTGCGCTGAAAGCAAAAATCCAGTTTAAAAAAAAAAAACAAACACCATAAAGTGTGCACATAAACTGTTTTATTGCTTTGTTTGTTATTTAATGTGGAGTCAATGTTTTTGAGTAATGGTCAGACGTCCAGATTTCAACATTATTAAACATTCAAATAGTAAAATACACGGAAAAACGTCCTCAACTGTTCACTCTTCTAAGTTATACCTGATGGAACAACTTGGGACAAAGGCGACTGGGCCTGTCACCTTCGTTTATGAAGAGAACTGCTGTCCTCCGACACGGGACACAGGGAAGAGTCCCAGGTATCAACCAGGCGACTGGGGCCTGCGGGCAGCGTGCTTGTCTTCCTTTGAAATGTCTGGGGGACTCATAATGACCCCAGATATAAGAATCCTTCCTTTCACCTCAGGCTTAATCAAAAGGGTCAGAAGAAGCTCCTGTGGAATAGAAGAACCGGTCAGAACGGCGACTTTCAACTGGCGTGCCGCAAGAATTTTCAAAACATGCGACACCTGACTATTTAGTCAGGGGCACTGACCCCTTTTCCCTTAGACTGTCAACTGAAAAAGCGCCAACAGCCAACATACCAATAACCATCTGGTGTGAATGAATCCAAACTATACCTATTTTTTTTGGTCAGGTCAGGAAAAAAATGTATACATTTTTGGTGTGCCACAGAATTTTATACTTGGTTTATGTGTGCCATGAGAAGAAATGGTTGAAAATCACTGGGTTAGGATGTGATCCTAAAAACTGGAAAAGATTCTTCTGTCAAGGACGTGGCACGTGCCCACGGAGGTCCTGACCCACCTCTCGTAAGAAGCCACTGAATCTGAGCGCGCACGCGGAGAGGTTGCACACGGTGACCAGGTGGAACCGTGAGCGCGTGCTGCCTATTGAAGGCACAAGGTCCCCATCATCCCGAGGGAGGGGGAGGGCCACTGTATTGGGAGTTACGTTCAAAACACACAATCCTACCTTCGAAAAACTGCTCTCAGCTGCCATACGTAGGGTTGCAATCTTAGGCTGATCTCTTTTTGACAGTCCCTAAATCTCCGGCATCCCTAAAAATCCTGAAGTGGCCTGTTACCTCTGCAAGGAATCAGAGTCCCAAGGGCGGGGAGGCTCAAAGGGACACACTGCTGCATGATGTCATACAACAGGCAAAAATAAATACACACCTATAACGTGAATATGAAACACCACAAGGAAATAAATATCTCAGACTCCACGATGCAGGTCGCATGCTAGCAACACCTTGTAGAGTCTTAAAAATGGTGATTTTCCCATCAAACTATCCATAATGACTTTGATTAATACTTAAGGACTAAGCAAAATAATGTATGAAAATACTATTTTTTTAAAAAAACTTCATTAAATACCAAGAACAGTGATCAAATTTAAGATGTTAAACTTAAATAAATCACTTGTGAACTTTCCTAAGGTCACCTTTGCCTTCCATAACAAGATCGACAAAGGCCAACTGCTTAGCCCACTGGGGACGCTGAAGGTGGAGTCGCACCAGCCCTCCTTGGAAGAGCGATGGACCCCCATCTTTGCCAGGGAATCATCGCAAGCCCTTCCAGCTTTTGAAGTTCCACAGTATTACAGATGCTCTTCACAAACACAGTGATACTAAAAAAGGAAACACAAAGGTGCATTTATTCACGTCCATGCCATCTAAATCTACTGATTACAGTAATCAGGACCAACTGGAACCTAAACAACAACAAAAACACGGGGACATTCGCGCCCCCGAATCGCAAGTTTCAGTTCAGAAGACTGCAGGCTGGCAAGCCAGTTTCCTCCCTGAGAAGCAGCTTCACGCTTCATTCTCTCCCTCCAGCATCTTCTGTCTCTCTCAGTTAAGGCCTGGACAGTGTCAGGATGGAGCCGTGCCCTGCGTGGTGCTGTCAGTCACCCGCGGGCGCAGGCTGTGTGAGGTCAGGCTGTGTGAGGTCAGGCTGTGGCCCGCCCCGCTCTGCAGCCCGCCTCTGCAGCTCCTCCACCGTCTGCAGCAGGGCTGCCCGCTCCAGCTCTAAGGCAAGGGCAGCCTGTTTCAGCTTGCTCTCATTGGTCAGAAGCTTCTCAACTGTGGCTTCAAGGCTTTGGATCCTAACATTTGCCACCTGGAGAATAAAAGAAAATATGAGAATGTAAGTGCCCAGTGATAACACAAGGGGATCCACAGTACATTCCCTTGTCCAGCCTTTGGGGAACTGTGGAGCCATACTTTGGCAGAGAGGAGTCTACTGTTTACCGTTTCTCTGGCCACAAAGGAAGACTACATTTCCCAGGTTCCCTTGCTGGTAGCCGGGGTCATCCGAGATCCTCCCCTGCTGTGGATAGTTTGGAAGCTGCATGTGGAGATGGTGGCTTCTCAGTGCAGAGGGAGCCCAATCTCTGAGTCACCCACTACAGGGATGACAGCTCTGATATGGCCAAAGGATGCTTCATGGGGAAGAGGTGGAGCTTCGGGGACAAAAAGACTTCTGTGCAAAGCCACTGAGACCTGGAGCTTTATTATTACTGCAGCACAGCCTGGCCTATTTTGATGACTACATATATTTACAAGTGCAAATTGATTTCAAACTCACAGTCAAAAGGGATTCCATGTAAAGGCCCAAGTAGTAATAGCCCTCTTATGTGAGATTCTTTTTATTTTTAAGATCCTTATAGTAACAAGACATCACTATGTCAAGGAACCTGGCATTGCCCCTGGACCACGGGTGGAGCGCCCAGAACAGCCGAGTGTTCCGCTGAGAGCCTCATGGGCACGGTCTCTCAGACTGGTCGCCACCGCCAGGGAGCCAAGCATGTCCTCATGTCCACCTGGCCTAGATCCTCAGCAGCTGGCACAAAATTAATGTCAAGTAGGTAGAACTTCCAGGTGCTTCTCTCTTGAGTGCACCTGGGCAGACTTCCCAGGTAACAAGTGAGTCGGCTCCAGTGAAGCTGAGCGCTTTCCTGAGAAGAACGCAGAAGCCCTGCAGTCCCGAGGCCTCCCTGGCCTGGGCCTCGGCTCACAGGTGCATTCCGCAGTGCTTGGGTCACTGGGTCGCCAAGGTTCTGCTCTGTCTTGGCAATCCAGCCCAGCCCTCAACTCACCCCCATTTATTTCATGTGGGAAACATGGCACATTTCCCCCCCTCATTCTCAAAACAGGAGAAACAGCTTTTTGAACAAGATAACACTTGCACCAGACAGACAACGCATGACTCAAAGTCTAGCTCTGGCTGTGCCCCTGCCACACTGTAAATAGAAGGGCAAAGGACTGACATCCTAAGCTTG
Source organism: Trachops cirrhosus (assembly GCA_028533065.1). Classification (NCBI taxonomy): domain Eukaryota; kingdom Metazoa; phylum Chordata; class Mammalia; order Chiroptera; family Phyllostomidae; genus Trachops; species Trachops cirrhosus. Next base: position 20,498,282 of record CM052538.1, on the reverse strand, counting down.
TCAGCCTAGCAGGCAGCGGTGGTCATGCTTGTGTGACTCTCCACGCAGGACTCTCTGATCCTCACAATCCTACCCCCGGTCAAGGCCTGGGCCAGGGCCCACCTCATCCCAGGAAGGACCGCTCATTCTGAAGGCCCACGGCATTCTGAGGGGCACCACACAGCTTAGCAGCGAGCTCTCTGTGTGCTCACTGACTGTTCTGCACCAACGCAGGCCCCCTCACTGAGGATGGAACTCCTGCATGGAGGAAAGCACATCTCCTCCTGCGTGTGGGTCTGGCCCCCACGGCACCATGCCACGGGTGCTCAGTGAGGTGTGGCTGATGGTTATGGAAACTGTATGCCCGTTATTATTCGGCACTGCCTGGCATGTCTATGCAATTGTCTTATGTATGCTACTGGACAATACAGTTAACAGTTTGCTCTCCAGCAGCTAGACAACATTTGCAAGTGTTTAAGAAGAAAATAAATGAGACTTTGGGGGAATACATGGCCAGAACAAAGCTAGACACCAAATCGATTTAGACACTTGGGCAAAAAATAAAAAAGGATTTACATTGGAAAATTTAGCCTGGTGTTGAACACCTACCCTTGGACTCCGAAAACTGCTAGAAACAACCAGAGCAGGTGAGAGTCTCCGAGAGCTCAGGGCCTGGCTGGAAGACAGTCACCCATGTGGCTCACAGAGGGTACTGGGCAGACTGCGCACACGCACCCGCAATTCGTGCACACAATCCGCACCCCAACTCTGTGAGAGCAACAGTGTCTTACAGATCTCGGTGGCCCCTGACAGCCAGCCTGGCAAGGACTCAGTAAATGCTCGTGGGTGGGCATAAGCTGCAGTCCAGCATGGCACCTCCAGAAATATGGGGCCACGTGGTCAAGAGAGAGAACACTCCAAGGAGAACATCTCTTATTACCATCACTGCCTGATGCCTTTCTTGAGGAATACAGATTTCAGAGCAGCCTTCCACAACTCCCTCTCTTCACAAAAAGGGGCAGTATCACAGAAGCAACATGAAATTACTCTCCACCCATCGGCACACACACACACGCACACCCGGACATTCATTAGCCCAACAAGGTGAACCTTCTATTTGAGTACCGCCTATCTTAACAAGCCGAGTGCCTCAAATGCAAGTCTCAGCTTTGTTAGAAATGCGTGCATCCTGTGATACAAGGTCCGGCACAAATAACACCATTTTTTATTGTGAAACCTCTTACTGTAAAATCATAAGCGTGTAATTCTGTAAATAATAGCACACTCAAGCACACTGTATGACATTTTAGGTGCAATGTTCAAATTGCTGTCCATCTCATGAAAGACATCCCCGTACCCTACTGACCACACTCAAGCAGGCCTTACTCCTGCCAGACCCTGGGTATCAGGGACCCACTGTTTGTTTGGGAGGCGTTTGAAACACCTGCCCTGCAGACCCCTGGAGCCCCCCCACACACTGTGGCTCGGAGTCCTGCAGAGACTGCACCCAGACACACTTTCAGTGAGGACATCTCAATCTTGGGAGAGAAAAAGCAGCTAAATTTCCAAATGTGACAGGTAGTTAGGACTGGCTGGGGAGAGCATTTTTCTTTGTTCCTCTACAGTAAATATCTCCTCCGTCTATGGGGACAAATCCCTGCTGAGAGAAAGGCATTTCAGACAAGGCTGATTTATTAGGCTCTCAAATGCTGGCCTTTCTCCTATCACCGCCAAGCTCCTGTCTACAAAGTGGCAGCTTCCTGTGGAGAAAAATAAGAGGCTGGGATCAGGATGGAAAGCTTATTCTAAGGTCAGCCTAAGAACACCATAAAATACACACTTGTGGGGGAGGAGTATGTGTTTTTCTCTGTAGAAACTAAAAAAAAAATTTCTAAACACACCACAAACAATTCGGACAGCATCACCGTCCATTTACGATGCTAGAAAAGCAGACTGCACGGTCCCTTTGTTCCGTCTGACTGGTAAAGCAGCCGGGTGCGGGGCAGTTAGGAATATCCTCGTCCTTGTCACACCGATGAGGGGATCAGGACAGAGCAGGTCAGCGGTCTGCCCAGGGAGACCGTGTGTGGGTCGGTGTGGGTGGGAGACCCCGGACTGCACCTCCAGGCCTGCTCCACGTCACCCTTCGGGGGCACAACCTGCGCCTGCCTGCCTTTCTGCAGTGTGTTCACCCACATGTATCCGCGTTAAGATGGAAGCTTCCAGAGTGGAGAACTGGGTCCTTCATTCATCACGCCTTGGTATACGCACCAAGGACTCTGGTATCGCGGTCACATGCTCTGGTTTATTTCGCGAGGGAGATTTCGGGGTTGCTTTCCTCCCCCAGTCTCCCTCAGTGGACCCAGCTGGTTTGGCTCACGGAACCTCAAGCCTCTGATGTCCTCGTCATTACTCAAAGCACAAGTGCTGGCACCACGTCGCCCTGAACGCAGGTTCATCTCTGGGCCTGCCTTCTGCTAACGGCAGAAACAGCCCCTCAGCAAGCTCTAGGGCTGTCTGACCTCAGCAAAGGGTAAGCTGTCTGCTGCTGAAAAAAGGCCCAATTCTCCCGATACCTTTGATCCCCACTATAAGCAGACCGGGGACGGAAAGGCCCGGCGGTCGTGGGAAAGCCCTGCCTGCTGGTGCCTTGGGCGAGTTAATGAACTACCCACATACACTCGGGGCTCAGGAAGCTGCCTGAGGAACACGCTCTACCTGCAGCTGTTCAAGGAGGTCAAGGTTCTGTTTGCGTAAGCTGCTGTTGGCTTTCTCCAGTTTGTCCATTCTTTGGTTGTCACTGAGAGGAGAGGAATCGATAAGTTCTTCTTGAAGCACGTGGTATTCAACTTCATACGCTTGTAACTGCTTAGAAATGTCCATCTCGAACACCTGTGAGACGCAGAGAAGTCATCAGGCACTGAAAGTGGGAAAATCTCTCTCTCACACACAAACAGATGTACACACATGTACACGCGTGACCATGTCAACGGGCATCCACCGACCGCCTACCCTATGCCTGGTGCACTAGTGACAATTAATGAAAACTCTGCACTGAGAAAGCAATAATTTGACTTGGGAAAAAGATATAAGCATTGAGAAATAAACCTTAGATAACAGTTAAGTGTGGGTCTCTGACACTCATTTTCCAAAAGCCAGAACTGTATTTTTAAAAAGCCTCACAATAATTTATTTCGAGCTCTCATCCCAGTACTCATTTCCTTCTGCTCCGAACACCCTGTTGGGTTAGATACATCAACTGTGGGGCAGAGGGAGGAGGCAAAACAAAGGCTCCAGCCTGGTTTGCCCAGTCACCGAGTCAAAGTTTAATTATAGTTCAGCTGGGTTTTCAGAGTTACAAGAACAGCTAAGTAATGGAACTGTTTACTGAAAACCTTCTCTGCACACAGGACTTGCAGAAATGAGCCCACACAGATGAGTGAATACGAAACAATGCCTGAGCGGCCTTCCTTCCCATAATAGTAACAGTGATGAAAAAACCACCCGTGTGAAAAACAACCCCTGGTGCACGAGTGAGTGAGCTGTTCACGTCTGTGCTTTGTCTTGGGGAGCTGAGCTGATGGAGGCAGGGCTGAAGAGGGGTCAGAGGGCAGCGGCGGCTGCCCCAGGCATCTCCGCTCCTTCCCGGTGCTCCTGTGGGATCGCCCCACGGGTGTGCCTCTCAGCACCCACCATCGACCTGGGGCAGCTTGGGAACTCAGATACCATATAAAAAAGCCAGCATGATCAGAATGAACATGTAGATAATGAAATGAGGCTTTCCAAGAGCAGAAACCAACCCTCCACTGCACTCTTCCTTAAGAAAGAAAGACCAACAGAGTTAAAATCAATGAAAAACTCATTTCCCTTGATGGCACTCATTAGCATTCAAATGCCGGCAAGTCCTATCTTCCCCGAAATCAATTTTCAAAAAACCATGTTTACTTTCTCACCATTCATAACAATTTTATTTTGCCTTCCCTGAGGTTAATTTCTCAGCTTCCTGGTTTTCAAATTAATTCAATGGCTAATACTAATTAGGCACAGAAGTTGTTCTGTGCTGAAGAACTAAAACAATTGTATTCGGGGCATGTGTGTGAGCAGTTTACCGTAAGGACCTGATGCTCTGTTGTCCCTCAGAGTGACCAGGAGGTCAGCAGAGATTAGCATCTCTATTTTCAGTCACGGAAACTGACTCTGAGGCTTTGACTGAGTCTCAAATCGGGGCTCCATTGGCAACTCCCTGAATGACCTTCAGCAAGTCACTTGACCTCTCCCAGGATCAGTGCGTGGCCTCCAGCACCGGGAGGACACCACTCACCTCCCCACACTGCTGCGGGAGTTACACGAGACAACCTGTGGAGGTCCCCAGCGCATGCCTGGCAGGCTGAGAAGGCTCTCTGAGCTGAGGGAGCCGCTCCCACACACTTGCCGTGAAACCCTCACATTCGACCTTGTGCTTCGGCCAGAGCACAAGGGATGCCACATCACAGAGCTTCTGAGCAGCTCCAAGAGAGTAAAAACCACCACCGTTAAAACCGAGATCACCGTGGCATTAGTGTGTGATTAGAAATACGGTGCCGAATAAATGTCACACACACACTTTTTTTTTTCTTTCACCAAGATTTATTTTTAAAGGTGGTCCTAACCTGGAAAACTTGGGAACAAAACCTCTGGCCTTTTACAGATTGATGATCTGCTAAGGTTAATGGCTCTCAACTGTGCCCAAAGCTACAAACTCTTTGGGGGTGGAGGGACCCCATTAATACCTAGGAACCTTCCCCGGCTGTAATCGTCTCTGCTTAACTGCACCATTATCTCCTGGCTGCCGGAACACTAGAGCCCTCGGATTCTGCAGTTAAGCCCCAGAATTTGTCCCAAGCCATGGCGGCACAAAGAGCCCCAGTCCTCAGACAACGCCTTTTCAAGTCGCTCCACATTCTTCACCGCCGTAATGAGAAATGGCTTCACGCTCTTCTACCAACTCGACATACCATAGCCACACCAATCCATCTGCAAGTGTGGGCTCTTCAGTTACTAGCAAATTTTTGTTGTTATAAATGACAACTCTAAACATCCTTGTACATATGGCTTTCCCCATATTTTGGATTGTTTTCTAAGGATACATTCCAAGAAGTGGGATTACTAAGTCAAAGGGTATGAATATTTCACTGGTTTGGGAGACGTACTGCCAAGTCGCTTCCCAAATGGGAACAATCAGCGCACACAAAGCCACCAGCAGCATGCCAGTGTGCCAGATAGAGTATGCCCTCGTACTGCGTATTGGCATTAAAAATTCCATTTGGTTAATCTGGTCAGTAAAACATTATACATTATTTACATTTAAGTTATGCACGAAGCTCAATATTTTCCCAGATGTTGTTTACTAGCTGGATCCCCTCTTCAGGGAACTGCCTCGGTTCTTGGCTTATGCGCTACTGGAGACTCGGTGTTTCTCTTTGCAGGCCGAGGACACCCTGTGTAACGAAGCCATGAACCCTGACATCTGCACAGCCAGCCACATCCTCTCCCTGTTCTCGCCCCAGACCCTGCCCCCATCTGTTGGTCTCAGTGGCACCCCAAAGGCCAGAGAGTGGAGCCGTCAGCCCAGGTAAGGGGGCGAGGTGTCTGCACTGAATTTAAAAACAATAATAAACCCAACTAACAGTTGGTCTGCTTTTTATTACCACCACATGCGAAAAATCCTAAACAATGCCAGTGGTAAAACAAAGTATCCCTCCCACCCTACCACACCCTCTGGGTCTGGCACCGATGGGCCTTCTACAAAAGCACTCATTTTCAACAGTGCAAACTGCTCGAGCAGCGAGGGCTCCTCCCAAAGGCAGAAGGGGCAGCCTGGCCACTGATTTTGAGGAGTGCCTTCTGAACAAAGGAACCTTGTTAAGATTCTGGTTTCCACCCTACAAGCTCAACTTTGTCTAGTGTGTTTACACTGACGTTGCCCATAGCAGAGCTTTTCAAATGGTCCCCAGTGTGTGAATCCCCTGGGGATCTTGTTAAAATGCAGATTTTGACTCAGCAGATCTTAGGTGGGGCCCCAGATTCTGCATTTCTGACAAGTTCCTACATGATACACTGGAAGGCTGGGGCCACACTTTGAATGGAGCGCGAAGGATGCTGAGAACAGGCCATCTGCCCTGCCTCCCAAAGCCCCCTGCAGCACTGTTCTCCTGCCTCACTCTGAACTCGGGCTGCATAGGCAGACGACACTCACTATGACAAGAATACAAACCTGAGGTTCTCTTAGTTTCCGTTTATTCCCAGGGCTTCCCCTCTTCTTGGGTCAGGGATTTTTAGGGCTTATATTCAACCGACAGTTAAGTCACACTGAGAAACTCCACAGAGCCTTTAGAGACCCTGTCCCCCTGTCCCCGGCTCTCACCTCTGGACCTGCCCCTCTGTGGCTGCTCCCAGGAGCCTGTCCGCACTGAGCCACCGCTCCAGAGCCCGGTCCTTAGCTACTTTCCCTCCCATCCCGGATGCAGGCTGTGTCCCAACTGCTCAAGCCGAGAGGGTCCACGGAGAGGACATTTAATGAGACGGAGCCAAGGCCATCACCGAGGATGCCCCGGACTCTGCCCATCCACGCACAGGACAGTTGTTTAAAATGAATGGGTTGCTTCTATCGCATCTACCCCGTGGCCCTCTGAGATCCGAGCCTTGGGCTCTCTCAGACTGCAGAGGAAGCATGCTGCAATTCAGGCCTCATTTCAGAGTAGGACTTGAGATTAGAGCTCCCTCTGGAGGGGACAGGGCAGTAAGCCTGACAGAGATGGCAAGTTCCAGACAGAAAACACAGGAGAAAAGAGGAGTCACTGACATTCTAACAGTTACCCATCAAGCCTTTTGGCAGAATAAAAACCTGGACCCCAAAATGTAGATTTTTGTGTTCCCCACACAACAACTGCAACCACCACACACACACAAGCCAAACACGGCAGGCACCTGGAATATCCCTCTATCTTCTCACACCGGTGCCTTTGCATGCACTGTCATCAGGGGTCAGCACACTACAGCCTACTGACCCAATCTATCCCACTGCATGTTTTTGTAAATAAAGTTTTATTGCAACACAGCCACTTCATTCCTATACATACTGTCTATGGCTGTTTTTGCATGCACAGGCAGAGTTGAGAGGTTGCGGTGGGGACCTCACGGCCTCAAAGCCTACAGCCTTACTCTCTGGCCCTCTCCAGAAAACGTGTGCTGGCTCCTGTCTTGCCTCACTCCTTGAGCCCAGCTGACCCGTGCGCCTTCAGTTCCCAACCAGGAGCCCTCGCTGGCTCCTCCAGACCGGCTCCCTGAGCCTCGCAGCAGCACCACCGTAGCTCTAACCACACTTGTGGTGACTGGACTGCATGCTTATTTTCTGCACAGGGTGGGCTCTGGTGCCGGACAGACACGGTACATCCTTGGCTCTGCCACGTCACACAGGGTGTGGGCATGTTACTCTCTCCACGCCCGGCTTTCAGTGGGGATTATAATATATGCTCCAGAGTTGTCTAGGAGTCAGTGGTCTAACAGCTGCCAAGTTCAAAACAGCTGCCAGAAACAAGCCAGGTACACCCAAAGCTGTTCTCTCTCCGTGCTGTATCCACGTCCATTCTTCCAGCATTTAAAGAGCACCTGATTACCTCAATAACTACCTTTGCAGAAAAGGGGAGGAAAATGTTTTTTTCCCTAGAGCGAAGTATCCAGGAGGTGAACTGAATGTCAGCTGAGGCTGTCTGCCCTGGAGTCAGGCAGCAGCACCAAGGCACCCACTGGACACGGCCTCTGGTTTAGGTGACCGAGGCTCTGCATTTGCCCAGCAGCCATAAAACACAAGTCCATGCAATGGAAGCTCTGAAAAGGAATAAAAGCACACGAATGCCAGAAATTAAAGTGTCAAAAGGGTAGAGAATTTGGTATTAACATCCAGGTAAAAGAGAGAGAAACTCTATAATGAAATGACACCCAGAGGCACTTGCGGGTGCTGAGTAGCTGCCAGAGCACTTTAAGGCCAGGGCACCCAAGTTTAAGGCCTCGCTCTCCATTTCACAGCACGGTGACTGTGGGCCAGTTCATTATCAGGAGCCCCTAGGCTCCTCGTGGGTTAAAACCACCTCGCCTCTCAGGAGTGCGGTTGCGATCAAATGAGATCATGTGTATTTATAGATTCACACAGAACCTGGCAAAAGTAGGGCCTCGGCAAGCCAGAGTTATTCACATACAAAGAGACGTGCCAGGGACATAAAACACAGAGCGAGGCAGAGCCTATCAATGAACTGAAGATGAAGGTGCCGAGTGGAGAGCCGCGCTCTCAGAGAGGCGCATGAAAAACGTGCGAGAGCCCCAGTGAGGCTGGGCAGGACGCCCGCCCCGCTCCGGGCCGTCTTGCTCCTTCTCTGTGCTCAACGCCTCAGGCGGGGCAGCAAAGGAAGGACACACTCTACTCCTGCGTGCACAGCGTCGGAACCACTGGACTCCTCTTGGACTCTCAGAAATCCTCAGAATAAAGGCTTTTTTTTAAGCTTTATTTTGCTATTTGTTTTTGCCGAATGGCTGTATGTTTTCATCCTGTTTGCAGCAGGCGAGTAAGTTCTAGGCTATGAGCGGCCTGGCGGCTGACTCTGCAGCGCCGATGTGGCGCGGTCCTCAGAGCATTTGTAGCCACCCAGCCTCCCATGCCTCCAAGGCGACCCCGCCCTCTGCCACGCAGCCCAGTCCTTCAAGGTTGGCAATCATTATTAGAAGATTCTTCCTTAAACAGAGTCCAGATCTCCTCCCATCCTTAATCTACACCACTCCACAACTGGCCTAGTTGTAATTCCTGGCTCGAGTCACTCCTCGCCCCTAACATTTCAGAGTGATGGTCCTGCTGTGCCCAGAAACCAGAGGTGCTGTAACCACAGATGTGGAAGGGACTTCTATTAAAACACACACACCGTGGAATAAACTGACATGAAATACATATGCTCTATTATAACTTTGCAATGAAAGAGTTATTTTTAGAAAATAATATTTTCAGCAGAAAAATAAAAAACTTATTCTACAAAAGCCTACATTAAATAAATGTATGTATTTTAGAAGAAAAAAATGACCAGGGGTGAAACCTCTTAATTGTAAGAGATTAATGATCATCTGTGCTGGTTATCACACCTAAACACTGCTGTGGTGTTTCTGTGACACATTATACTCACAACACATACACACACTCGCACACTCGCACGTGCATTTGACCACTAACACATATTTGTGATGTGACTCCTACATGCCAGGCATCACGCAAGATGCTACCTGGAATACAAAGTGGTAGGAAATAGATCCTGCTCAAAATAACAACAACAACAACAACAACAACAACAACAATAACAAGCTTCTACGCATCCAGGCGACAACAACAACAACAATAAGCTTCTATGCATCCAGGACTGCTTAAGCCTTTTGAAAGGTTAGGACTGAATCGTACCTGATTGATGGTCTTTTCCATCTGCACCAAGCCCAGGTTGGGCAGTGTGTTTTTTATAAAGTCAACTATGGTTTCTAGGTTTTCATGCTGCAGAATCAAGGGCTTGTGGCTTCCCAACAGACTTAAAGCCACTTTAAATATGACCTCTGTCCCCTGAAGAAAGATCATATCTGGGAAAACACAGAAACGCAGAAAGTTAAACCAGACCAGTTTGTAATGAAAACCCATTCATTCCCCTTCCCACACCTCTGAGGGCAGGGCTGAGGGACATGTGGTCCCAACCTGCAAACTCTGCTTCCTTTGTAAGAGCCTGGTATTTCAGATAGGGTTGTCAAGACAATATTGCAATTAATAAAAGCATAGGCAAATATACTGCTAGGATTTTGTCACAGGTTTAGATCATTTTTCTATTTGCTCCAAAAATATATTAAATTTGAACATGTTTCAAAAGTTAAATTAAAAAAAACCTTTTTATCATTCTATTTTTGCAGGAATGGTCTAGATTTTAAAGGAGTTACTAAAACATATGTTTTTATGAGTAAAACACAGGTTTTTAGATATACAGTATCAGACATATAGCATTTAGATATAAACATTTAAATATACAGCATAAGATAAAAAAAAAGCCTGCTTTCTCTATTTTGAAATAAGAAGTTGAATTAAAAGACGTCTAAAGACTGCACAATGTCTGTTGAGTTCCAAAAGTACATTATTAAATACAAGTGAGCTGCATTTCGGCTGAATAATGGAGTAAAAACCATCTTCCTCAGAGGACTTCCAAGAACGTTGCCAGAGTAATTTTCTAGTTCTTGCCCTATTTCCCCCCCATGTTAGCAACCCCCACACTGAGCGTACACAGTGCGAGGGAGGGCAAGTGGCCGAGGCAATGGGGTGAGCAGCCAGCCCAGCCCTGGCTCCCGTTCCTTAACAGAGTTGAAGCCACTGGCAAAAGAGAATCCAATTGTCCTGGGGCTAAAGCAGAGCCCTAGTAACTAACTGTTGGGTGACTAAATTCAGACAGGTTACCTAAGAACTGGAGTAATATGTATGTATGTATGCATATGTGTGTATGTATGTGTATGCATGTGTGTACGTGTGTGTGTGTATGGAAAGATATCATTTTAAAGATGAGAATATAAATCTAATTAGAGGCAACTGTCAATATTTTTCTCTTTTGGCTGCAGGATAATGGAAGAGACAAAGAAGGTATGCATTTCATCAAGCCAAGGAAGACAAAAGAAAGTGAGAGGAGGAATCCCCAGCCCTGTGCCTCTGTGCACGCGGGAAGGGCGTTGGGTCAGCGAGGTTTGCGGACAGCGCACAGGCCAGACCTCGATGCCCACTGGCCAGGTTTGCCGGGCGAATGCGTGTGACCTTCACGAAGGCCTTAACCACGTGAGCACCCTTGGTGCCGGGTCGAGTACAGCCCTGTGCGACGCTGCTGCGGAGATCAGCCTGCCCCTCTCAGAGCTCAGGGCCACGGCTTCCACAAACTTCACAACTAACTGCTTGTGGCTCAGGGTGGCCCCGGGGAACCAGAACGTTCCGATGGCTGCCTCCCTCTTTGGTTTGGCAGTAGAGGCTGGAAAGATAAATTAAAGAACCGATCTCTGAATGTTGAGCAGTGCTATGGAAGAATTGTCCTGTGAAATGTCTGCTTATAAAATATACAGTTTTCCCATGTAATTCATCACTATGGAAAGTAAAAAAGATCTAAAATACCCCTATAACCAAGATGTATTTTTAAACAGAAAAGACATTTCAAAAAAAAAGTAAATTCGAAGAGTCTGTGGCTTAGACTCTAAGGCTTCCAACATTTATAGTTGAAGAGAAACTGATGGCATTCATCAGAATAAATATCTAAGGCGTCTTAGGCAGGGGTCCGGGGAACGGACTGTACTTTCAGGCCCATGACTTGCTGCAGCTCAGTTTCTTCAGTGTCTGAGGGACAGATGCCTTAAAATTAGATAGAGCGCCACCTGTGGTGGTGAACGCACAATATACAATTGATAGATTATGGCACTATACACCTGGAACTGATAACAATGTTATTAACCAGTGTCACCCTAATAAATTCAACCTAAAAATTAGATACAGTGCCACATCTAAGTGAATTAAATAATTAGTGAGGAACTTTCTGAGCTTAATCAAATATGTTATCCATACCGGAGTCTCTTAAGGTTAACAATGAGCCTTCCAAGTTTTCATAACAAATGTGGTTTCTGTAACAAATTTGATTACTACAGTGCTTCCTATGATTCTAAACTAGGACTTTTCTGGACTATAAGAAAAAACAGAAGAAAGTTTGGGAAGGTTTTTTTTCTTTTTTTTTTAAAGCTCTCTTCATTGGTATGCTACAAAAACAAAATTAAATGTAACTCTGGATATGTTTATTGCATTGGGTCTAACGGTCTGTATTTAATGTGGCACAAAAGGAATATTCTTTCCTAATGCTATTCTCAGCACCTTAAGAGCACTCTTACCTGCTGAGATGTTTCTCTAATTTAAGTTAACAAGCATTCACTGGGCATCTAATACGTGCCAGGCATTGTACTGGGTCCTGGGGAATCGGTCATGAACAAAGAACGAACTGCAGAAGCACTATGCCCAGGCAGTTTGGAGACCAAAAGGGAAGAAACAAGTCCAAGGAAAGGCTGTGGCCAAACTCAGTCTTGAAGAACCAACAGAAACTCGCTAGGTGAGAAATCGGAATAATCGATACCCTGAGCAAAGGGAAAGAGGGTGTGAATGCAGACAGGAGTTAATACAACCACACCAGGAGAGGGAGCCTGGGGAGAGTGGGGTGGGACAAGAGCTCCAGCTGCAGGCAGAAGGGGGCCTGCTCCCCAAGGCTCGGGGCCAGGCCCTGCCACTCTAACTTCACCCAGAGTGCAGCAGCGTCACCAAAGGAACCTCTGTTCGTTTTTTCTGAGTGGGCCGGAGCACTGGTAAGAAGATGATGTTAACAAGATCCAGGTTATGGGTCTGATCCTTAAGGGGGTTGGTTAGCTTTAGAGAGAGAAAGCCACCTCCTGAAGCGCCAGTGCCGAGATCACGCTGACCCCCACAGCATGCTCACAAGTGCACGCTGCCGGCTGCCTGGTCCTCCAGCACCCTGGGTGGCCACTGCTGGGCCTGTCCTTCTGAAGACAAGCCGGCCGGTTACCTGCCCTTGTGAGCCTGGCAGAGCTCAACCCCAGAAGCTCCTGTCAGACCGGGAGGCCTCAAGGAAGGAGTTCGTTCGCTCGGGTGCGCGAGGAAGGCCTGTGCCGGCAGTGTTGGAGGAAAACCCCCTCGAAGTTTGAAACCCACTGCCCCAGCCCAATTATTTTCATTTTTGCCCATTTTCCGACCCTTACATATTTACATTTTGAAAATTTTTTAAAGAAAACAATAATCTTCTTGGAAAAGTGATTTAATTTCCCGCAGTTGCAAGTCACTGTGCAAGAAGAACCTGCCGGACAGCCCAGCTCACAGCACTGGCTGGCTTCCTTCCCCCGCCCTTTTCTCAAGCCGCTTAGAAACAGGCGAAGGGTTTTAACAGGCAGGAAGTAAAGGGAACCTTAAATTCAGCTGACTCCACCACTTTGCAAATTATTTGCTGAGAACAAAGCACTTTCTTTTGAAGACACTTGGCCAGCCCTGTTATTGTGCTAATGGGTATGGGAACTCTATACGAAACTCCCCATGATACACCAGGGCAATCTTCCTGTGGGGGGGACCCATAAATGCCGAGCACAGGTTGGTACAGTAAGCGAACTTGCACTGCAGCCCTTTTCCAGCTACCTTTGTCTTTGTCATGGGCACTCACTCTCTTTAACGTTCTCTGGGAGGCTGCAGCTCTCCAGCTGTGACACCCCCACATTCCTACCAGGAGCAGGGAGGAGGGAGGTAAAGGATGGTGACAGCCTGAACAGACTTGGCAAAAACCCGCTTTGTCACCACTGCATCGCGTTACCGGAGAGCCCTTTTCCTGGGCTGTGCAAACGGTCTTGTTTGCCCGGTCTATTTCAGTCCTGGGCCTCTCTGAATCCTTCCCTATGTCACCGGGGGCCTCTGTGCTTTTTGCCTAACCCTTGGTTTTTATATTCTGTCTCCTCTCTCACCTACTTGGAAGCATGTCCTACAGAAAGCTTCAGGAGTCTCCTCTTCCATTAGGAGCAAGCCTGGTCCTTTTTTCCTCAAAGGCAGACATGATTACAAAGGGAACAGAGCCAGTATTTTCCAGGGAGCCCTCTATACCCGAACTAGAAAAATACGGGGAGGAGGCTATTTCACATGATGTGACACCCGGACAGAAGGGCTGACATTCAGAAAAGTGTGATTAGCAGGTGCCTTAATGATGAAGGCTAAGACACATGCCTCACTGGCAGTTGTCCCTCCAACTAGCATATACTTAATTAGAGGGAACCTATTAATTAATACACAAGCCATGCTGACTGCAAGCTGAGAATCCTTTACTTACATATAAAATAGTGAACAGTTAACAAAGGCCCATCTGCTTTTAGGGGGTACCTAGGCCTAAGGCCTTATAAGGAAAGGGGCTTTCAGACCAAAAGAGACTACGGTGCCTGGATCGCAGGCTTTGGGATTTACAGCTGAGCTGTCCACCATCGCAGAGCTAATCAGACAGGGTTCAAGTCACCGATGCTAAGTACACAAATGGTTTTTTTAAAAAATACCTTTTCTATGGAAACTGCTCATAAAACTGTTTTTAAGGATGGACATATGGAATGGACTGTGCAAAAAAACAGCGTTGTTTTTTTTTTTCAAAAAGACATCACAATCCAGTGCTGTCTTCAGTTCCTACTTCCTGCCTACAATTTGAGGAGCCCTGAGCCCTGGGCCGGCAGGACTGAACTCGGTACACAGGAGTCTGTGAGACCCCGGAACGACAAAGACACTAGCATCTTTATGCATAGTTTTCACGGATAATGGAAAAGGAACTCGAGTAGCCAGCGTGGACTACAGAATACAGCGAAAAATATCCACCTTTACTGCTTTCAGCTTTTGTCTATGAAGGCAGTAGGGTGAGCCTCATAGAGTTTCGAGTATCCATTTCCAAAGCAGTTTGCTTGCCTGTTGTCAGTGCCTCCTGCCCACTTATGCAGGCTAAGGAAAGATTTTTTCTCAGATTTGAGGCCCTCCAGCCCCAGAACTACCTGCAGCTGTGGTGCCTCCGCCAGGTACAGCGACAGCTCAGCGGTGACCCTCCTGCCCAGGCCCCTGCGCTCCGCAATTTGACGCGTGAGCTGTTTCAAACCACCCACAGCTCTCCCTCCCAGCCCTGCGATCCGCACTCCTCTCCGTCACCCTGTGGGAAAAACCCAGTAACGAAGCAGGAGGGGAGAAAAGGTAAGTAAGTGGACTAGTGACTTTCTCTGAATTTCCAGAGTCAGGAAAGGAAAATACACTGAAATTTTGGGCGCGAAAGACTGAAGCCTCTGGCTAGAGGTCTTAAGAGTCTCTGTGACTCTCTTGTTTGTAAGCTAGGCAGACAATTTTGAGGCTTTTAGTTTTTTTTTTTAAACTACAGTATAAATCCTTCAAGAAATCTTACTAGTTAACCAGGAAGAGAGTATCTATTTTCTTCTTTTGAACATCCTCTTTTTAGGGACAGAAACTAAAAATCCGCTTGGGGAAACAGTTATACAAGAGGGGGGCTGGTGAAAATTTTAAGAACATAGATTCTTCTAGTAAATCCAAATGGGAACTTCTTTAAAAGTTCTGGACAGAAGCAGATAATAATAAAAATCTAGTACTTCGGGGGCAGGGGTGGGGCAGGGCATGAGAAGACAACTTAATATAATGTTCAAAAGCAAATTTTAGGATTTCTACAATTTGGATATTCAAGCTGTCTACCCAAAACTGCCCAACATAGTATTCTCTCAATATTAGTGAACATCCCTTTCAAGCTGCTCCCTAATTCTAAAAACAAATCTAAAAACGGGTGATAGGATTATAGGTCTTTAAAGCTATCAAGTGATTGAATATAAAATACACTTTAAAACCACTAGAAATTGGGATGAACAGTGTCACAGGCCAGGGAGGCTGAGAAAGGCGAGTCAGGACAAACGTCCCCTGGAATGTACCCCGGGCTCCCTGGCCGAGTCTCTAAGCTGTCCGCTCCAGGGGGAGCCTGGTGGCGAGGGACTCGAGTCTAATCCCACAAGGTGAAGGTGCGTAGGGAGTCCAGTGGCAGTAAAACCCAACCCTAACGAAACGCAGTGTCGAACAGCACCCTGCTCTGGGGAGGATACGGGCAGAAAAGTAAGACGACTCACTGTGGAGTGACCACCAGCGGTTCTCATCACGCACGAGAACGCGGGTTCTGATGGCTCTACACACACTCACCGAAGACTCGGGCCACGAAGCCCAGCGGGAACTGGGAGGCAAACACGGTGAGAAACCAGGGGGCGGCGTAGAGGCTGGGGCCGATCTCGTGCTCCTCCAGGTGACTGTAGAGGTCCCTGTGGTAATCGTGAAGAAGCCTGGAGAGCTGGTACATCTGGATCTGCGGGGACGCACACACAGTGTCAGCGTTCGATGCCGGATAGAAGTGGAGAACTGTTAGAACTTGAAACATTCGATTTGGCTCATGATGCCGTTCGCTCTCAGCTTCTCATTTACCCAACAAGAGCCTCTGGGTGCCTCCTGCATGCGAGGCCTGGCTGGGTGCAGGCCCAGGGCAGTAACGCCGGATCTACGACCTCTTCCTTTGTTCCTACGGTCCCCTTGTGTCCTTGGCTGAGAGAATCTAAACTTCCATCTCGTGGAAGCACTTCATAAATTCTCTTACAAACACACATTCCTAGCAAAACTCAAACCCAGGGGAAGTAGCAATGCAACACCAGCCTCCGTGCTAGAGTGAAGGGAGCGCACGTGACGACTCTGCAGATGGATTTTACTGTATCTGCTCAGTGAGTGGACCTCCCCTGGTCCCCCACACTACTCATGAGACAGGGCAAGTGGGATTTCTGTGGGTTTACAACATGCAGTAGACGGATCCCAGGTCTGGGCAAACTAAAAAAAGAAGTGTTTATCTCAAGACGGAAAAAACAACTTTTCCAACTCAAGTTGAACTTCACCATAAAGGGTTCCCTTTCCTGGGAGGAGGCCCCATGACGAGCCCCAGGGCTCAGCCCAGCGCCTGGAGCTCCCTGGCCCGAGCCCAAGGCAACGCTAACCTAGGGGCCCGTCCCTCCTGAGATGCTGCAAGTTGGATATGCACGGTCCAAACTGGGAAAAACCGGTTCCAGGGCCAGACGACGTGGTCCCCTGAAGTACCAGCCGTGGTTTTTTGTTTTCTTTTGGATTTAAAAGATTCTAATCACCATGGCCATGAGCCTCCCCCAAAAGTTGTGTGTTTACAACACTAAATTATATGCTCATAAAACTCGAAAATTCCGCTCTCTTACATGGCAGGTACGACTACATTAAAGGCAATGGAAAGAAAGTGGAAGAACCTGACAGTAGGTATGGAAAGTGTTATGTGGGTCAGAATCTTTCGGTGAGTGGCTTCCTTGTGTGAGGTGTGCGCCCATGGGCTCCTGCTCATGGCGGCGGTGAACGGGATGTCTGACCACACAGTGTGGTGCTCTGAAAGCGTCCTCGGTGCTCGTGTGTCCTCTCCAGTGACATTTCACCAAGGCTCTGAAATCACAGTACCTCACTGGCGGATGAACACATAAACATGTGCCCAACGTTTAGGAATATTTCTCAAGCAGAACCCAGAGTTATCCCACTTCTGAAGGTGGCAGAGTCAGCACCTCGCACTTAAAACACACTGCTGTGTCTACTTTTCTTTGGATATGACTTCCCTCCTGTCACTCATTCATTTAACAAATACTGTCCTGGCTGGTGTGCCTCAGTGGATTGAGAACCACCTGCGCGAACCAAAGGGTCGCTGGTTCGATCCCCAGTCGGGGCACGTGCCTGTGTTGGGGGCCAGGTCCCCAGTAGGGGGCGCACCAGGGGCAACCACACATTGATGTTTCTCTCCCTCTCTTCTCCTTCCCTTCTCCTCTCTAAAAATAAATAAATAAAATCGTAAATTAAAAAAACAAAAACAAATATTGACTGGGTCTCCACATCACCCCAGGCACTGCTGCTCTGGGAACTGCGGACGCAGCTCCAAGACAGGTACGATCCTTTCCCTTTCACAACATAGGCTAAGGAGAAAGTCAGAAAATAAACACATCAGCAAATAAGGTAATTTCAGGAGTGAGAATGTGATACAAAAGAAGTAAGACAGGCAGGCTGTCATGATCCAGCGTTCCTGGGGTGGAAGTCGGGGGGACGTATGTGTCCCGGGACGTGATATTTGAGCTGACCCCTGGATCCCTGGCACAGAAGCAGCAAACACAGTAGGAGGCAGGAATCAGGTAGTCTGAAGACGCTTTGATGAAGAATCAAAGGGAGGGCCCTAGACTCAGCCAGGTCTGGATTTAAATCCCGACACGGCCACTTGCTAGCTACATGACCTGGTCAAGTTTTGTAAACTTTCTGAGCCCTAGTTTTCCTCCCTATAAATTGAGCCTGAGTGCTCCTCAGGGTTAGTGAGGAGAGGAGCATCTATGAAACACTTGCTGTAATGCCAGCAGAGAGTAAGTTCTCAGCAAAGATCACTGTTACAATGATAAATGCTGGTGGAAAAGCTCCTCCGTACAGCATGGAGAACACGGCCAACAGCATTGTGGTAGCTACACATGGTACCAGGTAGGTGCTGGAAATATCAGGGTGAACACACTGTAAGGTATGTAACTGTCTAACCACTATGCTATACTCCTGAAACTACTACAAAATAATACTGAGCATAAACTGTAATTTAAAAATAAAATTTTAAAAAGAAGAAAAAAAGATCCTTAGCTACACCTGGAAAGGAATCATAAACATTCTGACACGTGTCTCCATTAAAGACATAAGGAGCATCTACCTGTAAAATAATCATGTCTGGCCGGTACTGTTTCCGCAGTCCCCTGTCAAACATCAGAAACTTGAGCATGTGAAACGCCTCTTCCTCTCCCATGTGAAGCAGCAAAATGCCTGCTACAAAGCTGAGGCCTTGGCAATATCCCACTTCCTGGTCCAGAAGCGAGTAGGCCTTCAAAATGTTGTAAAGCGACAGCTGCCCCGCTCCCAGCTGGGCCGAGAAGTACGGGTGTGTCGGGAAGGTTCGCCCTGTGAAAACAAAACACGCAGTCGTAATTTTAGAAGAGAATGCCTGTCGAACCAGAAATCTGACGGGCTTCAGGTTAAAGCAACAGCTCTTTAGAAGCTGGATATTTATTGTAAGTCAGCTCTGCAAACAAGGTCACCTGGCTGTTCTTGGAATAATGTTTGCAATTACCACTTTGGCGAGTACTCGTGCTGTTGTGCGGTGCAAGAAATCAGAACGGCCTGAGGTCCTATAGACATCCGGATTCCAATCGAAAGCAAAGAGAGAGCTGTTGGTCCTCTACGCAGAGGAGCAGGCAGCTGTGGTTCTTCAGCAGCACCTGTCCCCGCAGCATCTAAAGGCGGCCAAAGGCCTGGCCTGGCGACACGATCTTGGATCAGCTTTCCCCAGACTGCCCGAGTTGTGCCTGCCGGTGCTTCTGGCCACACACATTACTTCTGTACCTTTAAACCACAGGCAGTACTTTGAAACGGACTGAGGAGCAGGTTTTTTCTTTTACACAAAACAGGTACCTTCCTTCCAGAAAGAGGTTAAAAAGTAAGTTCTCAACATCCTGATTATTTACACAAAAAGCTGGTTTTCAGAGAAGCTTTAAAAACTTCTTTTGTCTGGGAGGCTTTTGTGGCCGATACCTATCAAATCCGGCCTCACCCTCTCTTTCTGGAATGTGGCTGATGGGGAAGTGGGTTTCCAGGGAGCAGAGAAGTGCCTGATCGAGAGGAAAAATGCTCGGCCAGGGCCAAGTGTGGACCCAGATGAGAATCCTGGCCTCGTCTGACTGGCAGAGGCAGAAGGTGCATCTAGGCCACAAGTTATTGTTTGGCTTAAGTGTTCGGCCGAGCAAAAGGAAGAGGGCATACTCCTGCTCTTCTCCTCGTGAGAAAGCACTTCCCAGTCCAGAGCAGTTTATGTGAACTTGAGGTAAGACGATGGCAGCAGTCCCCTTATTACCTTCCTGATTCCTTGTCCTGCATTTACTTCTTATTCACTTTATGTTTTCTCCCCACAAACGTTCCCAAAACACACCTCACACATGTCATCCCACTGCTGAAAGCAATCAAGAACTCCCCAGTGGAGCTCTGCACACACACCTCCTCACCTACACCCCCAGCTTCATCCTCTACCCTGCCCTGCCCCAGCCCTGGTGGGCATGCACAGCACCACTCTCTGTGGGTTTCAAACAGGTGCAGGTGGCAGAACACACAGGGGTCTGGTGGCGTGCAGGAACACCAGGAAAGGTTTAACTGACTTTAAGTTGAATCCTTCAATGTTATCATTTCTTCTCATCAGATACCCTCATTCCGATGCCACACTACACAGAAACAAGGCTCACACTACCTGGCCCAGCTTGCAGAGTGGACAGTTCTCATTCAACAAGGTTCCTAAGAGGATGCGCAGGCAGCCTGGAAAGTGACTTGCCAATCTGGCCACTCAACAGGTGCCGAATGTGGGGCAGGGCCTTCCGGGCGTGTGTCCTGCACAGCCACTCAGTGTGCTCAGAGGGGCCTCAGGCTGGTTTAATGCTGTCGCCACCTTGAAATTCTTAATTCAACAACGGGCTCTGCATTTTCATCTGTAACGGACCCTGCAAATGCGGTGCACTGTTTGGGGAAGGGAGCTCCCTAGGTAGCCTCCAGCGGTGGTGACATCAGTCTTTCCCGCAGCCTGCTCCCAAGCAGTATGTTACTTGAGAGCAAACCTTGGGCGAAATTCTGCCAAACATATGACCTTAGTCAGCAAGCCAGCGTGAAACAGGTACCATGCACGTGCTTCTCATGCCCTGTGCCAAGGCCTCCAACAGGGACCTCTTGGGAAAGGCTCGGTTCGAGGAGGGCACCGTGGAAGTCTGATGGCACAGCCAGGCCACCAATGGCTGGGTCACTAAGCTGCTCCAAACTGTGTGCTTCCCACAATGCACGGAGTGCATGGGGCACTCGGGAAGCATCTGGCGCATCGCCACTGAACGACACGGGGGAAGATTAAGAAGGCAGAGCCCTTCTCTACGCTGACTGTTTTTAGGGAACATCTGGCCAAGTCCAGTGGCCATTGGGACTGGCTCCGGCCGGCTCCGTGTGCATCTCTGCTCACTTCCGCCATCCGTGACATCAAGCTGGGAGTGTTTGCACCGTGGAAATCTACAAACGCTAATACCAGGGCTTCCTCTGAGGGGCTGCGAGGAGCCGGCTGTTAAACCTTGGCCAGCACACCACTGACCAGCTCGCAGGATGTGGGAAGATTCCAGACCTCTATGAAAGGAATGAAGACACACCCCACCTTACTCTTTTCTTTTGTCACCCACATTTAGTTAGATCACTTTGAGGTTAAAGAGCATATTTAGAAGGACCAAATAAATACTGCATGATGTGATCTGGATACTATGAGACAACGGCAGATTCTTATGCATAGCTGTGTATGCATCTGTCAGACTCCTAAGCTGCGCCTGTTCAAGGGACCCCCATAAAGCAAAGCCCCCAACAGGACAGACAGGTGTGCTACGCAACAAGACTGCGATATGACAAATTATAGGGACCTTTCTGTCTTTCACCATCAACGCTTTTTAGTTTCTCACGCAGCACTTCAACCCCGAGATGACACAGAAGGTGGTGCTCGCCACCGGCACCCATCTGTTGCTAAGGAACAGCCACCCCCTACTCACAGCAGGCGACACTCAGCTCTCCGTGGCTCGGCCCGGTGAGGCACACTACCAGGCTGGGAGGGAGAAGGAAGACGCGCCCTGCTCGGCTATATTTAGTCATCTCACACACCCTCGGCGGGGCCTTACTCTTGGCCGCTCTTCTCAGCTTTTACAGATTCTGAAGAAGCGCAGGGAAAATTCTCTTTTATAACACTTGGATTAGAGCCTGTTCTTCCAGATACCAGGAAGCTCTGAAACCTTTGGTTAAAATGTTAAGTGGAAGCAGAAATCAATACAACGGCTCCCATGCTGGATCCGTGACCTAAACGTGTCTTTAGATACGTGCTTTACCTCTCACTGCAGCACGGGCGTGGCTAACCCTGTTCAGGGGTCACTGGGAAAGGGTCTCTAGAAATCCATCCAAAAATGCACCAAAAGGCTCACCAGACCTCTGCAGGGTACATAAGCTCTGCCACCACTTTATTGACTAATGAAACACAGATTCATAAAATGGTAAGTAATCGACATGGGAGGGAGATCCGGGGCTCTTTTCTCTGATTGCATGGCGTTCCTATATTGCTGGACCTACTCAAGGGCCGTTGCAGCTAAGACCCTCCTATCCTGGGAGAGGCTGTACAGCGCCTTGGGGCGGAGGCAATGACTCCTGGAAGGTGTCCAGGCTGGGATGCCAGCTCGAGGAGCCGCTGAAGTAGCAGAAGATGGGGGATGAAGTGCAGCCTGAAGAGGGTGTCCAGCCAGTTGCTCAGGGTCACTGGCAGCCTTCAGTGTGGCCACAACTGGAGCAGGAGGTCCAGCTGGAAGGCAGGAAGCTTGTCCGCCCGTGTTGCCCACCCAGGATGGAGAGCCAGAGAAGAGAGGGCTGCACAAATGGATATAACAGAAACCAGGCTTAACGGGTGGGGCAGGTCCCTGAACTGAGGCCTCGAGAACCATCTGCTAAGTATCATCTGCTAAGCCCTGGGAGAAGCTGTTTTCTCCCGGCCAGTGCAGTCCACTCTGAAGTAGCAATATGCCACCTAACTACAGGAGGAAAATCTGTGTTGGTATGGAGTGGGCAGAGCCAAGAGCAACAGAAGTGATACTGTGCCCTAGAAGGGACATGAGAGGAAGACTAAGAAGACCTAGGTTCTAGAACTTGCTCCCACCGAGTAGCTTGTAACTTGAGCAAAGGACTCAACCTTTGCATCATGCATCACCTCTGAAGTGGGATAACATGTGCCCAAGTTCATATGGGGTTGTATAAAATTGATATCTGATAAGCCTAGAGATAAACCTAGAGAATGTTTCCCACTGCTCAACCGCAGTTTATTATTCTCTTTGGAAGAAAAAAATCTTGCAAAAACATTGATTAGATTCACATCTAATTTCAGAAAGTAAGGCAAGAGGCAGGAAAACAAAGATACATGAAAGCTCAAAGTATGTCCAACCTATAAGCATTCTGTTCTGGCCAGAATACAGATATCACTTTTTACAAAAACCTGAAATCTGATTTGTTTCACTCTGTACGACACACCTTTATTGGGCCTTGAGTTGGCCGTCGTGCAGACTAAATAGAAAGTGTAGACTAAACAACTGACTTGGCAAATGCCACCTCTTGGTGAGAGGTGAGGAGGAAGCCAGGGCAAGCTTGGAGGAACTTCTAAGCGAGACCTCCCTGAACCCGACAGAGCAGAGCCTGGCAGGTAGGGCTCCCTGGAACCACTGGGTCTGGGCCAAAACACAGGTTCTGCAAGTTCAAGTTCAGAGAGAAGGCTGGTGCTGGTAGGTCCATGGATAAAGCCTGGAGAGATGCACGGAGGTTACCCGAGAAATGTACCATTGGAAAGAGCTTCCTTTTGGTCTTGGGAGGGCATCTGGAGGGGATCCAAAACGGAGGCCAGGGCTGGGCTGGGACAGCAGTGGAGAGAGGAGGCCAGAGCCCTCAGGGCCGGTGGCTGCAGCTGGCCTGCGGGGTGGGAGACGGGCAGGGACGGAGGATATGCGTGCAGCCTGGCCCTGCCCATGAATGAGACAAGGATCCTGGCACACCCAGATTACGTGCCAACTTGTGGAAAGGCTGCCGAGGGCCTCCGGGCAGGGCCCCTCTGGGCAGAGGCCCCCTGGCCCTGTGCGGACCTGGCATCTTCCTTCTGCTCTGTGGAAAGGTGATTACATCTCTGAGCAACATCTGAGAGAAGACCAAGCAGGCAGAGGGCCAGGCCAGACCGTGGAAGAGTGAGAAGGAGGCTGGGGAAGAGAACATTGAACCCAGGCAGGGAGAGCATGTTCCCTTCTCCTCCCCCAGCCCTGGGAAGGAGCGGTGGGCAGCAGAAGAACCATCTGCACTCCCTCCCTTTCAATCTCCTACTCTGCATTTATTTTTCACTTCATTTCACATGACAGGAACATGATGTCATTTTTTCTGTTACTCATCACATTAGCAAACAGAGCTATTGCCAACTCACAAAGCTGCTGTGCTTGGGGTCAGTGGGCCAAACGGGCTCCAGCCCCACTTGGTCCCCAAGGTGTCCTCACAGCCTGTCAGCATCCCCCTTCCCCCAGCCAGGCACTTCCATGGGAACGCAGGGGCTCAGTGGGCCTTGGGGACACAGCACAGAGCCACAGTGGGTTTAGGTCCTGCTAAACTGTAGGACCGTGGTCACCATGTGCCCTGTCTGTGCCTCAGTTTCCTAGTTTCTTATCCCAGAGCTGTTGTGAGGGTCACACGAGATTAAGGGGCTAGTGCAGGGCCTCATCTTCAACATCTCAAAAGACTTACTGAGCATCTAATACGTGGCAGGCTCTGTCCTCAGAGCTGGGTGACCCCCAGCCCAGCCCACAGAGGGGCACATCCCATGGGGTGAAAGGCAATAAAAAAAGCCACTGCCGTAACACCAAGGACCGTCATGGGGAGGGCGGGGTACAGGACACAGGCCCCGGAGGCGCACGCACTGCTCAGCCACACATCGGCTGTGCCACCGGGAGCGAGCCACCTCTCTGTGCTTCAAGTTTCTCATCTCCGAACAGGGAGAGAGCGATGTCCCCTGATTGGGTGGTGACCATTACAGAAAGTAGTGCACGTAAACGTCGCAACGCTGGGTATAAGGTAAAGTCAGGTAACAGCTTTAAATAATAATGATAATTGTAATACTTAATAAGTGTGACAGGTGCCACGGGGTGAGATATGGATAGAAAAGATGGCTTAACAGAAGCAGCTAATCTGGCCAGAAGCTGGGAGAAGGGGCTACAGTCAGGGGTGCTTTCTCAGAGATGACACCTGAACTTAGACCAAAAGAGCAACATCTGAGAAATCAACCCTTACGATTTGGTTTGCTTGTGGCTGGAAAGAAAGGACGCAATACTACTGATCCAGCTCCTACTTGATATTGTTGGGAATGTCCTCCCTCCCTCTTTGCTGCTACAGGGACCTGAAGAGCCAGGCCACTGCCGGGCGTGAAGCAGACAGAGGCTCCAGCGCGTCCCAGGCGGCAGCAGCAACAGCCAGGATGACTGTTCCGGAAGCAGGGCCACAGGCCTCGCAGGTGGCAGGGCCGGGTTCCTGCGCCCTTAACGGGGGGCCCGTGGGAGGCCCCTGTGGGAGGCGGCAGGCAGAAGAGGATGCGCCCCGCCTCCGCCCCACACGTGGCTGCTGACAAGTCAGAGGCTCTTTTGTACATAACTGCATCCCAATTACATCCTAATTACACGCGTTCTTCACCGCAGCAATGGCACATGTGCCCAATACAGTGTTCCCATCTCACTGCTTTTCAGAACTATTCAAGAGGCAAGGTACCTATTCTTCTCCAAAAGAAAACGGACTCGGGTGCACACAATCTGCTTTCTACAATTTTTCTAATCAATCCTGTTTGAAAGCAGTAAAGACCAGGGAGTGACTCCTGTAATTAAAACAAACCTCGGTTCTGACACTTATGTTTTCCAGGTGGCTCCTTAGGTCTGACACTTACGTTTTCCAGAAAACCTCCCGTCAATTCTTGAGTTACTGACCTGGATCACGGTCCTGACTGGAGCCTTCCTGACAGCCATACCCGTGCTGAGCAGAGCTAACGTACTGCCCCGGGAGGAGAGAGAGACTTTGATGTATACTTGACCGAGGCATTTGGGATTCCTCCAGGGCTTTTTTAATTGAAAGGCTCGGTAACAGATTTTGATTGCTAAACCTAAAGGCAGATCACTAAATAACTCGGACAGTCTCTCCAGATTTTTCAAGTGAGTGAAACTTCCATTTCCACACCAAATCGATCTGCAGACTTACCAAGGTCGATAAGAATCGCATGCTGCTGGGAGGTGAGCTGCTTTAAGAGTTCTTTGTATGGCGTGTCCTTTGGCTGCTGTTTACTGGGAAACTGGTGTTTAAGGTGGTATTGCTCTGCTAGGAACTTCCAGATTTCACCCCGGTGATGACGTGGTACACCTGCAGGGTGGAGGTGGGGGGAGGAGAAAATACAGAAAAAGACTTGATGCACAGGATACAACTTAATAATAAAAATTAGTTCTATTTTATTCCATTGATCTGAATTCTTGTTCCATTATGAGTTAGCAGCATAGGACGCAACCAAAATTGTGTCCTATTTCCTTCCTTCCTTCCTTCCTCCACAATCCCCCTTTCCCCTTTCACTTTCCTTTCACCTTTCAAATATATGCTCTGTTCAGACTGTAGCAGAGTCTGCCAGGCATAAACTGGGAATGATGTGAGCCCCTATGCTGTGCCAATTCATAGTGTCCTAGGGAGAGAAGACCAAGCGTGTAACTCCACAATGCAGAATGTCATCTCATAAAAGGGACACAATCAAAGGGAGTTAAGATGAAGGAAATAAAGATTTCACGGAATCTTTCACTTGTGCAAGGACTTACGAGTAGGGGAAAGGAAGAGAGACGACAAGTCAGAGGAAGGGACCTGTGAGTGTCCTGTCATCGTGGGCACAGGGCACACGTGGGGAGTGAGCAGGGGACAGTCAGACTGGAAGGGTTTTATTGGAGGCAAAACTGAGGGCAAGAAACCTGCACTTCATTTTGTAGCTCCGGGGAACCACAGGATGTTTCTGAGCTGGGAGGGAGTAGCCTAATCAAAGCTGAGATTCTGGGCTATTGATTAGACGGCTTTCTGCAAGGGTGGGCTGGAGGAGGGGCCAGAGGCTGCACGGGTGTTGTCTGCGCACACCTGCCAGGGGGAGCATTCAGTGGACACCTGGAAACAAGAGGAATTCTCCAAGAGGCTTTGCCCACTGATTCAAATGTGATTGATTTGAACACTCCAAGTGATAAAAAATGTCTGCAACTAAGAAAAGTTCTCTTAAAGTCGATGATGTTATTAAGGGCAAACCTCATTAGAAAACAGGACGGTCTTCAAAATTCAAAATTCTTTGGTTCATAATTCAGGGATCCCGTGTACAAATGGGGGGAGAAGGAAGACTACAGAATAAGGCGCCAAATCTTTCTCATCTCTGAAGGGAGTTCTCTTGACAGGAAAGGAACCCCTGAGTAAAGATTAATCTTTCCCTCGCCCAGAAGAAAAGGCGACTTCCCTGGGTGGCCAGGGCCTGCCAGGAAGATGGTCTTTCTAAGTTTCGCACCCGCCACCGTGGGGAGAAGTTTCTAACTGGCAAGAGGGGAGCAGTGGCAGCAGCTGCTGCTGTCTCCTGAGAGGTCGCTGTGTCGTCCCCATTCTGAGCACGTTACGTGACCTCACAACCTGCTAAGGGAACTATTATCCTCCTGGTAGAGACGAGGACACAGAGGCCAGCGAGGATAGGTCCCTTGCCTGAGAACACCCAGCTGGTTAGTGGCAGCCCCGGTGTGGGAGTGACATTTTCTACCGACGTCCTCCCTGTCACAACAGTCAGACATGCGTCTGCTCACCTGGGCACTGGAGAGAAATATTTTATGTTCCTACCTGGCAATTAATAATAAAATACCATTTGTAGATTTGAACCAGAGAGCAGTCAGTCTATTACTCGGCCCACAGGAAGTATTCTGAAATAATCACTCACAGCCATGTCTTGGGAACACTTAAGGTGTGCTAAGTAATTTGGTTTTTCCCTTACACATGCCAACTGTAAAAAAAACAAGAAAGTTAGCCTGTGGGAGAAACACAGGGCCACACTTAACTGTGACCACAGCCTGCACCTTCTCTGAACATACAGCTCAGTGTTAATCTGGTGACCCGTGTAGTCTGTTGAATGGTGGCTTCCAAAGACACGTGTCTACATCCTAATCCCCAGAACAAGTGGACATTAACTCATTTGGGAAAACGGTCTTCATAGATATAATTAAGAGTTTGAAATGAGATCATCACCCCAGATTATCCAGGTGGGCCTTCTATCCAACGCAAACGTCTTTGTAAGAGGCACAGAGAGGACACCAGAGGCGGTGGCCATGGGACCGTGGAGGCAGAGACTGGAGGGGGGCAGCTCCAAGCCAAGGTGCCAGCAGCCACCAGAAGCTGGAAGAGGCCAAGTGCAGCCCTGCCAACCCCATGACTTCAGACTTCAGACCTCCAGGATGTGAGACAATAATTTCTGTTGTTTTACTCACCAATTTTGTGATAACTTGTTATGGCAGCAATAGGAAACTAACATGCCCTGGGGATATTATTTTATTTTTATATTGATATGATTTTATTGTTTCTCTTGTTCTCTACTGTTCCTGAGAAGAGATCTATCTTAGGTGCCTGTGTATACAAATACACACAGGCTAGCCTTTAATAACACTTCAAACCATATTAGAAATAAGCATGGCCCGAAAACCAGTCAGCATGGTAAGTGATTTAGAGTGGGGCTTTTCACAAAATATTTTTTTCAAACTGGGAAATTTTCCCAAGTTATGAGATGAACAATTTCCTGCTGTCACTAAATCATTTGCGTCAAGCGTATCGGACCTTATCTCTGGGGAGGAAGACAGCACTGGCCGTGTCACTGGGCAGCACCACGTACTCGCTGTTGCAGAGAACACTCAGACGTGTGATTTGAGCGCAGAGGCTCATGCACATCGGAGCCAAGGCGTTTACTAAGAATGACTTGGAATCCCGGTCCCCACACTCGGCTTGGCCTGCACTCCCAACCCAAGGCAGAATCCTGGCAGAGTCTACCCAGGACCTGTAGGCAGGGTTCCGGGTGGACAGGCGGCCACCCACCACCCAAGTGTAAATACCTTTTAAGTTTTATGACTTTAAAAGTAATACATGCTTGCTATTTAAATAAAAAACATTTGAAAGGGCAAAAGGTATAAAGAAGAAAATGAAAAACTACCCACAACTAGAGTAAATATAGAATTCACCATCCAAAACAGGAAGCTTTTGAGAGCAAAGGAGAGGAAGGATATTAATTATTTTACTGGAACAAGTGGAACACCAGGGCTAGGCCAGCAGACCAGATGTTTGTCATCCTGCTCACCACACAGATGTCTGCGAGCACCCAGGGACACACACACACACAGGCACGCGACTGTACGTGAGCCCATGCTGGCCTTTTCTTTCATTTAGCAACTCATCATCTGCATCAGTACAAACCTACTGTGTCATTTTCAAGGAATACGATGTGGGTGTGGTCACATGGTTGGGGATTTGGGTTCAGTTTTATTTCTTGGCTATTAATGCCACAATAAGCATTCCTGCCCACTGCAGACCATTTTTGACTGATGAATACTCAGGCTGGGTTTCTGTGTGTGGCATTGCTGGGTCAAAGGTAAGGGGAGTTTGCATCTGGCCCATCCTTCCAACTGCTGGGGTCTCCTCTGTGCACCCCCATTCCTAAAAAAGCACACCCAGTTTATAAAGGTCTCCTTGACATCCTGTAGTCATTAAGTCAATGAGAGCATTCAAATAAACCATTAAGTAAATCATTTAAACCCAAACTAAGCTTTGGAATATTTAAAACTCCACAGAACTATTCTTCCTTCTCCCAAGCTGACATCCTAATCCTGCTACTGTGATTCAATTTTGACTTGGAAAATTCATAAACCCCTTCATTTCCACCACTGAGAGGCCTCTTACCGATAAAGGGACTGTCTTTTCTTTTAAGGGCTTGGAAGTGACTTGGCCTAGACCTGAAGGTCAAAGGTGTGGCTCTGATTTGACCTTATTGATTATTCTGAGCTACAGGACAGACTGTGGCCATTTGGAGTCCTTAAATCCTATGTGTTGAAACCAGCTGAGTAACTGACAAAGCCATTTTACAGTTGGAGACACAGAGTTCCTGCCACAGACAGTGAGGTGGCACTGTTGGGAGCACACGAGGAAATTCTGGGTCAGCCTTAGTTCCCCTCAGTGTACAAATTGTTCAACTATCGCTCCTCACTTCACTACACAGGGTCCGGACGTCGAGAGTATTTCTGGTGGTCCCCCTTGTAAAATGTATGATGAAAACCAGTATTTCCAGGAGTCAGGTTTCTAAGAAAGTCAAACATCTGGAAAAGCTGTCACAGACCAGATGACAACCTTTTGCAGAAGCAAAGCTCTTAGGTAGTCAACAGTAAAAAGGGAAAGAATAAACTCATTATTTTCTCTGCGTCCTCTTTAAAAAAACAAACAAACAAAACAACTACCGAGGGCCACGTGGTGCAATGGTAAACCTCCAGCTACTACTATGGCCGCAAAGGATGTGAGAACGGCAAAGGGGCTCTGACATCCTCTGCCTGGTCCATGCCTCTCACTCTAGCAGCCGGGAGGCCAGAGCCCAGAAAGGTGGGGACACCTGCCAAAGATCACCCAGGGAGCCCTGGCCACTCTGAAACCTGAGTCCTCACCACCTACCACATTTCTGGGCTCAGAGAACAGTACTGCTGAGGCGTGGTTCAACCACAGGCGGTACCAGGCGGTGCCTAGAACCAGGGTGAGACCAGCTCTGTGGTCACCACTCAACTGCTCTCAGTCCACACTTCCCGGTCCATAGAAAGGGGAAAGTCAGCTAGCAACGACCATGTATTATGAAAGCTGACACTGTCAAAACCCAGAGGGAAGAACAAGACCACTCTGCTCCACTTGCTCTCTGAGAGATGAACGATGCATGTGTAACTTCTTCCACTGAATGGCTAACGAAGTCAGCAGAAAACCATAAGATTTATATATTTGCCACCCTTCTTCTAGACACTTGGTTATTCATGGCTAGACCAGCCAGAACTCAGAAGCACTGGAATGAGCGTAGACTCAGAGCTTCCACTCTCGCCAGCAGCCTCACATACACATTTTAAAGGAAATGGCTGTTTCACTTGAACGCTAATGATCATTGCAGTTACGCTCGAAATGGTGCTTCTCCAACTATCTGTGAGGAAGGACCAGTTTTTTCTTTAAAAACTTTCCAGTCCAGAGCAAACTGATACCTTTATACCATATAGTAAAAAATGAGTTAGTAGGAAAATAAAATGAGAAAAAAACCCTGACAAAATGGAAGTCCACATTTTTTTTATTAGGATCTGTCAAATGGCTGTAAAAGTTTCTAAATGCTTGGTCTCAAGTTCTGTACTTATCTTGAGCCAGTAATGGTTTGGATTGGTACACGGTCAGCAGACAACATTAAAAACAGTAGCAAAACTGCCCACTCTCCAGGGCCTTTTGGTGGAGCAGACACAGGCAGGGTGCTCCCAGGTGTCAGCTCATTTCCTCCTCGCAGCCACCACTGTCATCACCCACATCTCACACAGGTGGAAAGTGGGGCTCAGAGAGGTTAAGTCACCTGCCTAAGATCACACTGCAGACTGGGAGGGCTGGGATCCGAAGCTGGGACGACCTGTCTTTAGTCTGTGCCCAATACTCTATGCCACCTCCCGAGGGTACTCAGAGAGAAGCCGCACAATTGGCTCTCAGGCCGCTGTTGAACTCAGAGTGTATCATCATATCGTTACCCAGTCTGTAGGCAACTGAGTCCTTGGGTTTTCCTGTCTTCTTCCTGTTTACTGGTTTTCTGGGCCTTGTAACTGATTTGCTTAAAAGGAATCATGAAAGGTGAGGAAAGTCACATCAATTAACTAAGATATCTGCAAAGAGATTAATTAATGAGCAATAGGAGAGAGAGGCCCACTAAAATTGCATTAAAAATTTTTTTTATTCCATACATCTCCCCAACCATCAGTGAGGGGTGAGGTTTGCAGACTGATTCCCAGGAAGGCTTACCTTGCCCAACAGCTGAATGCATTTTTTCCATGTCAAACTTAATTTTAGACCTTCCTGGAGTGCTGAGCATCTTTTCCCACACTGTCGTTACTTCTTTAAGACAAGGAGTGATTTCTTCATAAGCGAGCTTCAGGCGCTTGTTCAGCAAGTCATGCTCAGAAGCTGGAACAGACCAACAAGAGCACATTAGTGAGCACTACGGCTACCTGTCTTCTGTTTCATAGTGTGTCCCTCCAAGGGTGGTTTTATCTTATTTAGGGCCAACCCTCCTCCAGGTAGCTTCTGCCAATAGTTGTGTTTCTGCTTCCTGGAGCTGAATAGAATAAATCTATACTTTTCATATGACATGTCCTCACGTATATGGAGGTAGCTACTCTTTCCCGCCAACCCTATTCAGTCCAAAGCTGTATTAAGAAGAATTATACCTCAATTACCAAACTAGAGTTGGGGCAGGGGATTGGGGTGGGGTGCGATACAGGATTTTAAATGAACAATTCTAGTAAATTAAAACTGACAACCTCATTTTCACCTAAAACCACTAAATCCAATTTAGATACAGTGGTAATACTGTCAGCCCCCAAATCCACTTCACATCACATTTGAGATCTAGAATGTGAGTTTATTAGGAGAGCCGGGAGAATATACAGCAACGTATAAGCCACTACACAGACTTCTGCAGAGCTGCTAAACTCAACTTCTTTACAGTAATAATAAATAGTATATGTCTTAAGTACTTTATATTTAGTAACACGTAATCTGAATGTCACTCAGAGGCACCAGAGGCTCAAGAGCTTCGCCAAGGTCCCAGAGCAGGAGGCAGAGTGGAGCTGGGACCCTCAGCCTCACTGTGCTACAGAGCTCGCTGTTATACTTTTTTTCTGGGATTAGACACAGATCAATTAAGGATCTTATGTGTTTTCTAGAACCCGGGGGAGCTCTCTGAGCCACAGTTTTCTTTGTATGAAAGATTTTCAGCACAAATTTGATCTCTTTAACAGGTGGAGTGCCAGTCAGAGGTTCTTTTTGTTCTCATTTCCTTTCTTGGTAAAGTGCATCTTTCAAGAAGTTTGTCCATTTCATCTAAATATCAGGTTGGCCAAAGACTTCATTTATTTTTTCCATACGATGGCTCTAGTCGTGCTTCATTGTCTTTAACTTCACTCGAAACAATTTTGTTAGATTGCATTGTGACAGCTGCCATATCAGCGTGCATTTTTTAAAAAATCTTATCAAATGGGTACACTTGTACATAGCCATTTTAATATTGAAGATGACAGAAAATATGCAACATTTTTGGCATATTACAATTTACTATTTCAAGAAAGGTAAAAGTGCAACTGACATGCAAAAACAAAGATTCATGCAGTCTGTGGAGAAGGTGCCGTGATGGACTGAAGGTGTCAAAAGTGGTTTGTGAAGTTTCCTGGTACTATTGACATGTTGGCCAAATAATGCTTTACTCTGGGGCTGTCTTATGCATTGGAAGATGTTTAGCAGCACCCGTGGCCTCTACCCACTAGAAGCCAATAGCAGGAGATGGCTGGCATATTCAAAATATCCCAATAAAGGTATTGGTAAAAGTGAAAAATGTGTCTTTTATTTTACAGAAAAAACATAACCGACTTCTTGTCCAACCAAATAGTTAGGTTTATTGGCATGAAGTTGTTCTGAGTCCTACAGACATTGGCAAGTGAGTGTACACATGTCAGAAGTCTGTTCTGTCTCACCCCCTGCAAATATACACACTCTACGATGCCAACCCCCTTTTTTTTCTGAAGGAGACCAAGGCTGAGCAGTGTTCTTCCTCTGCCCAGAGCCACAGAAGTAAGAAGTGCTGGTGGAAGAATGTGAAGCCCTCAGGCTTTAAACCACTATGCTTTTTGTTTTCTTTTCTACCACAATGCTTCTGAACCCCAGTTCCTAAAGCTTTTAAAATGAGAATTAAGACTGCCAGTCAAGATGGTGGCATATGTAAACATGGCTTGCCTCCTCCCACAACTACATCAAAATTACAGCTAAAAGACAGACCCATCACTCAGAACAGATAGAAATCGAGTTGAATGGAAGTCTGGCAACTATGGAATTAAAGAAACCTCATCCATCCAGACTGGTAGGAGGAGCAGAGATGCAGAACAGGCTGGTCCTACATCCATGTGTAGCAGATAAAAATTCTGCAGGGATATCTCAGCAGTAAGAAGTCCCAGCCCCACACCAGGCCCCCCAGCCTAGAGTTCTAGTGCCAGGAAGGTAAGTCCCTATAACTTCTGGCTGCAAAAATCTGCAGGGATTGAGTAGGTGAAAGAAACTTCCGGAGTCCCAAGCAGTTCCTCTTAAAGAACCCACACACGGACTTACTCAGACTCATTCCCTCTGAGCCCCAGAACAGGGTAGTAAGTAGCCTGAGAGGCACCAGGGGCGTACGGGCACGAACTGCAGTGTCTGGCATCAAGGTGAGAGCTGGGAACAGCTTTCCCTCAGACAGAAAGGTGAGCAGAGGTCATTGTCCTTTTTCCAAGCCCTCCCCCTACAAAGCCACAGAGCTGAGAGGCGGGTGCCATATCTGAGTCAGAGAATGAAAAAGGTAAAAACATTGTTTTGCAAAGTAAGTGCTGACAATATAAAATATTTTCTTTTTCCAAGTTAGAAATTGAGCAAATGCTAATCTGGCTAATGGTACCCTGGTGGTAAGACCTTATTCATCTGATGCATGGATTCTGTACTTAACTGACCCGATTACTGCCTTCAAGTACAAATACATTTTTTTAAAAAAAAGGCACTAAAAAGGCCTGCAGAGATTCCTGGTCCAGCCTCTCACTTCGTGGTCACAACAGCTGAAGTTCATGGCAATTAAGGGACTTGACAAGGTTACCGACTAGCTGGGGGGTGCTAGTGACTCCAGGCCTAGTGCCCTCCCTTGTCTTTTGTGATTTTCATCTACTATCTTTATTCTTCTCCTTCTAACTTTGAAGAATACACTTTCAAGGTCCTGTTAAACAATTCCCCACAACTGTGGAGAGCAAATTTTCAAAAAAAAAAAGGCCTCCCTGCACTCATTCTGGCTGTGAGGAAACACGACAGACGCCATCTGAGTTGAAGGGGCCCCTGAGGCAAGGCAAGCCGGGCGCAGGAGGAGCCTTGCTGAGGCCGGCAGCACGCGGCTCTCGGGGCCAGCGCACGTCCCTCTGGCAGTGAACTCTGCTGTCAGCATGTGGGGCTGCACTGGAGAGCCCAGCACGCAAGGCGAGCAACCTGCTCTGGAGTCAACAGAACAGAAATGTCTAGCAGAGGACCCAGCTGCAAAGGCTTAATCCACGCGTTCTGCCCTCCGCCCGAGCAACATCCTGCTGTTCGACAACCTGATGACGCCTCAAATCGGCAGCCTCCAAAATGCTGTCAACTAAGGCAGATGGGGCGGGCCTGCGACAAACGTCAAGGAGCCAAGGCCAGAACATCAGATACGAGAGCAAACTGCTTATTATAGTAAATAAGGGCCTAAACCCCACGTCTGTGCGCTTCTAGGGCTGCAGGAAACCAGGTCTGTGTGAGATCAGAGGTTGTAACTTTGCAAAGAGTCATCTAAAAACATCATCTAACATGGATGTATGAGCTAACTTGGACTTTGGGTTAATATCCAGATCTGACTTATGTCCTTTGTGTAGGGTGGGCGGTGGCCGCCCAATCCTGTCCTGTTAGCGACTGCGTCCACAGATAAACAGGCTTCCAACTGCCAACACCTCCCCAAAGCTTGGAAAGGGAGGGCTGAGGGGTGGAAGCCTCAGTAATTCAATGAGCCCAAGCTTATAGAGAGTTTAGAAAAACATCCATTATTTAATTCTTTTTTACAACGTAGTATTTTTTTAACCAGGGAAAAGCCTTTTTAAAAATACCTTCGATTACAATTCAATTAAAATTCCAAATCTGATGCATCACTATGCAGATGTAATACCTGTAACATTTTAATCTTAAACAAGAAAGGCTGAACTATGAGAGTCAGTCCAAAAAAGCAACATGTGCTGACCAAAACTGTGCTTGTATTGAATCATGCCCTGCTGTCTTGCATTAGGTGGCCTGTGTCTTCATTTACAAAAGAGGGGAAACGGCCTTGCAGAGGGGGACAACAGAGGACTGCTGGCTCGGCAGCAGGGAGGGGATGCGTTTTAGTTCCAACTTCACTGAAAAAAATAAGCTGTTTCACTAGGGAAATTACAATTCAGCTTCCAAATGTCTATGAGTGACGCAGATTTCAGTGATGTGGTGTGGTTCTTTCTCAGATGCAATGCTTCTAGACCTGAAACAAATATTTAATCCACATATGCAAGAGCCAGGAACTAGACTTAACTGTAGAAAGAACCTCCTCATACATGTTTTTTTTAATTTCTTTTCCAAAGAGCATGCCAGTTGTCCTGAACTCATGATCAATTTCAAGAGTAACTCACAGTTGCAATTTAACTTTCCTTTTTAAAAGCAATTGAAAAAAAAAGGCAATATAATGACTGTCTCTCTAGCACTTAGTACACTCCCTTGTTAGTACTTGTCAAATTTTCTTCTGTATTTAATGACAAAATTCTGGCCCCCCATCCCAGCCCAACACAGCTTACTAAACATTTTTAGGCAGTTCATGATCGGGCTCTTATTGAGGATTATTTCTGAGCAATATAGGTCTTGAGCACACCAATATAATGCTTGGTAGATTATATTCAGCAAGTGTATTGTGCTTCCATCACAAAGGTAAACATGTGTTGAACTTCACAGAGCTAAGAAGAGAAATGAGTCCCAGCAGTGAAAATGAATGCCCACACAGGACTGAGCACTGCCAGATGAAGGGGAAGCAGCAGAGAGATGCTGGGAGTGGCCAGTGAAAGTATACAAGGCAAGGTGTCCCAAGTCACCTTAGGAAATGTCCCAGTTCATTCGAGTCTGACAAGTGGCCATTTACACGGCTTTACAACAGCCCCACTTTTGTGGTATCCTGATCTCATCAATTATAGTCACGACTCTTCCCAACACCCCCAAGAGGCCAGCCAGCGGCATCCCCATTTCACAGGTGAGCCCTGACTTTCCGTGGCTGCCACGCGCATGACTGGCCAGGATAAGCACGAAGGCTTATGACCTACGGGGTAAACATGACTGCCTTCTTGCTTTCAACGAAAATCCCAGCCAACATACACATGAAGGCTAGTGCATGTTCCAAAGCTGTCACTTAGCTGAGGACGCTCAGCGGTGCCATCACTACCAAACCTGTTTTAGACACCTGCTTTCAGAATTATTTACCTTCAGAACACACAAGCAAATGGTAGGAAAAGGGCTGGGAGAGCCCTCGGCACTCCCTGCTCTAAAGGCCCCGGGGCAGCATCCCGGCCCCCCACTGCTCATACACCCGCACGGGATGACCCAGGTCTCTCGGCTTTGGCACCGTGTCTGCTCATCTGTAAGCAGCCTCTTACAACTGTTGGGCCACTTTCGTATCAAAAGGTCTTATTTCTTTATATTTTACTTCTTGTTTTTGGTCAAAGATAATCTACTTATCTGTGCTATGAACCATATTCATCAAGTCTAGTATCTTAATGACTTTCATCTCTTTAACAACAAGCAAGATCATTATTAAAAGGAGGAAGTTCAGTGAAATGTACAGTAGCCCCACTTATCCACAGGGGATGTGGGCCAGGACCTTCAGTACGGAAGCCTCAGATCGTGGATAGTACCGAATCCTGCATATACCATGTTTTCCCATACACAGACACCCTTTCACTTAAAGGGAGCACTTCACGGCTTCTCTTTGGCACATCCAATTTTGTGCTTTGGGCCATTATTAAGCAAAATAAGGGTTCCTCGAACACAAGCACTGCAACACCACGACAGTGGAGCTGATGACCAAGACAGCTGCGAAGTGAGTGACGGGTGAAGAGCGTGCACAGCGAGGGCACTTTGGACAAAGCGATGATTCACGTCCCGGGCAGGATGGAGTGGGACAACTCGAGAGTTCATCACGCTACTCAGAACAGCGCACAATTGAAAAGTTATGAACTGTTTATTTCTGGAATTTCCCATTTCATAGATTCGGACTGCGGGGTCACTGAAAGCCCAGAGAGCGAAACCACAGCGAAAGGGGGAACCACTGTACTCTAATTCCAAAACTTCCTTAGGCGTGACGGCATGGCTGCACTACCTGTACCGTCGCCCTCTGAGAGAATGTCCGGACTTCCTGACCAAAATCCTCATTAATTATAGCCAGGCAACTCTCTACACCCTAAGACCCATGTTCTTTCCATTATACCACCCAAGGTACATAAACTTAGCTACTCTGAAAATAATATTTATTGCTTCAAGTGACAGCATGGAAACAGGAAATGAACAAAATCTAAACTCTCAAAGTTCATGTCTTATTTTGATACTGACATGACCCTGGGCAAGTTGCCCAGCTTCTCTGAGCCTTAGTTTCCTCTTCAGGCTAACCCCTGCCTCTTGGAGTTGTCGTCAGGAGTGAACGAGTCTCCCTCCATAAAACACCTTGATATCAGTACAGGTAGAGCTCAGCGAATGTTCAAGTTTTCAGGTTACTTGCCACTCACTAGAGTGGCACACAGAGTGAGGTTATGAACTTTAATGATTACGTGGGATCAGTTCACATGTAAACACCCAGGCAGAGACTCTGGCTGTGGACAAAGCCTGGGGAGAGAGAGAGAGAAACAAAACCAAACCCGCGTTAGAAGGTTAAAGCTTGTATTTGCGGTTTGTCTCTCAGAAGTTCTAGACATCGTGCTGAAAATGACCACACAAGCATAGTTAATACAGCTGGGGAGATCATTACGTCTCCAGAAAGAGTTTTCAAAGTGTTAACTTTGAAAAAGTAAACAGAGGTTTACATACATATATGCACACATTTACAGAGATATGTGTACGTTAGAGTATCTTGCTTTCTCTTGAAGGTGGTACGCTTACATCTGACGTGACTTCACCTCAAAGCTGAGCTAGATTGCAGTCATCTGGCCTGTTCAGTGTAGAGGACGGCAAACCAACCTTGGAGCTTCTGATTCTCCTTCTCCATCCGGAGCAGCAGTATCTGCTGTAGGATCGCCTTCTGCCATAGTTCTCGAAGCTCGCGAGACGTCCTTTTCTTTTCCTCCGGCACGGGGCCAAAGGGCCCATCTTCACAAACTGCTTCCAAAGGAGATCGTGGGGGAAGCTCTCCCAGCTCGGAGTAATCTGAGAGGGAAAAGGACATTTCTGAATGGTCATTTTTTCAGCAAAAATTTATATTTAAACATGGTGCCAAATCAGGAAACTCTATTCATTCAGACACTACATAATGATATCACCCAAACTGATGATTGGTGTTTTAACATGCACTCTGATAAACGACATTTGAGTGATGAACATATAACAACATGTCAAACAGTCCGCAAAAGTTGTAGCAGCTGAGAAAATGCTCAGAGATACCTACTTTTTAAGGTGCAATATATCCTCTTCTGAGTTAATGACTACATTAATAAAACTAATAATAGCAACATTTATCCAGTGCTATATAAGAGACCATTCTGAGGGCCTTTATGTATAATAATTTATTTATTATAAATAAATAAATGATCACCATATGACACAGGTACTACAACTATTCAGTTTTAAAGAAAGCAAAGTGAAGCATGGGGAATTTAAGTAACTTGCCAATGTCACATGGCTGGGAAGCAGTACAGCCAGGACTGGAACCTGGTCTCACTTTTATATGCCTTTTAACCACCTGCCACATGGCCAGGTATTTTGAAATAAGATTAGCAGTGACCCTTAACAAATCCTCTACTGAGTCCTGGGCACTGTACCAGGTGTTTCACGTACAGTGACTCCTTCGATCCCGAGGAGGCAACTCCAGAAGGCAGGGAATAGCCTGGACAGGGAACTAAGGCTCGGAGAAACCAAGCAACTCGCCCAGGGTCATAGAGTGAATAAACGAGTACGTTGGAATCCCAACCTACCACTGCCCGACGCAGAAGCCTTTGCTTTCTGCTGGATACCCCACCATTCAAATGTTTCCTGGGTCTTCAATTTTTAAATTTCTATTTCTAGTTGAAATCTCTTTCCAGTCGATGAACCTGCACCTTCCTCGGCTGCAGACCCAGTGTCGCTGGCACACAGCGTCACCACTCACAAACACCGACAGTGCACACCGAGGGCATCCCACCTGCTCACTGGGAGACTAGTTCCGAAGAACAGCAGGAGTCCCCGTACAAATGGCTCCCGTCTGATTCAACTCTTCCTTGGGAGCTTCCGTCTAAACTGAACCTAAATACAATCACGGTCTTACACGCCGTGGAAAGCCCTTCACAGCGACTTGAGTCTCACAATCCCCATAATATAATACTCGATACAATCTCTGCCAGTCAACAGCTCCAACATAATTCCATGTTGATGATTAATTTCCAGAACAGTCATCAGCACTGACTGTTCATTGTCTTCATCTAAAGTGTGGTTTGTTTTCCTGGGACTTCCGGCCAAGATGGAGGCATAGGTAGACGCACTGTGCCTCCTCGCACAACCAAGATAGGGACAACAAAGATATAGAAACAAAATAACAACCAGAACTGACAGAAAATTGAAGTTTATGGAAGTCGGACAAC
>CM052538.1:20397384-20457786 GCA_028533065.1 Trachops cirrhosus | reverse complement strand
AAAAAAAAAAAAAATAAAGTGTGGTTTGTTTTCCTGCTATGAAATCAAACATAAGCTCCATATGCTTAATTTCCTAAAACAACTTGTCCATGTTAACACCTCCTAAAATTACTGAATAAAAAAATTATGCTCAGGGAGAGTACTGTGTAAAGTATGTGACTGTGAAACCACCATGTTGTACATCTGAAACTAACATAAAATAATACTAAATGGAAACTGATTGAAAAATAAAATTTAAAAATAAAAATAAAAAAATTATGATAACCATTAAGAAACCTTAATGATTGCTGCAGCATTTAAATGCTTATCATCACATTTCTATATATGCTCATTCCATGATGATCCTATTGAACAAGTGAATAAATTAAAGTTCTACTTCTTTTCGAGGTAAGACATAACACAGTTTATGCACATTGCAGGAGGATGCTCACATGCTAATGGTCAATATAAATGCAGGAAATAAAATTGTGTAGTATGATCTCAATGTCAAAATAGTATGAGAGGCAGTACAGTTCAGTGGTTAGGAGGTCAGGCTCTGGAGCCGGGCTCCCTATGTTTTAGTCAAGAGTCTGCCTCTATCGATTCTGTGACCTTTAGCAAATTAATTTCTTTGTGCCTCTGTTTCCCAGTCTGTCAAGTGGGAGTAACAGCACCTCCCTAATAGTGGTGCGAGAGGGACTGAGTTAATACACAAGACAAACCACTAAAACAGGACCCAACACACAGTAAGAATACAGTAACCCTATCAGCTCTTATTGTCTGCTACCACGTGTTCATTGAGGACACAGAAAAAAGTGCTGAGACATCAAAATTTAGTCAATCAACTGAAGTTCCAAGAGGACTCGACAAAGCCGCCTTGACAATGAGGGTTTGTCCAGCACCAAGCACGGCCCCCAGTGCCCAGCGGTACTTTTAAAATAATGGTTGAATAAAAGAAGACTCGAACAGGTGCTGGTCTGGGCATGCTCGTTGTTGTTCTTTGAATTTCCTCTATTTTCTGAACTCATGACAATAAACATTTTTATAACCAGAAAATTAAAGAAAAGTAATGCAGAACTGTTCTGATTTAAATCAAAGATTAAAAAATGTTCTCCTGTCCTGGCTGGTGTGGCTCAGTGGGTTGAGTGCTGGCCTGCGAACTGAGAGGTGGCCAGTTCGATTCCCGGACAGGGCACATGCCTGGGTTACTGGCCAGGTCCCCAGTTGGGGGCGCATGGCGGGCAGCCGATCAATGTTTCTCTCCCTCTCTTTCTCTCTTTCTCCTCTCTCTAAAAAAGTAAAAAAGTATCGAAAAAAAAAGTTCCCCTGTAAAATACCTAGAAGACAAATTAATCTCTCAAACACTTGTATACATAGGACTAATCATTATTG
Organism: Trachops cirrhosus; assembly: GCA_028533065.1. NCBI lineage: Eukaryota > Metazoa > Chordata > Mammalia > Chiroptera > Phyllostomidae > Trachops > Trachops cirrhosus. Next base: position 20,456,415 of record CM052538.1, on the reverse strand, counting down.
AATACGATCAACTTCAATCCCTTTTTCAAAAGGAATTTGAGTCAGTATTATTTAATCTTATTCTGCAGCTTGAAATCTTCCATTTGAACTCCTTCCTTCTTTTTTCTTTTACCGCATTGGCTGTTGAAACTCTGCTGGACACTCCGTTGTGATTCAAGTTCTGCTTTATCTCGTGTTGGCAGTATTCACACTCCCACCGGTTCACAAGAGTCTCGTTCCCCCAAAGTGATTCCCAGCTGGCACGGCAGGCACTGGAGTGGTAGTCGTAGCAGCGTGTTAACGTTCCTCCACGTGTATGTTATGGCAGCGTGTCAGCGAATGTTCGCGTGTACACAAGAACTCGGGGACCGTCGGTCAACAGAACACTAGGTGAAGTGAAACTGAAAATTCTCTCCGATCCTTTTTTATTGAGTTAGACAGTTTTTTCTAATGTTTTAAATTAGCTTACATTCAGTACTGTTTTGTATTAGTGTCGAGTGTACAGCATAGTGGTTATACAATCATACACACTTTACAAAGTGTTCCCCGATATTTCCAGTACCCACCCGGCACCATACATGGTTATTACAGTATTACTGACTATATTCCCTATGCGGTACTTTACACCGCTGGGACTATTTTGTGATTACTAACTTGTACTTTTTAATACCTTCACCTTTTTCACCCAATCCCCCAACACCCTTCCCTTCTGACAACCATCAGTCTGTTCTCTGTATCTGTGAGTCTGTTTCAACTTTGTTTATTTTGTTCTTTAGATTGACCATGTAAGTGAAATCATATGGCACTCTTTCCCACTCTTAAGCCCTATTAATAAAACGAGGGCTCATCATACCCAGTCTCCTTCTTCTAACCCTGTAGTTTCTGTTTACCACAGCCTTTCTCCTCCTGGGTATTCCCAGTGCATTACTTTCAAATGGAGCGTAATGAACAGAACAGGTGTAACTCAGGCGGGCTGATGGAACATGTCTAGGAGTTTAGGCTGTTCGGTCCATTTCTTCTCTCCAACTAGGTTGCTAGAAAGGGCTACAGTCTATATAAGCTTATGAAGCTTTAGCTTCTGCTATTTTCTTGTCCAGAGAAATCAGATCTGCCAAGAGTACAAGCACTGTTTGGTGCTGATGACTGAGGTTTAAGGCATAACCTGCCTCACTAATGTCCTCTGCTTTTGTGTTCTTTTTCTGATTATCAGTCACAACTGAGTTTGTTGAGCTTTTACCATGTGTAAGTCCTTGACACAAATAAGCTTGTCTGATTCTCACCACCTCATGAGAAAGGTGATGATATTCTCATTTTACAGCTAAAACAAGTAAGGTGCAGTGAGGTGTTTTGTTTTGTTTTTTTAACTTGGCCAAGGTCACACAGTAAGAGTCAGAGTCGCAGTCAAGGTGTATTTTTCTCCAGAGTAAAAACTGTGTATCCAGTGCTTCTCTAACTCCTAGGTACACACGAGCATCAGGTGGGGATCCTGCTAAAAGGCAGAGCTTGATTCAGTAGGTCCGGGGGCAACCTGAGAGTCTGCATTTCTCTCGAGACCCCCGGTGATGCTACCACTGCTGACTCTCCAAACACACTCTGAACTGTGGGGCTCACTGTACATTTTCACTTCGCATTCTCGCATGTGACCCTATGTGCTTATTACCACGTCAGCGCTTCATTTCCTTTCACTCTTACCACTAGGACACAGTTCAAAGCTGTTGTCAGCTGCCTGAATTTAGGCCTTCACAGGGCCAGAGCTTGTCTTGGCCTTGGCCAGGGTGCCAAGGCCAAGTGCAGAACACAAAGAAGGATTATGAGTACTAGTGGTCATTTCACTTCTGAATTAACAAAATAAAAGGGAATTCACTGAAGAGATCAGCAGGGTTTCTCAGCCTCCACACTACTGCCATTTCGGGCTTCACCACCCTTTGTCATGGGTGGGGTGGGGGCCGTTCTGAGCGCTGTGGAACGTTTAGCAGCATCCCTGGGCACTGCCCATAGAGGACTGTGGTATCTGCCCACCCCAGCAGTGACCATCAAAAATGCCTGGTCATTGCTAAATGTCCCCTGGGAAGAAGCGGGGACCAGATTACCCCCAACGAGAACCTGATTCGGAATTTTAAAAAACCACCACTTACTGTCCTGTAAACCCTGGGAAGGGGAAAAATGTAACTCATCTAAATTAATTTTATGTGGCAACAATTACTGAAGTTATAGTTTAAAATGAACAAAAATTTTAAAGCTATATTACCTTTTGCTTATATTAATAGTAGCCTAGTTACAAAGTACTTTAGTAATTTATAAAAGGGGGACAGTTAAATATCTGTGTGTTCTAAACTTGGCCTGGCTAATTCAACCCAAGAGGCCATTTTCTTACCAATGCAGCCAGATCCCAATCTGGCCTAAGGCTACAGCTCTGCTCTCAGCCCTCTTTGGTGTGTGAGTGAGCACACCTGTGTGCAATGATGTGCGAACTCACGAGTGTGAGGCACTGAGAGGATTGGCAGGATGAGGATAACGGAAATGTTGGACAACTCTCAGCTGCGAACCTTGCTCTGATAATAAATATGAGCATTACTGCAACTTGGATAATTCCTGAGCCACTGACACCAGCATTTATTGAGTCCCTTTCATGAACCCCGGATGGGATGTACTACTAGGTGGTCTGAGAGAGGCTGCTTTGATGTTTCTGCTATTTTCCAGAACCACACCAGGGGTCTGGCCTCTTTCCTTGACTCACATCCTTGCTGAGAGACTGCTGCACGGGGAGGGGCTGCTGAGGAAGGGCACACTTAGCAGAGCAGAGGCTGAGCCAGGGAAGGGGCTGCTGCACCCCCCCACCCCACCAGCGGGCTCGGTCCCTGTCTGTAAACACGTACACTTCCTGGGCTCCAGTCCCTCAGTTCACATTGTGACAGACAATATTCACCTCCGACTCCACCAACTACGGAGACCACAGGCACTGAGACATATTTATAAAGTCTGCAAAGCCACAAAACCAAAGGGCTACAATGACACGTTAGTCTAGGACTGGACTTTACTATTCTGACATCTCCTATAATGACAGGATGTAGAATGCTTAAATTATGTAGGCTTTCAGAAACAACAGTCTTCGATGGGTTCTAAGAATTTTAAAACCAGCCATAACTCAGGGGCCCTACGAGACGACTGCCTCCATTTAAATCATCATGGCGACATTCTCAGAAGAGTCATAACCGTGATCTATGCTGGCGTGTCAGTACTTGAGATGCCAAACCGTCCCCCAACAGCTCCATGCTGCTGCATTCTTCTCTCTCCTCACACACAAATGCGTGGGGCGGAGTGCGACCTTGCGCTGTTGGTATGAACACAAGCCGGGCTGTGACAGGGCCCCGGAATCAGGAGCATGCTGCCAGCCTCTTATACGGCCAGCTCCTGGCTCTGGAAAGTATCGGGTACGGGGCTCCTTTCTTGTATGTTCACGGGACACCGATATCGAGTTTTGAACTGTAGTTGCAGACATGGCAGTATATCACACACTGAGTGCCCTGTAAGAAACAGGAGCTCCAGGAAGAAAAGGGAGAGACAGACCCATACTCTCCAATCTTCTGGCTTTTTCTGTTATCCCACAATACAGCATTTTATAACTCTCTCTCTCAGTCCCTCTTGAAAATTCTCATCTCCCATGCCGAAAGAAAAAGAAATGTTTAAATTCCAGTTATTCCTAAACCTCTGTTTCAACAACACGAATAGATTTTGGAAACGCGAATGGAAACTGACCGCGGATCCTCCGGAGGAAAGTTAACGGCAACAGGGGCTAGCGTCTGCAGCGCCCGCTGCTAACCACAGCTGAGGAAAATGCCTCTAAAAGCCAAAGTAGAATGAACGTGTAGGTTTAAGGAAGGAACCGGCAGTCCTCTATGGATGCCATCGCACCGTTCACGAAGCATGAACAGCATGAGCCCCACCACGGAAGAACGGAGAAGCCGGGAGAGCGGGGATTGCTGTTCCTGCCGAATCTGTGCCTGGAAAATCAGTGCACGTGGCAGTCACGAACAAATGGATTCATTAACCCGAGACTGCTCTGAACCACAGCACAACCCTACCAGGACTTCTTTCCACGGCTTGTGATAAATGGTAAAAGGACTTCCTAATTTCTCTACACTTGTACTGCTCGATGGTCTAGCTATAAGGAAACAGAATTTTAAAAAAATAACATTCATTTGGTAAATAGGAGTGTTTTTAAGGGTTTGGCACCTGCTGCTCGAAGTGCAGATATGAATATGACAGTCCCTTCAGATTTCAACAGGGCGACGTTCACTGCAGCGCCACGTACAACAGCCAAGACACGGAGGCAAGCTGAGCGAGCGCGGATGGATGGATGGATGGGGAAGGAGTGAGCGCGGATGGATGGACAGGGAAGGAGGATGCCATACATGTACACAGAGCGATACTGCTCAGCTACAAAGGGGTGAAACACCGCCATTTGTGACAATATGGATGATCGCAAGAGTGTTATTTAAGTGAAATAAGTGAGATGGAAGAGGACCAAAACCATATAATTTCACTCATATGTGGGGTATAAGACAGAAAGCAACAAGTGGACAGACAACACAAACAAGACCGTAGACACAGACAACAGTATGGCGGTTGCCCGAGTCGAAAGGGGGTGGACGGAGGGTGAAATGGGTACCCGGGGGCCAAACACATGGCCTCGGAAGGGGACGAGATGTCGGGTGTTGAGCATGCAACAGAGTACAGAGATCAGAGTACAGAGATCACAAATTACAGTCTTGTACAGCTGAAATTCATGTATTATTAATCAATGTTACCCCCAATAAATTTAATAATACTTTAAAATTTTCAACAGGGTGGTTGAACGAAGCACATGACTGCTAGTATTCTAAAAGTTCAGCAAAGAAAATGAATTTCTCCTGTTATTAGGTCAAGAGCATGGGTCCTGGAGCCAGATGTCTGGGGTCAAATCCTAGCTCCATCACCAATCTAGCTACTTAACCTCCAACAGGTGGTTTGACCACTTCCCACCTGTTTCCACATCTGCAAAATTGAGGTAATAGTGCCTATCTCATAGGATTACGATGGGCATGAAATAGGTGAGCATGTGGGAAAAACCAAGCCTGGCACCTAGAAGCATTCCATAAAATGTCTGTTATTCTTCTCATTATCTGTCTCAGGTTTTTGGAAGTGGTGGTGGTTCAGAAAGAACGAGTAAAATTCAGACAGGTGGACGTGATGGGGGGACATTGCAGGTCCGTGCAGCGGCATAAACAAGGTGTGCAGGTGACTAGCAATCACTCACTCAATTGGCTAATGACCAGATGTCGTGCCTGTGGCAAGAGAAGATGAGAGGGGCTGAGCCTAGATTACAGAACAGGGAGCCTGGCCCTGCCCGAGATAGGATGAATGGGAAGCAAGGTTATGGGATGCGGGGGCAGGCACACTTAAAAAACAGAAGTGACCAGGGCATGCAGAAACTAGAAACAGAAGCAAGAGACCCGCAGATCCTTATTCCCACACCCTCCCAGATTAGTCACGAGGGGTGAGTTTCCGAGGCTCCATAAAGATGATTGGGAGTCCAGGAAACTTGAACTTGGGGTTGTGATGACAGCTCAAAGGAGCAGCAGAAAGGGAGCGTGGCGGTGGCAGCCTGGGGAAGAGGTGGGACTGGAGAAAAGGCGGACCGCAGGTGCTCCTGGGGGCTCTGCTCGGCGGCCCGCCCCCCTGGCTTCCTCCCTCCGGCCTGAGCTGGGAGGCACAGTCACAAAGCACCAAGAGCTTTTTGTGTTCCCCGGTGGAGGGGACACAAGGGCCACATAAGCTTGAAAAGAACCAAGAAAATGCTCTAGACGAATGAATTTTTATTTAACACACTGGACAATATTAGCCTTTGAAATAATTGGCATTTGTTTTTGCATCTGCAAGGAAAATGATATTGAACTTTTTGAAAAGGCTGAAGGTCAGGCCTCTTGTTTCCTGTTTAAAAACAATAAAACTATAAAGAGGAACAAATATTCAGCCTCAGCTGGAACGGAAAGCGCTGGTCTTTGCCACGGTGTGCGCTCTCCCGTTACACCATTTATATAATGCTGAGGTTCCGATGGCAGGCCTCGCCGTTTCGTGAGGCACCTTGGGGTGGGAAAGCACCACCTCCACCAAGGCCCTTGGTCCGTGCCAGCAGGACGTGTGCGTGTGGGGTGTGTCCGGGGACTTCCCTCCAGTGCCCGCTGCCTGACGATGACCTCGGCCCCCCCTTGCTCACTTTCCTTCCTTCTTCTGGATGGTGGAAGAAACGGTCAGCACTCACAGGAACACAGAAACTGGGTGCTGGAAGGGGCACTACAAGATGTCTCAGCTCAACCCTGCCTCCCTTCCCACTGAAAAAACAGACTCAGGGAGGCACAAAGGCCCATTTTCTGAGTACTTACTATGTGCCAGGCACTGTGCTGCATGAACACCCACACAGTGCCCTCACAACCACCCGATATGGAAGGGCTGTTTTGATCCCTCTGTGGCCAGACCTGAGATGCAGGGCTAACTAGTTGGGGGAGCCAGGAGTGAAGACACCAGGCTGGCTCCTGCCATTGCCTCCAGGTAATGGGATTGAATGCAAAGAGGGAAGGAAGAGGCACCTAATTACACCAGTACTGCCACTTATTAACCAGGAAATAAGCAAGCCCCTGACCTCTCTACGCTTCAGTTTCCTCATCAATGACAGCATCTACCTCCCACAGCTTTGTTGCACGGAGTAAATGAAAAATCCTTGAGCCCTGGCTGGTGTAGCTCAATGGACTGAATGCGGGCTTGCAAACCAAAGGGTCGCTGGTTCGATTCCCAGTCAGAGCACATGCTGGGTTTTGGACCAGGTCCCCAGCAGGGGGCATGTGAGAGGCAGCCACACTCGGATGTTTCTCCCCCTCTCTTTCTCCTTCCCTTCCTTTCTCTCTAAAAAAAGTAATAAATAAAATCTTTAAAAGAAAAAAAAAACTCCTTGAGAACACTTAAAACAACTTGGCTGGCGATAAATGCTGAGTTTCTAAATATTATCATTATTTAATTCTAAACCTGCAACGATATCCACTGGGTAGACATCTCCACAAGCAGACTAGGGCTGGGATTAAAAAAAACTGGGAAAGACAGACATTTATTCTATAAAGAAAACGACAGTGTTGTCCCAGGGGCTCCCTCCAACAACAGGAGGCCCCTGGTCACAGTGTCCAGGACCCATGGTCACGGGAGGCATAAAAACACTGGAGAGGCTGGCCACTCTCACAATGGCTGGAATGTCCTTTCGGCCTTTTTTTGTCTGGCTGACTCCCTTCCTCCCCCTTCAAAGCTCAGCTCCAAGGTCGTGCCCTCTGGAAAGGTTCCTCCCGCCTCCCTGACAGATCCTGCAGCATCTGCTCCGTGCTCCTCCAGCCCCAGGCAAACCTCAGCTGAGCCTCCACGGTCCTGAGAAAGGCACCGAGGGGCTGCCAATCACTGCCCGGAGCACAGATAACACGTTGCAAGAGGAGCTCAGAGAAACGGGATCAAGGCAGCCTGGAGCCTCTTGGAAAAGATGAAGCAGAAGGGAGAGAAGAAAGAGGCTCAGCCTAGACCAAGGGGACAAAGAAATACATGCACAGAAGTAGAAAGAAACAGGCCCTGGCTGGTGTAGCTCAGCGGACTGAATGCAGGCTGTGAACCACAGGGTCACCGGTTCAATTCCCAGTCAGGGCACATGCCTCTTTCTCCCTCCCTTCCCCTGTCTCTAAAAATAAATAAACAATATCTTTTTAAAAAAGTAGTAGAAAGAAACTAGCAAGGCCCTCGTGTGGCACATGGTTCCAGGCCCAAGTGACTGCAGCTCGGCTCTTTTCAACAGTTTTAGTCTTGTATCATGCGAAACTTAAAACTTTACATGGACCTGTATAAAAATACCTGACGTTTATGTATATACCCGTATCACATTACATACATAAAGCTTTATAAAAAGCATATTATGAATAAGGGGTTGAGCACCCCTCCAAGCAGTCAATCATTTAATTCATCCCAAGAACAGTGATGAAATGAAACCAACTGTTGTCCCCACGGGGACAGCTGAGCATCGTGGCAGGTCAGCATGAGACAGGCAGCACGGCCCGCAGGGGGCCTAGCGGAAGTGGTGGGCCTAGCCTGCCCCTTCCGTGCAGCGGGGGAAGGGACAGCGAGGGAGGGACCGGTGAAGCGCTAAGTCCTGCAGCATGACCAGGACTTATGACTGCTGAAGAGAGAGAGGTCACTCCTCGTGAAGTGCGGGAATGAAAACACAGCCTCGACGGATTCAGATGTTTCCCGCAGGCCCTGGGAAAACGTGTGTGTTGGGGTGGGAGTGGAGGAGCGCTCACAGGCGGCAAGAAATGAGTCAGGTCGCACAGTGAAGGGCTTCCCACGCGGAGCCAGGCCGCCACCCTGCCACGAGCTCCGGAGGGGAGGTGAAACCGTGACTAGCCATGAGGTTCTGTGTCTGAGAGCCAGTGAGCGCGTCCCACGTGGGGACTCGCCCACTTAGCCCTTTGATCTCATCCACGTGGAGATTTTACACGGGGTCAGACCAGCCAACGTTCATCATTTACGCTGCTGACTCTCCAGGACCGCAGCTGCCGGTCAAGCCCACTCTGCCTGGACCTCGCAGTGGGTGTGAGGACAAGCCATCTCCCTGACACCCCTTCCCACGACAGCACACAGGGTCACCGTCAACAGACCCCAGGCCACAAGTCTATGGGAGTTCTCCGGTCCAGCAGTATCTGGGTCCCTGCTTGCGTGCTAGGACTGCAAATTCTGGTCCTGCCTCAGACCCGCTCTTGGACCATAGACGCTGGGGTGGAACCAGCAACAACTGGGTTTTAGCAACTAGAATTCCAACACACATGGAGGTCTGCGAGTCCCTGGTCTTTGTCATTCTTTCACTTTATTTTAGGTTACAGGTTTATCTTAACTGGTGGTTTCACACCACAGGACACTAGGGAACGGGGGTACCTTCTAAATCAACGATTTCAAATTAATTAAACAACGGCTACATCCATTATGGATAACCTGACCACTAAATAAAAATTTAAAACGTAACATATCTTGCCTTTAAAACACCAGTCAAACCTAGTTTCTATCTTTATCAAAGGCAACTGTTTGAACAAAAATTAGTACATTTTCTTAAGAAATACATTCAGAAAGTGGCCCCTCCCTGCTGGCCCATGTCAGCTACCCCCAGTAATGTATTGGTGATCAGTTTTCCTGCCAGAAAACTTCCCAATGTGAATATAAAGAGTCAGAAACACAACCGATAAGGAACCCAACACAAACAGAAAAATATACTACTAAAACCTGACATCGTGATTTCTTAACTCGTGTTATTTAACCATCTGCAGAAACTATGCAGCACAGCTCCCAGTACCTCCTCCAGGCAGGACGGCCCCGCCAGGGTGCCCGGGAGGAAGGCGTGCTCGCTCTCAAGGCGCCTTCTGTGCCTCGCTTTCTACTGAGGCAGGTGAAAAGACGTCTGGAGAAGAAATCAGTGTCCTCGCCCTCACATCCCCTCTGCCCACAGCCCAGGGTATTCTGAGGGTCAGGAGAGACCTGGTAAGAGCAAAGCGGCCACGTTATTCAACGAGAGCTTTCAACTTGATCCCTAGGAGCTCTGTTGGCAAAGTCCTTGCAGCGGGTCGGGCCGGGGAGTGGCAGGGAATGGAGCCGTCTGGGTCAGCTCGGGCTGCCAGAACAACACAGCACAGGCCGAGTGGCTTACATTACAAACACTCATTTCTCGCAGGTCTGGAGGCTGGACAAACAAAATCAGGGAGCCTGCATGTGGCCGGGTTCTTGGTGAAGGCCCTCCTCCTAGTTTGCCTTCTCTGGCTGTATCCTCACTTGCAGGGGGTGGGGTGGGGGAGAGAGAGAAAGTGGGAGCTATCGAGCACGCTCTCTGGTCTCCTCTTCTGACTTCAGTAAGACACTAATCCCACCTTGGGGGCTCCACCCACATGATTTCACCTAAACCTAATTACCTCCCAAAGGCCCCACCTCCAAATACCAGCACACCTGGTATTAGGGCTTCAACATCTGAACTTGGTGGGGGACATCCAGTCCACAGCAGGAGCGGATGTGGTTCTAATCCCCTCCACTCCATCGCTGCACAGCAGGCCTGCGTTTACGTTTAACACGCCACCGTAAACTTTACAAAGAATTCAGTGGGAAGCCAAGGAAAAAGGAGAGTTCTGAAAGCACAGATAACGGGTTTTATCACAACTGAGAGGAACAGGATGGGGTGTTGAGGGGCTGACGAAACTCAGATTTTTGTGCAGGGGCAGGGGAGACCTGGAGGCCGGAAGGAGGGCTGTGCTTGAGCAGAGGTCCCGAGGTACTCTCACTGCGAGCCGCCCCTCCTTCTGCATTCCCGGCACCCGTGTCACTAACGAGGCAGCCACCCTGTGCTGCCAGGTGGCATCTTTGGCGTACCAGGGCCTGGGGCAAGGCTCAGCAGCAGACTGTCGCCTGGTCTAACACATCACCCCTCCTCTCACCTTCCTGGTCAGAGCAGGACACGGGCCTACCCTGCCGCAGGACGGGGGCTCAGAGCGCTGCTCCAACCCAACCGCTGCCGCGCACCAGCCAGGCGGGCGCGCCGCGCGCAGTGCACTTCCAGGTCCCCAGATGGCCGTGCAGTGCAACGCTGCTACCTGACCTACGAGCCCAGCTTCCAGCTGCAATCGCCTGCACTCCCACTAGAGTGTGGGAGGAAGTATGGGAGGAAGAGAGAGAGAGCCACGACTCTGCAGCCTCGAGACACGAGGCAAACGCAGGCTTTCAGCATAAAATCAGGTAAAATACACTGAAGGCAAGAAAGCTTCAAGGTTTTGTGGCAGAACCAAGAGTCACGGTATAGTTTCTGCCAGATATTTATAACACAGATGGGCAGACAAGTGCACTTAATTTGTACTTAAATAACACGTATGAAGCTTGGGGTGGGAAAGGATCATTTCATTCTCATAAAGTTGTACCCCCAAAGTCACTAAGGTTTATGCCACGAAATCGCAATGCGTTGGTATGAGACAGTAACGGAAACCCTCTGGCGGATCCGACAGGCCCTCTCCCTCTGTCTGCTGCCGCAGCTTTCCAGTTCAGAACCTTGGGCTTCACTACCCTCGAAGCCTGCATTTCCCGTCCTTTCTTCCCCATCGGTGTTTATTTCTAGTCTCCCTCATTACACTTGCATGTGCCTTTACCTAGCATGAAATCTGCTTTCCACCCAGTTCCTAGTCCAGTGCTTTGTGTACCACGGTGCCCTCAGGATATGTGTGTGGTAAGGAACACACAATACACCCCCCACTCTTCGTGTCCTGGGCCGGGGCTAGACCTTGTATGCAAATTCTGGACTTCCACTAAAAACTGTACTAGTGTTCCTTGATGTTGTGATGACAAAGACTGAGGTAGAGAAAGAGCCATCGCGAGGGACAGAGGGAACACTGCTGCGGCCGTGGAGATCTGCAAGGGGAAGCCGAGTGGCATCAGGACTATGGAGGGAGGGGTGAGAGGCGCTGTGGGAGGAGACATATTTCCCTCCGGCCTTCTCTTGGATTTTCCGTGAACATACACAAATGACCCTTCCATCCCCTATTCTGGGCTTTTGCTAGCATTGCATTATGTCATCTCCTCAGGCCATAATGTCCTTTTAAAACATCACTATGGGGTGAAGGGTCTGAAGCACCTGAGGCACACCCATGTAGGAGCAAGACCAGAGAGCAGCGGATCACCACCCCTCGTCCCACAGAAAGGGGTCAGGCGGGGCAGGAACACTTCGGAGGCATCTCTGGAGAGGAGCACTTGAACCTATTCAACTAGAAATAAGCCAAAACGAGAGGATCCCATCAAGTCCTGTAATTCCCAGGGGAGAGCTGGGGAGCCCTTCGGTAGGAACTCTTGGAAAAGGGGGAGAAGTAGAAATGGGAGGCAGACATCGTTAAGGGGCTCGGGGAGGGGGACTGTGGGGACTGCAAGAAAGCAGTGAGTAACCAAGGTAAAAATCAGAGGAAGAGAGGGCGGAAGGGTCCCACAAGCACACAGAGGGGACCAGCAGGGGCACCAAGCAAACCTTGGCGGAGCGGGGAGGGGTGTGGGAGGGGTGGTGTGCTGGCACGGATTCCTGCAGCGAGGACTCAGATTTCACAGAGATGAGGGATGGATGGCTAAAGCCCCGGCTGGTTATGAACCTCGCTGCCCTCCCTCCAGCGGCTCACACATCTGTGACTGAGAATCCAACCCCACCCACCCCATTACACAACGCTTCTCTGGATATGATCTAAGGTCCAAATCCATGCAAGGAAGCCCATGACTTACAGGTTAGGAAATGCATGCTTCTGTGCTTTGCTGGGGAGCGGGGGCGGGGAAGTCCACAGAATGAAGCAAGAAGTTTAAAATAGTGAACCCAGTTCCTCCCCCAGGCTGACACCATGCTCACTGGGTTATATGTGGAAATGAGACCTTTCAACCTGGAAAACCCCAGCCTCACTGCCTTCCTCAGAAGCACCCATATCCTGAAGGAAATCAGCTGGGAGAGGAGCATTCTTCTTAGGGACCCAAGAGAGTTCTCGACAGTGGGAAACTCAGGCATTAGCTGCGTTATGTCTGGGCTTTGACGTCTTCAACTAGAACATGGAAACCAACCATACGATCACTGAGGCGGCTTCCTTCCCTCAAAATCAGTACACGGACCTTCCTCTAAAACCTCAACAGACTTCAAACACTTAAATTTAATCTGCTTTGTACAGTGAGCACGTCCAGTTCAAAAACTGTTTTTGTGATGAGTAAATTTCTTAAACATCACCAGTCTACTGCACCTCAAAAGCTCATTAAAGAGGCGACGTTTCCTTTCGAGGCCTCCGTGACCACGACTGAGGATGGTGAGTCCAGCACACGGAGCCCCCACTCCGGAATTAGGAAGAAGTGAGAGATGTCCTGTGGGCATAGGAGAAACAGAGGGGAGAAACTGACTGCTTTGTTTCAAAAACAAAGTTTTGTAATTTGGTAAAGAGGCACATATCTGCCACTCCAAAGGAGGTGGCGCAACAGAGAAAACCGAGCAGTGACACTCGGCGCAGAGTGGTGCCTTAAAAGCCGAGGAAGGTCGGCACCCAAGGAAGTCGACCCCGCGGAGCCTGACGATTGTGTGCTCAGTCGCCAGGTCTCACCCACTGCACGTGTCAACTTCTGGGACATCTGGCGAGTGGTACATTGTCTAAGCTTTTGCTGGGATGACTTTAAAGAGTGAAACATCTATGACTAATTTCTTTACAGTGATCCCTGCTCTTCTGTCTCTGCCCATGAAGAGTTTGAAACGAGGCTGACCCCCGTGTCTGCATCAGCCAGCACGTTTGGGCCACAGACTCTCCGCCACGGAACTCAGAGCCCAGGCTGCTCCGGGAGGGGGAGGGCCTGTCGCACCAGGTGTGCACCAGGGGTAGAGCAGGAGCATCCAGCTGCCCCCTCAGGACCCAGGATTCTGTGGCTGTGACTTCGGCGATGACATGCACTTTGTCAAAAGCTGAAGCCATTGTGCAAACCACCAGCACGCTGCCCAGGAGGCCCGGAGAGGTTCTTTTTTGGTAAAATGAGTGTCCTCCATATGCCACAGTCTCTGATTGTCCAAGAACCTCCTTCGGCTTGTCCTAAAAGTCCACTGATGTTAAAAGAGAAGGTGGGGTGAGTTGGAATTAAGAATGGCTGCCGTTTGTGGAGGGAACTGAGAAGCCAGCTATTTTTTTAACTTCCTTCCAACCCCATTAGGAGCAGGCTGCCTGTACTCTCTTATGAAGCACTAGCCCCCATTTCTTGGGTGCTCCCCCACCGTTGCCCCAACATCCCTGCTCACACACCCCTGACTCTAAGAGGTGGGTGCTCTGACCACACCTGTGCGAGTGCTGGGGATTCTGCGGCAACTGTCCCTGGTCAAACGGCTCCTAAATGGAGGAGCCAGCACTGAAGCCCGGACTAGTCTGATTTAAAAATCCATACTCTTTGAGCCAATAATAAAAAGACTCAAATAACTCATTTAAAAATGGGTAAAGGACTTGAACACGCATTTCTCCAAAGATAATGTACAAATGGCCAAGCATATGAAAAGATGCTGAACATCAGCCATCGTTAGGGAATTGTAAATCAAAACTATAATGAGATACAACTGCACACCCGTTAGGATGGCCACTACCGAAAAACAGAGAACAACAAGTGTTAGGACGTGGAGAAAATGAAACTCTCGGGCACTGCTGGGGGCAGCTGCTACGGAGAACAGATGGCAGTTCCTCAGAAAACTAAAACTAGAACCACCCCCTGAGCCAGCAAGTCCACTTCTAGGAACACAGCCGACAGAATTGGAAAGAGGACCTCAGACAGCTACCTGCACACCCATGCTCACGGCATCAGTGCTCCCAATAGCCGACAGCTGCCGGCACCCTGAACATTTATTGGCAGATGAACAGATAAACAGCAGGCAGCTGATGCCTACACTGGGATATTACTCACATTAAAAAGGAAGGAGAGCCCGTCACACGTGACAACACGGAGGAACTCTGAGGGCATTATGCTAAGTGAAATAACCCAGTCACAAAAAGACCACTCCTGTGTGATTCGATTCATATGAGGAATCTGAAGTAGTCAAGTTCATAGAAACAAAGCAGAATGGTGGGTGCCAGGGCGAGGGGGAAGAGGCAATGAATGGAGCCAGAGTTTCAGTTCTGCAAGATTTTCCTGTAGACCAGATGCACATCGATGCGAATATACTTAACACTACTGAACTACACATTTAAAACTGGTTAAGACGATAAATTTTATGTTGTATGTTTTAACCATAATTTAAAATGTATTTAAAATCCACACTCCTAACCAGGATGCTACACTGCCTCTCTAGTCAATCATGTGTTTCTGAAAGTTTATAAATTATACATAACCCTCTTCCCCTCAAGGGTCCAGAAGCCATTTGCAGAAGTAATTGTTGCAATGGGAGTTATCAGCCGGCACAGAGCTTCACTTTACTTTGCCTCATAACATACCACAGAAACGAAGGACCACAGGCTGGAGTGCGACAACAGGGAAAAACTCACAGGGCCCATTTTTGAAACTCTGGCAACTCAAAAGGTATGCAAGGAAAGCGTCTTGATGTAAATAAAGATCTGTGATCCCAGGATATCCTCCCAAAGTCCGCACCAATTCAAAAACAAAATCGAAAACATCCCCAAGCCTGGTCTCACTGCCATGCTGCCATCCGGACACGTGCCCCTCCCACTGGCTGTGAGGGTTTCCTAGGGCGTGCACTTGGCCTTACTCTGGTCCGCTGTGCAATGCTGCCTCTCATGGAGGGAGATGGTTACTGCAGCCCGACTTTACCAAGGAAGGAACCGTGGTTGGGACCCAGGTCCTGAGGGTGGGCAGCAACACTGGCACCCCACAGCCCAGGCCGCCCACCGCAGGGATCCCAATGAGGCTGCTCTGGCTTACTGGGGCACTATGCCTCAACACAATGCCGATGAAGCCTCATGTGGGTATCATGTTCTTTGAGCCTCCTCCTTCTCATCTGTGAAGTCAGGCATGGATTAGGAATCCCTTTTCCTTCTAACATGAAAAGCTACAAATAATATTAGCTATCAACAATATCAAGAATTTAGTGAGCTCCACAGACTCAGGGTATAATATCAGGAATGTTCAAAAGAAGCATTTAAGCAAACAAAAGACCTTTTTTGACGCAGACAAAAACCAACACAGACACACAGGCCAGACTAGGGAGACAGAACTGTAAAATTCCAGAAAGAATGGAGTAGCAAAAGGATGAGGAAACTATTCCAGACCCACACCAGGGAAGACGATTACCGATCGCAACTACAGGGGCTGTGACAGGTGGAGGGTGGGACAACCAGGGACTGTGGCAGTGGGCTGAAGGTTCAATGAACACAGGTGACCGGAAAACACAAAAGACAAAAAAAGCCCTCCACTGAGAGGCACCAGGGTTCAATGGCCCACGTCACTATACGTGAAAATGGACACCACATGCTTGCTTTTTCCATCGGTCATGTTACTTCTTCAGAGACCATAAAACAGTGTATTACCAGGAATCTTAAATCATGACTCAGACTTGAACAGACTATGCTAATTTAGAAATAGAATATACTGATTTGGAGTAACCTACTGACTACAATTTCAGAAAAGGTTTTTTGTGGTAAGAGAGGAGCAATCAGAGGAGATGGAATGGGGTGTCTTGTAAGTTCCAGACATGGAGAAGGAGTTCCATGGGCTATTGGATTTATGCACATAGCTTTCATACTGGAAAAGGAGTCCCAAACTATTCTGTGAAACTACAAACACACTGAGATTTCACTTCTGCTGGGACCAGAGAGCTGGGACTCTCAATGGAGTCGGACGCCCAGGCGCTCTGGGACTTTCCTCCTGGGCCAGTGAGCTGGTGCTACCCTGGCCCTGGGAGCAGAGGCCTGAAGAGCACCACAGGAGGCCGGGGAGGGGGGGCGGGGAGGGGGTGGTCAGAACAAGGAACAACGCCCTTTGAAGAAAGAGGACGGGTCTCTAACTTTGCACCTTGATTTCTGTGAATTAAGGCCATCGCTTTCTCAACTCGAATGACTGGCCGTGCCAAGTTTAATAATTCCACTAAAAAAAAAAAGGAGAAAAAAAATCACCAAATGATCATCTCCAGTTCAAGCCCACTAGCGAGGGGTTATTTTATAATCGAGTCCGTTTCCAATAAGTCTGAATTCTTGCTACCATCAAGATCTGACACAGAAATGTGTTTCCATTCTAACCTTCTAAAAGACTAATCTATTTTAAATGTTTCTTTCTTAATTAAAAATTAATTTGTCCTACTATCAAAAGGTCACTACATTATAAAATTGGAAAAGGGAAAATATCAGCTAACACCATACCTTCTCCCAACTTCTACAGAAAAACAAAATGTTTTCTTTGTATTTTTCCCTTCATGTATATGTTTCCATGTATTTTTTTCATGGAATAATATGAGTAGTCACAAAAATACCCACATTTGGTTACTATTCCAAAATCTACCCCCATATCCAACAGAAATGAAGCACCAACTATGAACTACACCAAGTTCAAGAATTCTAACAAGACAGTGTCCCCACCTTCATGGAGCTTAAACTGGGTCTTAGAAATGTGCCCCCAGAGCCTGCAGGGCTGGGCAAGAAAGTGGATGCAGGAGTGTGGGGGGCTCCCCAGGGCCAGCCACACGCCACGTCTGAGGTCCACGCTGAGCCCAATGGGGGCTCGCCAGTCTTTCCTCCAATAGTCTGCCTTGACCACCTCTGGCTGCTGAGCTGCATGACGACTATTTTGCGCTAAGAATCCCAAATTCTTTACTACCGGGTAAACATATTAATCAAACTTCTTTCCCAGCACATAATCTTCGTCAGAAGGTCAGTAACCTCTATGCAAGTTCTTCAGGTAATAAGAAATTTACACGCTTGCCTACCAGTGTTACTTACTTTTGGATAACCACTAACTGAAAAAGCTAGTGAGCCCCAGGTACTTTCACTGGCCCTGACCCCCTCCCCCCCTCCCCATTCCCAGATGAAGTCCTGGATGAGTCCCTGCTGCCAGATTGGTCATGCTTCTCCTCTCCCTCCCTGGAAGGGCGACCATGAGCTGGGCCAATCAGCTCTCAAAATCTGGAAGAAAACCAGGCTGCCAGTGGGGTAGCTGACACCTTTGGAGCTAGGAGGTCGTATGAGTCTTGGGGGCTGGCATGACTCTATACAGTGATGAGCAAGCTGGAAAAGCTGGTATGTAGAATAAGGACACCGAAAGAGAACAGAGGAGGATTCCATGGTCCCAAAAGAGGGAGATTTCCCTGGTTCCCGACAACCTCGTCATTTCCAGCTCTCACTTTATCTTGATGTCTACAAGCCTCCTTCTGATTAAGCTGTTTGAGTCATTTTGTTTCTTGCAACTAAACAATCACTGACAAAGAGAGCCTTACACTCAACTGTTTCTTGAACATTCCCTGAGCACCACCCATTTGCACCTGGCATTTGCAGATAACTCAGGAGCTGAAAACTACTTCCTCTCTCAACACACTGGAAACTGGTTGAAGAGGCAAGAACAGAACACAACTAGGGAAAAACAAAAGGGTCGGTGATACTGAGGTCTGGTTCAATGGGAAGAGAAGTGAAAAGCGAATACGACAACTGAGATTCCAGTCCATTCTACCACTGACCGCCTGTATGACCTTAAGGGGTGCCCTTCCCTCTCCGAGTGTCAGTTTCCTCATCTGTAAAATAGGGAATTTGGAACAGATGACTTTCAAAGTCCCCACTTCCTTTTAGGAGTCTTTGAGAGCAGGGGACTAAACGCTCCTGCATATGCAGTAACAGTATTTTTAGGAGCCATGTGGGATGTAGAAAATCTTGCCTGTGCCCAAAGTTTACCACTTCAGTTAGGAGACAACACAAGCATCACCCTGCAGCAGACACTTGTGGCTGAGCGACAGAGTCAGGGCGAAGGAAGGTCTCAAAGAATCCTTCATCCAGAGCAGCGTGTCCCGAGAACTTTCCGGGATGAGGGAAATGTCCTAGAGCCGGGCTTTCCAATAAGGCAACCACTAACCGCAGGTGGTTCTTGAACACGTGAAATGAGGCCAGCGTGAGGGACTAAGTTTTTATTACATGTAAGTGCCATTAGTTTAAGGTTAAACTACATTTAAGATTAAATAGTTGTATGTGGCTAGTGGCTACCATACTGAAGAACACAGGCCACAGTAAATAACCCCAAGACAAAGCAAGCAGTTCTCCAGCAGGCACAAACACAAACCCTTAAGGAACACCAGGAAGGGGGAGGCTGATTATACCCTAGAGCAAGAAGGAATGGTGACACCCAAAGTGTCCTGAAAGGAAAAGGAAAGTCTGTCACTGTTCAAAGCATTGTGGGTGGGGTGTGGACAGGGGAAGACGAGCAGATTTCTGGACATAGAAAACCATCTATGCAACGTCATGGCTGCGTGGAGATACACAGCACACCAGGCAGAGGGCAAGCATTCGGCCCGGGCAGTGCTGCAGCCCCTCGGCTCGCCACCCCATATCCATTCTCTCCTTCATTCTTACAGCTGCGGAAACAGACAGGGTGGCAATGTGCTCAGCCCAAAATCAGTGTGTCCAGCCGCCCTTACAGCTACGCGTGGCCAGGTGACAGAGCTCCAGATACAAAGACCGAGTGGAACTCTACTAGAAATCTCTGCAACAGAGTTTGTTGCTCTCTTGGTGTAGAGGGGTCATCCTTTCCTCTTTTGCTTTCTTCTTCGTTCTGATTGGAACCAGAAGGGAAGGTGAAGGCGGAGCAGCCGTCTCATGACCACGAGGTGGCCAAGACGATGACACAGAAAAACTGAAGGGGCGTGGTGACATCGTGGAGCCACTGTACCAGCCTGGCTCTGCCATCATCCAGGCTGCTTGCTAATGTAAGAAAAAGTAACCCCTCTTTGCTACAGCCATGTAGTGAGATTTCTGATTCTGTCAGTCAGACACACTCTAGATAATGTCAAATTGGGTACCTGGAGGTGAGCCACCGAAAAACGTGGAACTGGCAGGGTGGAGAAAAGGAGGAGGAACCCCCAGCAGATGAAGGAGCATCTGGGACTTTGTCACGTGCGGGTAAAACATCTGATCTAACCTTGGAGCCCACTGCGCACTGGGACACACAGGTTTGACTGAGACAGGAGCGTTAGGGATAATGGAAGAAAACGTCTAGAATGTGGTGTGCCCTGGCTTCTCCAAGGGAGAATGATGACCCAGGCTATACCAGCCACTTTTTAAGCAGCAACAGAAAGAAAGGACTCTTTGTTAAGTCAGGTACCCACGCCTGTGACCACCAGGCTAAGTCCACCGATTTGAAGCCCTGCAGGGCTCCCCACCTTTCCTGTTAGCCGCCCTCCCCCATCAGCACGAGCCCGGGCAGGAGACAGGCCGGTGCCAATAGGAAAGACTCCCCCTCGGTAACTGTATGGGGAAGACAGTGCTGAAAAAAAAAACCCAACAACCAGACCCACAGAGGTCAGACTACAACCTCGCCACTACCGGAACTGTTCTGGTCTGAAAGTTCTCGAACTCACACACCTGGATACTTCAATACTTCAACTTTCTGTGGAAAACCTGTTTCATAATTCTCTCAAGCATAAAATGTACAGTTTTAGTTTGCTACTACAAACTATTTTCAGAATTATATCTGACCATAATTACAGTGTTCCTACTTTGGTAAATGATATTTAAATTCTTAGTATTCATTCTGCAAATGTTTTTATTTATATGAAAGTGATAAAAAATTTACTTGGGAAAAATCCACTTACAAAAAATCTGTGCAGTTTAATGCATCCCTTGGCTTTATCTCGGGATTTTAAGTCAAGAGCTCGCCGGCTGTACTAACAGCTGTAATTCTGGGGCTGCTAGCTCCGGTCTTGTAAGGGTGCATGGCTCTGCCACCTCTGGGAGACGTACACGCTTTCAGTTAAACAAATAAAGTTAACAGAAACCATTCAGCTAGAAAAATTCTAATTCTGTTTTAAAATAAGGATTACAGTAAGTAATGCTCAGAATGTATGCTCTATTAGCAAGAGTGAACGTTTAATTCTGAATTATTTCCAAAGGAAGAATTGTTCTTTCACTCTAACACAGCCTATCACCACACCAACATTAATTTAAGCGAGTAAACCAGTCAAAACTTTTGATAATTCATTCCCAAAGCTGCCAACAGCACGTTGCTGTGTCTGAGAGACTGGATGTAGTCAAGCCGAATCGTAGCTCTGTGAACTGCACGCCGGGGGAGCAACAAGCTCATCGCTTGACTACTGGGCCGTAGTACCCACTGCACAGAGTGGATGCGAGGATGTCCTCTGACTATAAAGTGCAAACACTAAGTGCTTAATACACAAGGTTAATTACAACGGTTACTTGTAATGTCCAATTAGTTTTATTGCAGTAACACAGAATTTGTTGGCTCCTTCATAATCTGCCATAAAACACACTTCGAATTTCCAATCTATTCATTTTACGAACAACCACTCAGGGCTTTTTTGGTTGGAGTTGAAATTAGCATAGGCTGCATGTGCCCTTGGCCATCAATCGCTGCAGTCTGAGAAACTGAAGGACCCCCCAAGTGTGGTCTTCAAAACTGCAGCATCAGCATCACCTGGGAACTTGCAGAAATGCGAATTCTTAGGCTTCCCCCAGAGAATTCCACCTCTACATTCAGAAACATTCGGGATGAGGCCCCACAATTGATGTTTCCCAAGTTCTCCGAGTGATTGTGGGCATACTCAGTTTGAGAACGGTCGAAAGAAATGTAGCCCTGAGCCAGGGTCACTAACCTGTGGCCCTGTGGCTACTCCCGTGGGATGGGGACAGCTGTGGGAGCCCTGATGAAGGTTCTCCCTCACCCCTCGCCATCCCAGGCGCTTCTGAGGGCAACACAGAGTCCCCCACCCTGTCTCTCCAAGACAGTCAGTAGGGGAGCTTGGTGTAGGGGACCGAACCTCACCCACCCACATTGGTCTAATCGTCCTCATGGTCAGAATCACAGGTACCAACTCAAAGTCCCAGAGAAGAAGGTTCCACACCAACTCACCCTTAAACCTTCTCTTAATGCATGTACCTGAAAATTCATAGCAGCACTATTCATAACAGCCAACAGGTAGAAACAACCCAAATGTCCATCAACTGGTAAACAAACAAAATGTGTTTGAGGTCTACGTATACCATGGAATATTACGCGACCATAAAAAGGAACAGAGCACTGATACACGCTACATGGTCAACCCTGGGAACGTTCTGCTCAGTGAAAGAAGCCACATACATAGGACCACACACAGCATGATTCCATTTACACAAAATGTCCAGAACAGGCAAATCTATAGAAACAGAAAGATCAGTGGTTGTCTAGGGTCTGAGTAGGGAGGGTGATGGGAAGTGATAGCTATGGCTTCTTTCTGGGGGGACAAAAGTGTTTTAATATTAGATGGTGGTGATGGTTGTACAATCCTGTAAATATAGGGGAAAAAGGAAAATTAAATGGGCAAGTTGTATAATATATGAATTATATCTCGATAAAGCTGTGTTTTAAACAAAACACATTGTGCCTTCCCAGGACTCCCTCTTCAAAGTGAATCTAGCCTCCCTGACAGCATGGTCCAGGTCACTTATGTGCTGGGAGGGTAGCAGAGAACAGCCGTGAAGCCAGCTGGGAGGAGGGGGAGGCAAGCAGGCACCCAGGATGCAATATTTAAGGAGGCACCATCCTCAGGGCCGTGTAAATGCAGGGCCAAGACTTGCTGGGCCCTGAAAGTGACAGTCTCCTTAAATTTTGTACCCAGCACGCCTGCTTGCCCCACCCTAGTCCTGCCCTGACTTTGAGATTGCTTCAAGTTCAGATATGTCTACAGATTTTATCCCCTGAGAATATTTTCAAACTACTACGTCAATGGCTTTCGAGTGCGGGCAGGTGAAAGTTCAAAGATGACGAATCAAGATTCTGACTTTGGACTTTCACCCTGCCATGCACGGGCGCACGCTCTGGCGTTAGCTTAGTCCTAAGAGGAATTCCCTGCCAGCTGGCTTGCTGGGACCAGGGATTTACACCTCTTCTGACTCCTGGGCCCCCAAGGACCCAAGCCCTCAGCCCTCAGCGCCTCCCACCAGGGACCAGAGGGTGAGATGACGTCTTTGGATCACCAACAGCCCTTATCTGCAGCCTTTGCACCAAGTGTAAGGACTGACTATAAACACCAATGGTTAACTAGGGAAAGCTCAATCAATTGCTCACGCTAAATTACAATTGCTATCAGGCCCAAAAATAGCAAGCTGAAATGAAGTCTTGCCATTTACCGTGGTTTCCCCAAAGTCTGCAATGATGTGTCAAGAAGCACAATAAAGGGAAAAAAGCCAGTAGCTTCCAACTACAGAAATCCATGAAGAATCAGATTCCTGGCCTGCAATCTTTTATCTTGACCCTGGTTCTTTATTCACCACAGAAAAGCAAAGTTATACGGAAAATAAATTAAGAACCATCTTAAAACACCATGTGTTTCTGGAAATAGGAAACCATTTTTTTTCCTCCCTGATTTTGCCTGCCTGCTAAAACACTGTAGAAAAATAAAGAAAAACATGATTTAGTAGGTAGTTCTTCATTCAATTAAGTTGCAAATGAGCGAGGAAGAGATATACTCTAACAAAAACAAGACCACAGACAAAACCACAGGAGAAAAAAAGAAGAAAGCACACTTTTCTGGGATTTTTAAAGAAAGGGCCATCAAGACACAGGGAGCAACACTGCCACCAAGTGGTGACAGTGTCCTAAGTCACCCTCCGATGTCTGAACTCATGGTCTCCATCAGGAGGGCAATCAGAATCATTTAGGGGAATTTAAAAAGAAAAAAAAAAAACAAAAAAAAACCCGGCATGCTCAGGCCTCATGGTGAAGCAGAGAGCCACAGAGGCAGGTGCAGCCACACTCTAAAGCTCTCCCCAGCCGACTCTGGTGCACAGTGCCAGTCCAGGACTAGGGATCAAAACAAAAGGTGTCACCACGATGCTCAATTTCCCGGTAGTTTTACTTGTAGTTATCCTGCTTATACCATCCATTAAGATTTCCTAATGGCGTATGAACTCTTGAAAATCTGGCGATGCACAACACAAATAAATCGTAGTTGAACAACAGGGTCTACACTTTCTACAATATAAATGAGTCATTATAAAGATTCAGACCATATTCCTTAATTTTGCCATTGCTATTTACATCTAATATCTCATCCAATAGACCTGACCTTATCATAAAGTAGGCAGACTGACAAAGCCATACTCACAACACAACAACCCTCTAAGTTTAGTTTCAATGGACTATTTGCTTATACAATGGGTTTCAAATCATAAGTCTTACCTACATTAGATGGGTTTTCCTGTTTTTTCAAACAAGACAGATAATGCCTGAACCCTTCCAGTGTTGGTGATATCCTTAAATGCATGCTGTAATCTAAAATGCTTAGACAAAAGGTATTGGGCTAGGACTAATACTGCTCCTTGGCACACAGAAGTAAACAGAGGGGTCTTCCCCATCCCACAGTCAAGAGTTACCTGAAAAATTATTTCTTAAAAAAGAATGATCATTTGTATGATACACTAGGAGAAAAACTGTGGAGTATTTCTACTACCAAATATCTAGTCTGAAGTTCACTTTCAACATTTTTTTCAGGCCTGACAATCAAGTCAGAGCCCGCAGCTAAGAAAACAAACCCCACGCACTCGGAGCCCTCACTACCACCCAAGGGACAAAGCATACCCGGAAAATAAAACAGCAGGAGAGAGGCAGACTGATAATGTGCCTGGTTTCATTTGGCACGTTATCAAATTTTTCTGTATCCCTGTCACCATAATTTTTTTCACCGCATTTCCCCAACCAGACTAACTCTGCTTCTCCAGGCAGCACAAATCTTCTTTAAAAAAAATGTCACTGCTGACCTAGATTTATTTGAAGTCTGTGACACCTGGGAGACTCCTTGGGTCACCAAGAGTGAGGAGCGCAGCAGACAGGCGCGCAGGACGAGCCCTACTCCCGCACCAGAAGGGCTGGGCTGGATGTGCCGCAGCCGCCCGTCCTAAGCCCTGGCTGCGCATGGGGGACCGGCATCACCGGCGAGCCTGCGAGGGGTGGAGGCCCTCTGCCCACCCAGGCCCACTGCCGCAGCATCTGCCTTTTCTCAAGGTCACCGGAGGACGACCTAACACAGGTGAAAATTCACATGAGAGTCTGCGAAGTGCTGCTCCCGACCACGCTCTGGAGAAAGCCACTTCATCTACAGCTGTGTTCACGTGTGCACCCGAGGGACGGGAGTGGGTCGGCCACCTTTACGTTCGGTGCAGGCCTGTCGTGGCTCTGCAACAGCAGGGAGGCTCTGAAAACAAGAAGCCACCGACATCACTGGCCTCGACTCAGAGGAACAATTCTGTCTGCCCTCGGCCACACGCTACAAAAGCGGGCTGAAATATACCCAACCTTCAGCAGCCTTGCCCTGTAAGAGATTTAGTGGAACCCCCACAATACCACCCTCCAGTGATTTTATAGTTCCCCCAGTACAAGTCTTTCACATACTCAGCAACTCACGAAACTTCACCCAAGGAACCCATTATGCAAAGAAGAAAGAACACACTTCCCTGGGGTTTGGGGGGCACCAGCCGGAAGTGGCCACTGCAAACGTAAAGCATCACCTAAGCCTTTGCTTTCGATGCAAATGACCACGCAGCTTTCAGCATTCTACGTTATGACCCGCCTCTATTCCTTTTATGACAAAAACGTGTGTCTCGCCAAGCCCTCAAGTCCACACTGGTGATGCCCCCGTGTGTCGTATACTGTCTCCCCTCGATGCAGCGGTGCTGTGCACCTGCCCTTCCGGCTGAGCAGCAGAGACCTACCCCTCTGAGGGTCAGAATGAAAGCCATCCGTCCCAGAATTTGCTAACTTCAAGTGGAAATTCCTACAAAAGACCAATTGGACTCTGTTGAATTAAGAAAAAGAGAACAGTTTGGCATTTGGGAATGTTTGTGCTGGTTCTACAAACTGGTCCAGTAGGATTGTCTCTTAAGTATGGTCCATATAGAAGTAACTTTCTAAACTGCCTACGTACGTGAGAATCATCTTTAAAATGTGAAATTCAGACTCTGAGCTGTAATTATTTCACAGGGATTCTGTATGTGGAACGTTACCTACCTCTGAGTAAATGACAGGCTGATTTTCAGACAGTGTTTGCCAGACTAACCTTCTGCCTCTACCCACAATGTCCGACTTCGTATTCTCCGCCTTCTCCGCCGTATTTACTTGGAGCCCCACTCCTCACCCGCTGACATCCTTCTGTCCAGGTTTTAGTCCGTCTGTTTCTCCTTCACCTGTACCCTGATCACTATGTCAGCACCATGGTTTTTAAATTACAGGTGGTTTCTTTTGCTGGTATTTTCCAAGTGGGACGAAATGGATGGGACAATACAAATATCTCTGCCTCACTGTTTAGTAAAGGTTAAAGGTTTCCTGTCTAACTGAAGTTTGCATCACTGGAATATAAGTGTAAAACAGTCCCAAAAAGTCATTCTGAAGATCTGAAACACTTTGAAAGCACTGTTAAGAGTTTTTTTTGTAAGAAACACTTATGCCCTTCACGTCCAAGTCACAGCTCAGGCTGACCAAGGTGACCGGCGGCAGACACCTGGGCTGCCCACTGGTCCAGCCACTAAGGAAACAGACCTAGTGTGGGCCCAAGAGGCCCCAGACCACCGTGGAAGACGCTGCCATCTCCGCACCTTAAACATGGGGAGCAGAAAGTGACAGAGGATGAAGATGCCCAATTTGGGAGAAGAAAATTCACAGATATTAGGAAATCAGCCTCCCCCCCGGCACACTCCAGTCCCAGCGCTGACAGGGAGGGAGGGCGGGGAACCGACCGAAGGCAACACATTAAAATGCTCAGAAACGTGTTGGTGCCGGGCCACCAGGGAGACTGTGGACAGACTGAGACTACACACCTGACACAGATGCCCACAGGGAACCTCCTACGGGAAGAAGCTCCACAGCAGGACACGCGCACTGGCAGGGCCACCGCAGGCGGTCACGCTGTCACCTCTGGCTGCAGCCCTGGCCTGAGCATGAGCTTTGGGGAAAGTGACTTGAGCCACTCCATGACTCAGTCCCTCATCTGCAACACAGGTGTAATAAAAATGCTGACCATCATAAAGTTGACTGGGAATGGAAAGGAAATAACGCATGCAAAGCACTTGCCATAAATAAGGTCCTAATAATTGATTATTATTATACCAATTTGGTCTTCAGTGATTTTATTCTCTCTCTCTCTTTCTCATACAGAGTACCTACAATGTAATAAAAAAATTTAGACAGCATTTCTTCATTTCAACAAGAGAGCAGAAAGGACAAATGTATAGAGAAACAGGAGAAAGAGGAAGGAGTTGAGAAGAATCTGAGCAATTTACTCGCCCTCCTGGAAAAGTCATAAAGCCTGTGGAGACAGGAGGAACCTGATGATAAAGGCAACGAGTAAGTAGCCGCTGTGGAGGGAAGTGCCGAGGGGAGAGCTCAGGAGAAGGAGGTTAGGAATGTCTGGCGATGGGAGGGGAGGTGCGACTGAGACAGAGTGGCCAGACAGGCTTTTCGAAAAGGTGATTTTAAGTAATGACCTGAAGCAGGTGAGGCAGTTAGTCCCGGGAATATGGGAAGACGAGCCTCGCAGGCAGAAGGAACAGCCTGTGCTACGGCCTCAGGCAGCAGCACAGAGAGCAAAGGTGGCCGATGTACGGTGACAGCCGCCCTGCACTGCCGGGGCTCTCTCAGGACACCTCCCCGACAGGGACTCTCTCAGGACACCTCCCCGACAGCAGCTGCGAAGTCTGGGGCCCGGGGCTCAGTGGGGATTTTGGACTAGGAACGGTGGCATGGCCCTGTCACACTCAGCGCCCTCGTCAATCACCTAAAGACACAGAGAATGTGACCCGTCAGCTTCACACGGCTCTCCACAACGCACTGATCACGAGAATCAAGCTTCACAATCACCTCGAATGCTGACACTGATGCTGCGACATTTCACAAGCACAAACTGTCCGGAAAAAAGCTTTTTAAAAACCTTTTCCCAAGTACAACTAGAAATCAGTCTAATTTTTAAATAAGAGTTCATGGCCAAGGGACAACATACCATAAGAGTCAAGAATGGGAGATAATGACCTAGATTCTGAGACAGAATCTTCAGAGACAGATTCTGAAGGTGGCCCTGCATTAAGAGAACAGCGGCCACTCGGTGGCAGAAGGGTCCCACCCCGCCCCCCGCAAGGGCTGGAGGCCATGGGAGCGCCGTGCTGGGCGCAGGTTCCCCACACGGGGACAGAGTGCGCTCAGACGCTGGGGCCCAACAGGAAGACTGTGTGAGGGCTAAGGGACGATGGCAGTTAGCCTGGAGAGGAGCATTAAAGCAAGCAGCGGTGTCCAGGACCCTCTGCCCCTGGAAGAACAGGAAGTGGGGGCAAGCGTCTTCTGAGTGGCTTCAGAGACCAGAACGGAACCAGGCAGGGGAGACAGGGAGCAGGATTTGGCTCAATCTGAGAAAGTTTGTTGGAAAACTTAGAACTGTTCTCAAATGGGATGGGCTGTTTTACAGTCATCCATGGCCTTCGTACATTTCCAGCCATTGCACCAAGCCATTTTCAATGCATTATTATTACATATTATACATTTAATTACGTTAACTATACGATCACACTTCAATCTCCACAACGACTCCCTGGGCAGGACAACTACAGCTATACTGGGGCACTATTTATGAACATCGAAACACCTCTTTGGCTGTTACTGCTGTTCTGTTGTTTCAGCACAAATCACAGCTCAGTTCCCCCTCCTAGGCTTCCCTCAGGTCCCTCCTCTCCACACCCTCCCCAACTCTGCCCACAACCCTCCCCCAACCCCCGCAACAGGGCGTTACCAAAGACCTGGGAGGAAGAGCCCTCTGCAGCAGGTGGGCCTCTCCACTGTGGCAAGGGAAGAGTGAGGCACGGTCATCCTGCCCACACTGGTGGTGAGAGAGATCTAGCCCCTCAGCACAGCAGCTCCACTGAAGGGCTCCACCAGGCACCAGGCAGGAAGGTGCGGGCAGTGTGTGGCTCCACAGCGCCCCCAAGTGGAGAGGTGGAGGTAAGTGCAGCTAATAGGGCTGGGGGCACCAGCCGCACATCCACACAGTGGGACATGACTTTATACTGAAAACGTTCTCTTCACTGACTCTAATCTTACCAATCCTGAAAGCTTTTCTTTTAAAAAAAGGAAAAATGTCACGTTCTCTTATCTCAATCAGTATAGCAAGAGATGTAATCAGCCCTGGGTCACAGGTAAGAGATGTAGACAGCGCGTTCCAGCGCGGGGCTCCTGAGGTGAAAGCTGGGGTTGGAACGCAGTCACTCTGCTCTGGAGTTCAGAAGAGGACCCAAAGTGAGCTCTGCGTCACCTTCGTGAGTGACCTAGGGCCCAGTCAGGTGGAAGCTGGGTCCACTTTTGAGTACTCCTCCGAGTACCAATGCCATCAAGGGTCGAACAGTACCAAGTGCTCCGCTCTCAGACCCCAGGAGACCAGGGTTCTGGAGGGATCTGCTCAGTGCTCTGACCTCTGGGACACCAATCATCATCCCATCTCATTCACTCCCAGCTTTTGCCCAACTTCGTCAGGCAGCTCAGAATGCACCAAACATCCCTATCAACTGCAAATACCATAATTAAGAATGGAATGTAGAGCTAAATACCCATCTCTCACACTATTCCCAAGCTACACTGATTAAAAAGGAAAGCTTCCAAAAGGGAATGCAGACACAAATCGTGGCTCTCTTCCTCTTCCCTTTTCTGGCGCTCCTACCCACTGCGGAGACACAAGGGCACGCTCTCCCACGCAGCCCACAGCACATTCTGCTCGCTCATTTTATCTCAGGTTCCGCCAAGATGCAAACCTTTGCCAGAACCAGCTTTCTGACTCAGGCCCTCAGACACCCACTGGGAGATGCCAGTGCCGGACCAGAAACTCACTACCCTTCCTAAAACTCGGAAAAAAGGCGCTGGGGTGCGGCCTGCAGAAGCCACCAGCCATCTTGTTAGAGGCCAGAGCTGCCTGCAAGGAGACACCCCCTGCTGCACAATTTACAAGTCTGGGATTTTCTATGGTCGCCACCCTAGCAGACTTGGCTTACAAATCCACAAAGGAGGGACCTGGGTCACACAATCCAGGCCACTGTTTTCTCCAACATAATAATGAATGAAACCTTTAAAACTAAATTTTCTAAATTGATACAAATTGAGATAACTCAATTTTCTGGAAAAAAAAAACTTTTAATCTCACTGACTTTGTAAGCCCAGTCTTTCCAGCACGCCTCTCTGTGGGTCCTGCTGGGGAACAACGCCACAGGAAGCCTAACGCCAGGCTCGGGCCTCAGTGAAGGTGACCGAAACAACCACGTCACTGTACATCTGACGTGCCTTCAGGTTTCCGAAGAGCTTCCACCTGTATAATTTAATGTGATTCCATGAGCTAGGAAGAGCCAACATTACCATAACTGTTTTACAACGAAAAGAACCAGCCTACGGCCACACCGCCCTGAACACACCTGATCTCATCTGATCTCGGAAGCTGAGCAGGGTCGGGCCTGGTTACTACCTGGATGGGAGACAGCTAAAAGAACTAAGTGTCAGTGGAGTTATATGACTTATGTCACAAAACTAGCTGAGCCCAAACCAGGCTCTTGTTCAATTTGGAAAAGGATTCATTTTTTTAAGTTAAATATCAATGAGAACTCTGGGGGAGGGAGGGAAAGGGGAAGAGAGAGGAAACAAGACAGAGGGGTGGGAGGCGAGAAGAGCAAGGGAGAGGGGGAGGCAGGAGGGGTTCTCCCCCAGGGCAGGTGCACGGAGCCTGGCCTGAAAACTCCCGGATTAGTCTGTGCTGTGTCTTTTTTTTTTTTTTTTTTTTTTTTTAAAGATTTTATTTATTTACTTTTATTTTATTTTAGATTATTCAGTACAGTTTCAATCTTCTACTCCCATTCCAGCCCACCCACCCATCCCTCCCAACCTCCCTTCCATTAAGAGACACACAGAAGTGCGTCAAGGGACAATGCACTCTACCAAAAATCTGAGGACCTCAAGTGATCTTTGGAGGTCTACTTTTCTGCTTCACTTTCTTAAGGAAAAAATGTTTTTTGATTATAGAACATTAAAGAAAGTAAACACTGTTGAAAGTCTATGATATCACTAGGTAGAAAAAATATTAATTTTAGTCAAAAGAACCACATTTAAATTCCTTTTCTACAATACAGCTCAACATAAGACACATTTCAGCATATTCTCCATTTTCTTGGAGGCATGAGAAGGACGAGAGGACACAGGACAGTCCTCCCATGACCCCAGGCTGAGTGACAGCAACGGCCCACACACCGCGCTGCAAGTGTGACCGGAGCAGTGGGACTGACAGGGAAACCTACACCTCGGTCCCGGACGGGGAATACAGACAAGCTTGGGGACACAGAGAGACGGGAAGGTGGGAAGTGGGGGTGTCAGGCCGAGCCTGTCAACCTTCCCGCGGGCAGGGTGGACAGCAGTCACGGGAGCTTGGCAGAGACGCCGTTTTTAACACAAGGTGCTGCCGGCTGCTGCGTCCTGTTACAGGTTTCCGCGGGATTGGGGGTCCTCCGAAAACAGTGCTCGGCATTGCCATTTGAGCTCCTTAGCCAGGGAGCTTTAAAATCGGGGGATTATGACTTGAAATCCCATTTCACCTCTTCTTCCACCAACGTTCCTTTGTTACAGGTGAAACGCATGCCAGAATCTAGCAGTTTATTTTCGGAGTGGGCCTTACCTTCGTATCTGCTGGGAGAATCACTCGCTTTCTGTGGGGTGGCCACGCGAAGGAATATTTGCTGCCTCCACGAGTGTCTCCGGGTCTTTACAGGGGTCCCATTGCTGTCACCGAGATGGTTGGCTTTGGATTCAAAGTCCCTAAAATTACAAGACAATGGATTTATAACTGGTGAGGAGATATAAAGGTGTTTTAGCTTGACTTTTTTGTTTTTCAAAAGCAGCACTATAAATTATCTTTGTAAAAGAAAATCTAATGAGATAATTGCAGAAGTTAAATCAAACACAAAGTGGATCAATATTCCTAAAGCACTGCTTTCTTACACGGTGCTTTTCGTAAAAAGGGTAACATTACATGCCCCTAAATTATTTCTATTGTAAAAGGTATTAAGAAATATGCTTAACAAATCCTTAGCTTCCAATTGGGCCTCTCTTGGTGCCACTTCATTGAAAAGAGAAACTGCCTAAAGGGGGCGCTGTCGCCAGGGCCCCAGTCTTCCCTGGTCTGCCTGTGGGAATCGTATCTCAGCAGAGGCCTGCGTCTTGTCTCCACAGATCACCACGAAAAATAAAAAAGTTACATTACACAGAACCATCAAGGCAATGATTACATGGTCACTTATGGGTGACTACTGTTCTAACATTTGTATTTCTAAAACCACAAAACAAAGTGTACTTATCAACATACATAAGTAACATCTAATCACGGTAACGTTCTCCCTGTTGGCAGGGAGAAGCCCTTACAGTTTACAACTGAGTGTATATATACAGGGGTGGGCAAAAGTAGGATTACAGTCGTTCATCTGGAAAATAATACAATTAATAAATAATAACACAAGAATAAACTGTTTCATGTACTCACAACTGTAAACC
Source organism: Trachops cirrhosus (assembly GCA_028533065.1). Classification (NCBI taxonomy): domain Eukaryota; kingdom Metazoa; phylum Chordata; class Mammalia; order Chiroptera; family Phyllostomidae; genus Trachops; species Trachops cirrhosus. Next base: position 20,424,126 of record CM052538.1, on the reverse strand, counting down.
TACTTCTCTCCATCATGCGCGCACACACACACATACACACACACAACTAAGCAATCGCCTGAACTTACAGATCCGACATCCAGCCACACACAGCACTCACTTAGAGAACTGCTTAAACTTCCCTTAATCTTCTGAAAACAACAACATATTAATAAACCAATCCTCATCAAAGTTAGAGCAGGTTGACTATACATTTTAAAAATGACATTCAGTAAGAAAAACGTGTAAGAAAAAAGATACAATAGATTTAGCTACAATGATTTTTTAAATGGAAAAAGAATAGCTGAAAATCCCTATATATCTAATTAATAATTCAACACTTCTACCCAGGCTTCAGATATCTAAATTAGACCCTACCTTTTTGTGTTCAGAAAGTCAGAGGTGTTATTTTCATCTACAGGAGCCAGAAATTTTAGAAAATTTGGCACAGAGGAGGAAGAATGAAGTTTTTTCCGCAGGGCATTACGGTAGGAGATGCTGAGAGTTTGGTTGAAAAAATAGTTTAGGATAAAGAAATACAAACATACAAAGTATAAAACAGCTTCAAAATAAAAGAAACATCTTAGTTTTAATGCTAAGAAAATTAAACCAGGTAAGAAAAAGTTTAAAATGAGATTTAACTTTCATTTTTCAGTTAACACAATTCCATTTCAAATGAATGGAATCAAGGAATTAATTTAAAAACACCCGTCCATTCAGTTATGCAAAATGAATAAATGCTAGAAATCTGCCATACGACATCATGCCTAGAGTTCATACGGTGATGTACACTTTAAATATTCTTGATAAGCACGCTTACCGAGAAAAAAGAAAACCAAAACAACAAAAAAATCAGTCCATCTTCCAAAATGACTCTTTCTTTCAAACGGGGGAAATAATGTTCCTAAATTGAGGAGGAATTTTCTGATGTGGCGCACACCGTTGCGTACGCGGTCAGACGCGGTGTTGTTTACGTGAGTGTGGACTGGGGCGGGACAATATGGAAATAAGCATACAAAACCCACAGGCCATCAAGACCTTTTGAGAAAATTAATTTTGAAGAAGTCCAATGTTGTGGAAATGAATCGACAGTAAAACTAAGTCAGTTCGAATGACAGACTGAAAACGACACAACCAAGCGTGTGCGCGCACTCGTGCCCGTGCGTGCGTGGCCCCGCTCCCGCTCAGCGCATCCTCCCTGGGCGGCCCTCCCAGGGAGACAAACGACACTGAACTTGCCATGCGAGTGTGCTCACCTCTTCGGCACAGCGTTCCCACTTTGTTCTCCGCTCGAGTTATGTTTTAGGTACTTAAAAAAATTTGGTGAGGAGGCGGAGGGGTTAAGACGAGGTGGAGGAGCAGGAACTGAAGGACCTGAGCAACTTTTAGACTCGCCAACGGGTGGATGATTCGCACTAAATAGCAATTAGAGAGAAAGCACCAGGATTTAGAGGCCGAGGTGGAAACTCGGAGGTGGACGCGGAGAACACAAAAGAGCAGGCGAGAGGCTGGTGCATCCGACTCTCCCTGGCAGAGGTAGTTTTTAGTTAAGGGAAAAAAAAAAGAGAGAGTTTTGTGAAAGGTCATTCTTTGTCATTTCCCGCATGGCTCCGCACCCAAATGTACTGTTTCTTCTATTCCCTTTTTAGGAACTGACAGTAAAAAAACTTTTAAACAAAAGTGAAGGAAAGCAAAACAAAATCCAGTTTGTAAAGTACATTTCTCTTGAAAATGAACAATAACCTGCCTTGAATGTCAGTGTCTCATTTCCTGTATGTGAGAAGAGTTCACAAGGGGTGAAGAAAGCAAAATAGGTATGTGAGGGGGGAGGGGAAGGGGAGGGGGGAGGGGACCTTTCCCCATCCCTCTCAGCACCTGTGTCCAGCAGGAAGCTCCGGGGAGCTGCACTCGTAGGGCAGAAGGGAAATGCACTGTCAGGGACACTGATTCCACCACCTCTGCCTTGTGTGAAACGCCACGCTCAGCAAGAGAACGAGGACTCTCTAGACAGGAATGTTTGCATTCCCCCTGAAAATGCCAGAGACAGAGGGGTGGGAACACAGTGGAGAGGCAGGATGAAAGTGCCTAGTGCGCACACAGGGCTGTAATAAACATGGTGAGAACCTCATGGGGCCTCCAACCATGCCTGTCTCTAGCATGCCATGTAATTAAACGTCAGCTTCTGAAGGATGCCCCGAATTCCAAAGACCCACCACACCGCTTTCAATAGCTGACTGAGAACAAAGCGGAGAGCCCTGCTGTGTCGTTTGAGGGTGGTTAACTCTGTCCCTTCTCGACAGCCCCCGAGTGGACCGTCCATTATCCGTGTATGACCTGCACTGACACACACGTCCTGTGGCTTCTGCTGTCCCTAGTCAGAGGGGGACTGTTGCTAGGTGTGGCCCTACTTCATGTTTGTGAGGTGAGGGACTGAAAAAGTTTTTTTAAAGCTATTTTAAAGATAACTGTGCATTTATGGTCTCTGATACTTAGGGTCAAATGCACTGCCAAGGGACCCTGGAAGGGATCCCTAACAGATAGAACTTCTGGTTCTGTATTGCTTACCCATCTCTGAAACCAGGAAATTCCAATTAGAGCCCAATTATTAAAATTACTAAATCCTCTTAGAAGAATCTAGAACTCTCACACCAACGGAGACTTTAGAAAACACCTGTTCCACTTCTGTCACAGAGAGATTTCAGCACGTTTGCCCAGGTCACAGCCAGTTCGGGACAGAGCTGGGACCAGGACGCGAGGCCGCCACTCACGCCACCTCACACTCTGCTCGGGGAGGACCGCTGCCTCCGGTCCCCGGGAGAAAGGCTCCAGGGTTCCAGGTGAGTCCACTCACCGGCCGGCCCTCTCCCTACTCTCCCTCAAAGCAGAAGCCGAGTCCCAAAGTCAGTGCTGCCTCTCGCACGGCTTGAGGAGCGACTCTTACGCATGTCTGCTCGGTTTCACCTGCGGCTTCACAACACTTGGACCAGTTACTCGAACAAGTAGCAAGCACCTCCCATTTCTACGTGTCCCAAGGGGGTCGGGTGGGAGGAGCGAGTCACTGCTTCCAGTTTTAGCTTTTTAAGCCAAGGGCAAACCCTGACTCAGATTTCTCTTTGTCCAGTAAATACACCTGGAATGCACACACCTGGTCAGTAACAGGTACGCCCCAGCTATTTTACACAACAAATTTACATCTTAAACAAATCTTACTTTCGTTCATGAGGCGTCTCTGTGCTCACTGAGTGATACCTCGTAAGTTTCCTCTGCGAGACCCCTGGAGACCCCTGGGCGGGCTCCGGAGGCTCCTGGCCGTCCACGGGGAGATGACTCAGGGTGTTCGCACGCCTTCGGAAGCCCTGCTGGGGTGAGAGCGGGGCGGGCTCTTCCGCGGGATGGCTCTCCGAGTCACTGGACAGGTCGTCTGAGGAGCCCAGGAGCCTGAAGCTGCTCTCAGACGCGGGCAAGGCCTCCTTCTCGCACACAGGCGGCTCCTGGCGGCAAACACACAGCGGGTCAGACGCAGCCCAGGAAACCTGTGGGATTTACAGACCTCCAACCCCAGTGGCAGGAGCACATTTCAATACATAAGCACACCTGAGTATAATGCCACCTAGAGGCCACCAAAATACATAAGGAAAGAAAGGCCCGTTAAATGCCTGCTTGTCAGAGACAAAATGCTAGTGTGCATGACAAAGGGGAAAGGGCCCAAATGCAAGCGTGAAGGACAGAAACCGTAACACATAACTGTTCTTAGCAAAACCAAAACGGCTTCCTCTCTCTGGAAAACACAACTGTGCTGCTGCTTATATGCTGTGTACTGAGGTTGTGTAACTTGTCTGCACTGTTTAAACGAATGAAGTTCTTTCTGCCAAGTGTGTTCGTACATGTTACACCCACATTTTAAGGCTCTCTCTGAATCTGATCTAATGCTAAGATTTAATATGATAATCTTTAGAGTTCAAAATCATATCCTAGATTATTTAATCTTAGAGTAAGGAAAATCTTTCCCTAGGCACTTATTGCTACGATTCAAGGCCAAGTAACTTCTTTCTGTACTTCAACTTCCTCATATGCATAGTAAAAATTCACCTCACTGGGTTTCAGAATTAAGCAGGATAATATAACCAAATGTAATCTGTTCACTGTAAAATGTTACACAAATGTAAGTTGTTGTTCTGCTAGGTGTTCGGTGAACTTACTGAGTGGGTACTCATACATTCATTGAGAATCATGACAGTATTTTAACACTGTAGCCTTTCAAAATACACACCCTTTCAGCAGCACGAACTACCACGCAAACCGATGCTTAGCACTGCACGCCCAGCAGCTGGTCAGCAGCCAGCTTATTTTTCTCAAATCAAAAAATATGAAATAAGAGGAAGTGTACCAGCTTGCCTCTACTGAAATTGCAACAAGGGATAAAGAAATCAACATAAAAAGAGTAAAAAGAAATGAATGCATCTAATGGTGGACTGGAGAATCCAAATTCTGTTAATTTGCTATATAATTCAGTGCGTTTTAGATGATACATACTAAGGATTTTAATTTTACAAAATTAAATTTATTGAGGGGAGAGATTTTAACACTTAATTCTGTAGGAATTAGATAAGAAAACCTTAATTCTCAACATACCACGAAATGATATTTTAACATAACTAACATTTTTTACCCTTCAGGACTCTACAGTTCCAAGGATCCTTTACATATAAGGATTTAAAATTTTCTTCTAAGACAACACATCACAGCAAACACTCTCCATCATGCAAACCTGTTCATCCCCATTCTCAGTAACATCCCTCCTGTTCCCTATTCCCAATAACATCCCTCCAAATTATGTGAAAGAGCTAACTAACCCTTGGCTTAGTTTTACACCTGAAAGGGCCGTTTGGATGTTTGGCTCCTCTGAAACTCCTAGACGAACAATTTAATGGAAGAGATCCAACTGCATTAAGTGCGTACCAGCACAACTGTTTCTCAACCTCAGGATGAAAAGAAGATGTGAGTAACTGCACACAAAGGTACTCACACATGCAATACACACAGGTGGCTTCTGAAAAGTTGCACTGCTCTTAGAATTACCCCAGAAATTCAAACTATGTGTATATTCCTAGATGTGTGTTTTGGAGAATAAAAAACAAGCAAGACTTACTGGAAAAGTCACTTGATCGACATGAATTTCTTCATAGTGACTTTATTCCCAGTGATCTCTCTGAAACACCTTCTTCCCTGTCCACTTGCACAGGGACGATTCCTACAGTTTCTTCAAGATTTAATTCAAAAGCATCGTGACCTCCCTCCCCAAGCTCTCTCTGGTTCCACTGAGCAAAAATAACTTCCTTCATCCTGCCTCTTGTGACTGCTGTTACCCTGTCTCTTATTCCAACTCTCAGGGCTCCTACCAGACTCCACTGGTCGCTGGTGTTACTTGTGGATCTGTCCCCTCTGTCCTACCAAACAAGTTCCTACAGGACAAGGGCTGTGTCTGTTCATCTCTAAACAACAGATAAACTACAACGCTTCCAAACTGGAAGCGAATCCCGACATAGAATCAGAAATAGTGAATGGAGGGCAGATGACACAACATTCCACTAGATTGTGCATTCACTGGTTGTTTTGTGAAATTTTGATTTTGTGAGTGTATGTGTATGTGTTTGTGACTGTTTTGCAATGTTCAATGTGTTGGTTATGATAAAAAAACTTTAAAGCCACAAGCCCAGCAGGGATCTCAGCAGAACTGGGAGTCGCTGCAGCAAGGAGCTGGCCCCCACAGAAATTCTCTCTCTCGAAAACCTGCAGCCCTCTGGGAATGGAAGGAAAGCTGACCTCCTGGGCACAAAACCCGAGACCCACAATTTGGTGGTTCAAAGTTGAACTGAGCAAGTTTAAATACACATATGCATCAATGTCTAGAAAGCAAGAAATTAAAACAAGGACACAGGTTTGTTACCAAAGAGAACCACTGGCTGGGTCATTATCACAAAGCTGTGCTTGGCGGCAGATTCAAGAGCTGAGGCTTAGCTGCTTATTTGACTATAACAGTAATGTTTAGTCACAGTCACAGAGCCACCTAGAGGATAAAGTTAGTTTCAGGAATTGAAGCTGCATACTCCTCACCATTCACAAACCCACTTCACGGTTTGCCCAATGTCAATTATTTTTAATAGTGGACTATCTACTGGAGAAGGAAATCCCTTGGTGGCTATGTGATAAGCCAGCTCTTAGCGGTCTAAATTTGTGATCGTGCTTCTCTGTTTATGGAACAGCCATCGGCTTTGTTGTGCAAATTGCGTGACCAGCCTTCCACTGGCACCACAGAGTCTAGAAGCACCGAACCTTTCCTGGGTGGAGATATGGGGCCTCTTTGTGCCTTTTGACGGGCCTTGAAGATAGAAGATGAGCAAGACCTATTTGCTGGCTTCTTAAGGATGTCACATAAAGAAAAATGTGCTTACTTTGTTGGTGTTGCTTAATGTGCTGGACACGGAGCTGTCCAGATCCAGACTGGCAGAATGTTCCGGAAGGCCTCTGGCTTTACTACCCTACAGAAAGAAAAGGCAGTCGAGTTATGACCCCTGAGGCTTCTGCAAAGGCATCAGCTAGAAGCATCTGGGTTTATTTAAATAAACTGAGGAAAAATGCATCTTCCGAGAAATGCTGCTGAGCCTATGTGTACATTAAGACAATCAACATTTCGGTCCTTTTGTTTTTACAATAACACACCAACCTAAAAACGCTCCAAACACCTTGTGGATTAGTCAGCTGGCAGGTTTAATAGGCAGGAAGAAGAGACAGTTCATCTATGAAGAAAATCACCTGGTAATGAAAGCATACCACACAGCTCTCTCCCAAGTCACAAGTCATTGTAACCTCATCTGTGTGACATTCAAACAATATTCTGTTCACGTGGGAGCTCTCAGAAACAGCCAACCCCACCCAGGCTTTGCAAATGGACTGCTTTTAATGATCTCTAAGGATGCTGCAGAATTCCTAGAAACATCACCAAACAAAATAAAGCAAAACTTTAACTAAAGAAATACAGCATGCTTTTTAAGTGGAGTATGTCACAAAATCCAAAAGAACTGTAGGAAGATGTTGCAAGCTCCAGAAAGGTTATCAAACTTTGCTTTCTGAAAAGTGCCATCAAGGGTACTTATACTCCTTCAAAGGTGGGGAAGGGCGAGGTAGAAATTTCTTATAAAACTCTCAGATTGGTGCCTATGTATATGTTTTCTATTCTTACAGAGTTGCAGTCCACAAACTTTTTCTGTAAAAGGCCAGAAAAAAAATCTCTTATGCTCTGTGGGCCTCTGGTGTCTGGCAACTACTCAACCCTGCACAAAAGCAGCCTCAGACAACCAGTGAATAAATGAATGTGGCTGTTTTAATAAACCTTTACTTAAAAACAGGAGGTGGGTGGTACTTGTCCTGAGGGCTGTGGTGTGCTGACACTGCTATCTCGAGTTCCAGGCACAGAACACAAGCAGCTGACTGGGACTGAAATTTTTAAGTTGTGCCCAGTGACACTAGGGAGAACAGAGCCCACACCTGGGGGTATCTAATCTGTGCCCTTTACAGGAACTAGCCAATGGATAACATCTTTGAGGGAGACAAAAATTCCACGGGGTTGACTATATACAATACAACACAAAAAATCCGTTTAACCCAGACCAAGGTAAAAACTGAATTTCAAGTGCAGATAGCACTGTTCTAAGATTGAAAGGACACTTAAAAAGATTTTGCCTTCTATCCTTTGTGATGGGCACTGATAGAATAAAAGCAACGAATCAAATCTTATATTCTTTTAAAAAGTGATTTCACTTAAATTTGGAGGAAATATGCTCCTTACCCGAGACAAAATACTTTCCAAAGACTCCGTTAAAGATCTCTTTGCTTTGTTCTTCAGCATATCAAGCTTAAATCGAGTGGCACTAGACGGCAATTCGCTTCCAATATTCTCTGCAGCAACCTGTGTCGTCTAAAACAGTGAAACAATGAAGAGTGAAGTTACTTACAACGTCCTTTCTTTTTCCTTTTTAAAGGAATGAAAAATCTCTTGGATGCATCTTCCTGATCCCCGGCCATTATTCTACCTGTGACCTTGTTCTCCTGCTCCTCAGGGACATGGCGACAAGTCCAGCAAACACTTGTGCCTCAGAGAGTTGCTTTGCCTGCTCCGAGCACAATAAAGAACGTGCTGGGAAGTCGATCAGTTTGCAAAGCCTCATAGAACTTGTGCTCTGCAGTGGGAAGGGGCCCGTCATGCACTGACTGGCCCCGGGCAACTGACTTATTTTCTCTGGGCTGCAATTCCGTCTTCTGTAAACTGAGCCCAGACTCAAGATCTGATCGTGAGACTCTACTGTGAGATTAAAACAGGTAAAGCCAGTAAATCACTGAGTGCAGTTTCTGGTACAAAGGTAGTAGCTATGACTAGCTTTTTAAAGTAAAGTAACAAGTTACCATTTGGGGCATTTTGGAAGGTAACATAAACGAGATTTACCGACTGAAGAATCCATTCTCTCTGCCTATGCTAATCTCTTCACTGCTTTCTTTAGACCCCCGTCTTCCCTCCCACCTACTGCTTGCATCCTCCCTGTCATTCTCCTCTGCCCCCGAGCTTCCCTCCCTTAATCGACCACAATATGAGACTGGCAACGTAATGGAGCTTGTTTGCCAACTGTTAAATGAAGTTTAATGTTACTTATTAACAGAGAGGCATATTTTAAAAAATACCTACCAAACCCATACATAAATTGCTTCCTACTTCTATGAGTTGTTACCTGATGGTTTTCTATAACCCTAGAGCCCCTTTGGCCAAGGTAACACTTTGTGAGCGTGGAGAACAGTGAGGGGCATGGCCCTGGAGCGCCATGCCCACGTGGGTGCTCCTTCACTCTCCCCAGCTGTGGCCTTGGGCAGGTCGTTACCTGCTGCCCCATCAGTGCCTCTGCCTGCAGACCGAAGATGCACAATGACCTTCCCTCACAGAGCCAGTATGAGATTTTAAATAAATTAATACACATTAAAGCACTTAAAACATACCTGACTCTCAATAAATGTCATCATTAGCTATTCTATTTACTTTCGACTTTTAACAGAAAAAATTACAGACATATTTGAATCACTCTCCTTCCTCCATCTGCAGAAATAACCACTCTTCTGAATTTGGTGTTCATTATACCAACTCACTTTTTGTTCGTTTATATGTGTATGTATCCATGAAACATGTATGTTGGTTTACATGTAGTTCAAACTTTGACTGAATGTATCACCTTGTACCTACACTTCTGTAATTAGCATTTTCCTTCAATGTTGTTTGAGATTTACCTATGTTGACAAAGATTCTTTGATTCACTCACTTCAATCAGAATATAGTGTTTCACTGTATAATCATAAAAGTTTACTCATACTCCTGTTGTTAAACACCAACTCCCATTTTTACTTTTACAGAGGAGACTATAGTGACCTCACTGGTACACAGCTCCTTCTCACACACGTGACAGTTTTTACAAGGCAGCTAGGAATGTCCTTGCTGGGTCACTGGGTCTATCTATGCATCTTCGGCTGCACCAGATACTGGCAAATTTCTCTCCCCTAAATGGTATCAATTCATATTCCAAGCAGCAGCATGAGAGTTCACCTTTATGTGGTATTGTCAGATTCTTAAATTTCTGCCAACCTCATGGGTATAGATCACAGGTGGCAAACACAAGGCCCTCGGGCCGAGCCTGGCCCTCCACCTTGTTTTATCCGGCCCGGCACCTTGTCTCTACTGGAGGCAGCGCCGCGCTCTCTCTTAACTGATAAGGAGTAGTTATACTTACACAGTCCTAAAATTACATTCAGCCTTCTGAAGGCCACCACAAGGCTGATGTGGCCCCTGGTGAAAATGAATTTGGCACCCTGGTATAGATGATCTCTTAATTTGTCTCCCCGATTCCTTTTGCAACGAAGCATTTTTAAATTTTATTCAGCTATTTTGCTGGTCAAAGACCTTGCATCTTCTTTGTCATGATGAAATCCTAATTCACCAATGAATGTTATACATTTTTTAAAGCTTAAAAGAGAAACGGTTCTGATAAGAGCTACATTCAGCTTTGTCCAGTCATCTGGAGTTTTACCTCTGTGAGAATTAGCACATGCATTAAAAGAATGACTTAGATGAGAACTTCAAGAAGGGGGACTATCGCTTTGTGTTTTGATGAGTCACTGAGCACTCGGGACAGGTCACACCTGCTCGCTGGGGAAAGAATGCCTGAGCCATGATCGCCAGACTGGCCCGTGGGAAACACACAACACCTGGAGTAAGAGATGCGTGCAACAAGTTCCAAGTGCCTGCTAAACATCGCACACCAGGGCCAGGTGCCTCATGAGTAGCGCCTGGTTCTGTTCAATCATTTACCAGAACAAGAGCCTGTCCTGACTCATGGCAGCCTCCGGAGCAAAGGGAATTAGCCACAAAAAGCCGTCACTGGACTGCCTTTGACCCAATACCCATTTACTCACAAAGTTAAGAAACTGTGGATTTGCTTTCAAACTTGTAACAAAAGTTTTCATAAAATAGAAGCATTTACAGTGGATTGTTTTGATATATGAAGAAAATATTGGCTGAAAGACTAGTAGTGGGTAGTAGATCCTACATAGACAGAAAAACTGCACTTGTATTTTTCTGCTTTTAAACCAGCCATCAGAATCTCCATACACCGAATTCAATGCTTCCTCTACTCTCTCCTCCTATCTAATAAGATTTTTTCGGCCCTGGCTGGGGTAGCTCAGTGGATTGAGTTCAGGCCTGGGAAACAAAAAGTCACTGGTTTGATTCCTAGTCAGGGCACATGCCTGGGTTGCGGGCCAGGTTCCAGTAGGAGATGTGTGAGAGGCAACCACACATTGAGGTTTCCCTCTCTTTCTCCCTGCCTTCCCCTCTAACAATAAATAAAATAAAACCTTTTCTAAAAAAGATTTTTTTACATGTCTATCATCACAAATAAATATAATTAGAGCCCTGGCTGGTGTGTCTCAGTGGACCAATTGCAGGGCTGTGAACCAAAGGGTCATCAGTTCAATTCCCAGTCAGGGCACATGCCTGGGTTGTGGGCCAGGTCCCAAGTAGGGGGTGCTTGAGAGGCAACCACACATTGATGCTTCTCTCCCTCTCTTTCTCCTTCCCTTCCCTTCTCTCTAAAAATAAATAAATAAATCTTTAAAAAATATATTATCTGAAAATAATCCACATTAAGAAAATAATGCATGTTTAGAAAGTAAAACAGTCCTTGTTTGTTTAAAAATAAACATCTAGACGTTCCTCCTTTGAAGACGGTGCTGGGGAACGCCCAAACACATCTGGGGACCAGGGCTACTTCTTTACAGTCACAGACACGGGCCCTCAGTGACAGAATGCTTAGAAACCTCGAGAGAAAGTCCTGCCCAGGTGCCAGTTCTGTGTGGTGAGGCTTGTTCTCTTTTACATTCAATTCTCTGGCATTTCACGTGGAAAAAAAAACACTGAACAAATGTATTTCTCCATTGGACTAACCTATATGCCCGCATCATGAAGATACCACCCTCTTCCATAAAAATGAGTTAGCACCTAGGTCAAAACTTCCCACCCACCCCTAGTGCTTTATTCCCCTCTAGCAGTTACAAATCATTTCAAAACTATTGATTTCCTGTTGGAACACGTTAGGGAAAAAACAGAATAAGGAAAAACTGTTAGTGGCAAAAAATGAGGGGGTAAAGCAATGGAAATAAGAAAAAAATAGCTGAAAGGTGAACTAGAGAATCAACTGAAAACAGAGACCGGCTGGCCCGTCCAAAAGTGGGCAGGAGGAGCGCAGAACTCCCGCGCCAGCTGAAGGGTACAGGCTGGAAGGGAGAACGTCCACACGCCAGGGCCAAAAGCACAGACAGGGCACTGGTGGTGGCGCCACTGCTACTGCTGAGGGACCCTAGGGTGCCGACGGGACTAAAAACACTGTCAGACACTGCACTGAGCTCTGCGGGTTCAGGAAAGGCACATGACTGCCAAAGCCCAGCGGCAGGCAGAAACCCAATGCGGAGAGGTGCTATGCGTGCATCCCAGGGAAACTGCACCTCGGTCGGGTGACAGAGAAGCTCTTCCCCAGGCCTCCCTCAGAGCCAGGGCTGCAACGCAGAAACAGCCCACTTCTCCAGCAGAGTCGGACTCTCCCCAGTTCTCCCTACATGTGTAACACATGAACTTAAAATATGGGGACAAAAACAGGTCTCAGGGCTTCATAAAATCCTCAATACTCTGTTTTGCACAGTGGCCTTGTAAATTTATAAGACGACAAAAAAAAAGTCATACCTGCTTCATCTCCCCAATATGGGTGTGAACTTTTTGCTTCTCTTCATATAAACATCTCAGGAAAGAAATAATTAATTCATTCTCTCGTTGCTCATTTCTTGGTCTCAATTTCTTTAAAAAAAAGAGAATATATTACATTCATTTTTCATTGTCAACAAAACTGCTTAACCATCCCTTTGGAAATGCTAACAGCGTCCATCACCCATTAACTAATGCTTTTACCAAATCATCTCACTAGAGGGCACCAAAGATCCCCAAAGTGGAAATAATTTTTAAAAAGAGATAACCAGAGCTAGCCAGTGGGCCAGATTTAACTTTTGACCTCTGATGTCCTTATACTCAAAATAAGTATTTCACAGCAGACAGAGGCATGGTCAAAATATTTAATAAATAAACAATCTTGAAAACAGAAGAAAACAAAATCTGTAAACACCCACAGGTCATGAGCCATTGTGGCTACATTTATACACTCTTATGGTTAGTGAAATGGAAAAGAAAAGAGCAACTGGACCCTGGCCCACGGCTCCACATTCAAATGTGTTCGCCGTGAAGCACCTTCTGGAAGCCCCACGAGGCATGCACTTCCACACAAAATTTCAAGGCAAAGACTCATTTTTTTTCTATTTAAAAAATCTTCTCCACGTCTTTCATTTTTCAGGCAGGGGGGTGGCCAAGTGCATGGGAGTAGAAATGGGGACACGCAGGTCTCGGTGCTGCCCAGAACTGTGACCAAGGGCGTCATTTAGTCTTAGCTTCCCTGTGTGTTCAGTGAAGATCGTGCACAAAATAAACTCCCAGGTCTCCTCCAGCTTCCAAATTCTCTGGATTTGAAATTATCAATCAGAATTAATTTTTAGAAGACCATCTAATTTAATGATTATGTTCTCTGAATAAGAAGAAAACAAAACTGAATTACTCTGGAGATGCACAAAACTTTGGAAGTCTACAAACTTTGGAAATACACCCTTTCCACATGGACAACCATCCACTGTCCTGCTGCTGGGCCTCTCTCCCCACTCCAAACTCCTAGTCTGTCTGCCCTTCAAGACAGAGCCGGGGTGCAGTAAAGTGGATGACCCATACAAGCGCCCGAGTCAGGGTCGACGCTTTAGCGACCTCCTCCCTCAGCTAACGAAGGAGCAATGGTTCTACCCTTCGGGTCGCAGGCTTTAGAGGCAAAGGCGGCACTAACCCACACCTGACGTCCCGTCTCTTAAAGAAAAAGATCATTTTACAAATAAGTCATTCTTGTTACTCAAGGAAAAGATAGTGAGTATCATGGAGGTTCTTATGGAGGACTTTCTGTTCTTTCAAATTTCTGACTTAAGGATTAAATATTTTAGAGGCTAGAACAGATGCTTTCAACCTGGATTCTAAGCCATGAACCATGTTACAAAACTGTACGTCTTATTCAACAAGTAGATTGGTCCCTTCCAGAGAAAGGTCCCATCCCATTAGATCTTCAATAAAGGAAAGTGGTGGTTAAGCACCAACCCCAACGTAATGCTGCCAACCCCAGGAAGACACGGATATCCGTGAGTTTAAAAGCCCAGGAAACTATAGAAACTCTCATTCATTTTCAGTGGGAACAAATGGTACAGCCACTTTCAGAGACAGTTGGCAGTTTTTTGCAAAACTAAACATACTCTTACCATACAATCCAGCAATTGCACTGCTTAGTATTTACCCAAATGAGTTGAAAATTCATGTCCACACAAAAACCTGCACATAAAAGCTTAGAGCAGCTTTTCATTTAAAATAGCCAAAAGTTATAAGCAACCCAAGTGTCTGTCAGTAGGTGAACAGATCAACTATGTTATATCCAGACAATGGAATATTATTCAGCACCGAGAAGAGCTGTCAAGCCATGAAGAGACCTAGAGAGAGGTACCTTAAACGCATACTGTTAAGTGAAAGCAGCCAATCTGAAAAGACGATATACTATATGACTCCAACTACATGACAAAGTGGAAAAGGAAAACCAGAAACAGTGAGGAGACAGATCAGTGGTTGCCTGGGTCTGGAGGAGTGGGGAGGGAGGAGGGATGAACAGGCAGAGCACAGAGGATTTTTAGGGCAGGGAAACAATTCTGGATTATAGCTAACAGTGGACACACGTCATAATACATCTGTCAAACCTGTAAGACGTATGACACCAAGAGTGAACCGAAAGGTGAAGTATGGACTTTAGTTAATAACAACATACCATCAATGGCAACAAATGCACCACACTTAGGCAACATGTTATCAACAGGGGAAACTGGCCGGGCGGGAGATGCAAACAAAGGTGGGAATTTGTACGGCAACACTCCATACTTTGCACGCAGTTTTACTATAAAACTAAAGCCACTTTAAAGAATAAAGTCTAGCCCTGGCTGGTGCAGCTCTGGTGGATTGAAGCTGGCCTGCGAATCAAAGGGTCACCAGTTCAGTTCCCAGTCAGGGCACAGGCCTGGGTTGCGGGCCAGGTCCCCAGTAGGGGGCAGTTGAGAGGCAACCACACATTGCTGTTTCTCTCCTTCTCTTTCTCCTTCCCTCCCCCTCTCTCTAAAAATAAACAAATAAAATCTTTAAAAAAAAAAAAGAAGCAAGTCTAGTCCTGACTGGTGTGGCTCAGTGGATTGGGCATCCTCCTATGAATAGAAAGGCCGCTGGTTCGACTGCCAGTCAGGACACACGCCTGGGTTGCAGGCTTAGACCCCTCGTTGGGGGCATGCAAGGGGCAACCGATGTTTCTCTCCTTCTCTTAAAACATAAAATCATTTTTTAAAACAAGAATAAAGTCTATTTTTTTAAAGTCCAGAAAAGGGAGCATGAGGAATTACAAAAAGCCCTCAGCAGGAGCAGGCACCCAAGACTTGACCCACTCTTTCTTCTTCTGTATCTTCTATTTCACACTTCCAGCTACTCTCGCAAGAAAACGTGTATTTTTCTTGGAGAAGTTCTTTGTGATCACTTATTTCAAAAATATCAAAAAAGGCTAGGAATACAGTAATAAGGAATAGTGTTAATACTTTTCTCTTCCTCAAAATATACATGAAAAAAAACGAATCAAATGGGCAGAAAAGTGAGACTACAGCTGAGCACGCTTGCTGCGCAGGAAGAACGGAAACTGAGCCCTGGCTGGCGCGGCTCAGCGCATCGCGTGCCGGCCTGCGCACTGAAAGGCTGTCGGTCCCGTTCCGGTCGGCACATGTCTGGACTGCAGGCCTGGTCTCCAGTTGGGGGCATGTGAGAGGCAGCCCACCGACATCTCTCTCACACACTGATGTTTCTCTCCCTCTCTTTCCCCTTCTCTCTCCTAGTAAATAAACCAAATCTAAAAAAATAAAAAATTTAAAAAAACCCTGAAACCAAGAACCAGAGACCACTTCGTAGGGCTTGTTAAACAGCAGAGGTGTCCTGGCTGGTATGGCTAGGGGGGCTGAGCACCAGCCTGTGAGCCCAAGGGTCGCCGGTTTGATTCCTGGTCGGGGCACACGCCTGGGTTGTGGGCCAGATAAGGTCCCCAGCAGGCAAGCGCACATTCAGGTTTCCATTTCTCCCTCCCTTCCCCTCTGTCTAAAATATATAAATAAAATCTTAAAAAAAAACCAGCACAGGGGCAAGTCAGCA
Source organism: Trachops cirrhosus (assembly GCA_028533065.1). NCBI lineage: Eukaryota > Metazoa > Chordata > Mammalia > Chiroptera > Phyllostomidae > Trachops > Trachops cirrhosus. The sequence goes on along the minus strand of CM052538.1, from coordinate 20,408,204 downwards.
AAGCAGAGAAATGATTCCATTTTCATGGTGTCAAATGAGGTCGAAAACTAAATCCTCCCTTAAAACAACACGATGAGGGGCTACCATTCTATTGAGTTAAGATGATCAGCAAGGTGTCATCCCCCCTGCCTCCTACGTAACTTCACCACCCTCCTTAGTGGCAAATCAGATTTCCTAAAGGTGATTTCATTTTATAAACATTCATTAGTCAGAGAGACAAGCCTGAGGAGAACAATGGGGAGTTGAGTTGGAGCATCGCTCTGTAGTCAAAAATTAACTTGCTTGTTCGAAACTAATCGACGGCGTCAGAAGTCAGGATGGTGGCGGCTGGCCAGTGCCACTGGGGGATTCCCAGGGACTGGAAGTGCTCTGTTTCTTAATCAGGTGCTGGGCGCACAGGTGTACCCACCTTGTAAAAAATTCATTGAACTATACCCCCCGGATGCATTTTCTGTGCTTATGTTATACTTCAATTTTTTAAAAGAACAATCACAAAACAATTAACTGCCTGTTAAGTAACCAAGTCGATTTTGTTACATGTGTCTTAACCTTATCTCTATGCTTGTAAATTGGGTGTCCGGGTAATTAAAAATAAACTGCCAGCACTGCCTAATGCATACAGAATGCTGAGAAAGCCTGTGGTCTTGGAGGAAACTACTTATAATGGCAATGTTCACCTGGACACTACATTCTGACAACTTTTTAAAAAATCATCATCAAATCCTGTAAGAAATAATTTTCAAACCATGTAAAATGCAACGACGTTGATATGTATTCTTTACAAAGGGGGAAAAAGCTCCTCTAATCATTCATCCTTAACTGGCAAAAGCCTTGTTATTTAACCCATTATTAACATTTACTGAATATAAATCTACTTGATTCATCTACACAGTACCAGGCAAGTCATTCCCTGAAACACACTCATTCGGATGGAAGGAATCAGACATTTTCTTCACTAGCCCTACTTCGGCTTAAACGCAATTTCTCATACTGAAGATGACCGGCTTGCACATGGCGTCCTCAGCCAGAGGCTCGGCAGCCTGAGAAGACAGCAAGGTCCCCAGAGTCATCTCCACATCGGCCCAGTTTGATCTGTACAACATTGACGCGTTCCAAGCAGATCATAAACAAAAGCACGGCTTTGCGGTGTTGTCGCGGTCGGGAGTCCTCCCATAAAGAGAGGGGCTAGCAGGCGCAGACGCCCCTCTGGCACAGAACTGTGCTCTCAGAGCTCAGTCCGCTGTTTGCAGCATGCTCACCCCAGCTTCATCTGCATGACAATTCCTCATTCTTTCTCTGTTTTTAAATCTTCACCCAGGGATATGTTTACTGATTTGTGAGAGAGAGAAAGGGAAAGGGGGAGAGGGAGAGAGAAAGGGAGAGTGAGAGAGAGAAACATGATGAGAGAAACATGGACTGGCTCCCCCCACAACAGGGGATTGAACCCACAGCCTTCTGGTGTACGGACGACGCTCCTGACTGAGCCACAGGCCAGGGCTCTTCTTTGCAATTCCGTTTGGGGTGCATTTTACTTTGCATTAAACATTTATTTACACAAACATGATTGTGTATGCTTTGATAATCATGCACCATTCATTTCAACAGGAATTACGTTTGTCTTACGAAAATGTGCTGTTGGAGCGTCTCCTGAAACAAACCACCCCCCAGGAACGCCTGCATGAGGAAAACATTAGCTGTTCTCTGCATGAGGACTCACGAACCTGCAAAGCCATCTTATCCTTGATGATGTTTTTGAAATGTATGATTTTCAAACGCATTAGCAGGCACTGCTATCTAAAAGGAAACCAATGACTTCGTTTACAAAATGTCTTACGAAAACCACAAATAGCAATTGAGGAAATAATTCAATGAGACGATCAATAAGCCATTAAAAGGAGAGATCCGTAAGAAACCCGTATCATCGGAGGACAACCGGCACTGGCAATGACGGAGGACGAAGTCTGAGCTCACTACCTGACCCAGTACCTCTCCTTGGTCTCCAAACCGATCAGAAATTTGCACAGTCTTCTCCGACAACCCATCGGGCCCCAGGATATTAATTGAATGTTCTTGTTTAAAAGTAAAACTTTGTCACCGCTTTTCTCTAAAGTCTCTTTGCCATAATGTACTCATTGTCTCAAAACTTGTAAGGGTCAAAGAGCATCTCAGAAATGCATCCATTAGGAACTTCTCGTTGCCACAGACAAATACGCTGTGCACTCCCGAGCCTGATTCATCACACTGTTTTGGGAAAGCTGCAGGGTGCTGTCTCCACCAAAAAGAAAACTCCCGTCAGAGGAGGAACACGCCTCCTCCGTGCGGGCGGGGAAGCTGCCCCCAAAGTGACTTGACAGCACCAGACAGCAAGCGGGCCGGCATCAGATGAGATGGCCCGGCTTCCGCTCCAAGTACCTTCGTAATAGAAGCAAGTTACCATCTATGTATCCATTCATGAATTCCAGGTACAAACCACATTAAACCTGCCTAAGTGTACTGTGTACTTAGACTCTAAAGATCCTTTAAGGGGAAAACAAAGTGGTATGTATCAAGTCAATTCAGAAGAAAGCAAGAAAACTGAAAGCCTATTAAAAATCATGAGAAGTACATCCCTACCTATACAAAATTTTAAAAAAGTCTCCCTGTGCTTTCCCACTAACATGTGCCCATCCTACTGTGGAAGGAGACCAGGGGATTGAGAGCGCTTTAACACGGGATTGAAGAGAGATGATCCTTTAACGTTCCCCACTAACAGAGAACAGACCGTGGGCCCCAAGGGGGCAGACCTCCCCGACTCGGAGGGAGTGCGGGAGCCTTCCTGTGTGGTTTAGTGAGTGTTGAGCTAGCCTGGGCCCTGCCACTCTCCTCCCCACCAAGAGGTAGTAATTCTTTGTTCTGATGTGCTTCACCCCCTAGAAAAGTGCCAGAAAGCCATAGAAAATGCCCCTGGGCTACGGCAGACATGAAATTTTTGATGAGCTCATTAAAGATTCATAACCAACAGACACAGGCATGCCAGCACGCGCGGCGTGGTTTCCCCGAGATACCGTGCATCTGAATGCAAGGACGCGAGCACATTTCCAGGTTTCGTGCAGAAAGCCCATGAGATCGGTTTTTGTTTGGTTTGGTTTAAGTTTGACATATAGTTCTAAGCAGACAACATCAACTAAATTTATTTTCAAAACTAAAAAAATAAAAGAGAGGAGGAACAGTTCATGTTCAATTTCACACACAAACGTCGTCTCCACAACTCCCGTACTTAGGGCCACCATCCGGACCGAGAAGTCGCTGCAGAGGTCCCCTTGGAGCAGACCAGGCTCAGGGACCAGAGTTCAGGTCTGCGGTCCCCAGGCTGAGGCTCTTCCCCTTCGTAACTTCCTCTCTCTCATGCTAAAAGTCTATTTTAAGGGCGTGCTTCCCTGGTTTTGCTGTTTTCACATGAAAACCAAGACCTGACGTGAACCTGCAATTCTGACCTGGCCCCTCCATGGGGCTGTTAAGGCTTAACCCAGGAGGAACTCAGGGCCACTTTCTTGGGGCCGTGACAGCTCTGGTTTCCTATGTTTCATAAATAACATGGCATGGGTAAGCTGCTGCCTTTTCTTCTTCCCACGTGGAAAACAGAAACCAGTACTGTACCTGCACCTCCTCAAAAATCATTGCTTGCTCCTGATTAGTCAATGTTGTCAGGTGCTTCTGGAGTTCCAGCTTGGTTTTGGAAGAATTCATTCCTGTTAAGAGGAAGAAAACAGAGAGATGAAAATGCATGTAAAAGTTGTGAGGCAGAGTGAACACTTCTATACTCACTCTTTACATGCCTACCCACCCACTTCAGGCATCTGGGATTTTGTGGAAATCCCGATTAACAGTGATGGCGACAATGCCAGAGACTTGCATTTGTTGGTTAAGCCCTCGATGTCTTAAACATGAGGCCTGCATCCTGTCACTTAATGCTCAGAACAACCTGATGAAGAGGCTTTGATTACCCCCGTTTTACAGTTAAGGAAACTGAGACCCAGAGAGCTTACAGAATTTCCGAAAAAGCACCGCCTTGGACTCTACCTCAGGTCTGCGCGGTTCCAAATTACTTTCTGGCCACTGCTCCACGTTAAAACACCTCATGTGATCAGAACATTGTCCTCCAAAAATGATAAAGTCTCATGGTGTTTACATATGAACTCGATCACTTTTCTTAAGGAAAAACAACTACTACTTCCTTCGAAAACTGACCAACATCCTTCCCTTGCATGTCAGCCTCCTTCACACAAAACTGAATCACGTGGCTAACAACTTTCCTCTTTCTGCCACTTGCTTATTAACACTCTTATGACAAGTTAGTTGCTAATACAGAGGGTTCTGAGAAAAAGTTATAAAGTCATAGTTTTAGTGCCCATCAATGGCTGATATTTTAGAAAGGTATTTCTCCACACATACAGGGGTGGGCAAAAGTAGGTTTATAGTTATAATACAAATAAGTAGTCCAATGACTAATGAATAATACTACAAGAATAAACTGTGTTTCACGTGCTCACAACTGTGACCCTACTCCTGCCTTTCTGGGTGCCAGAGTCAGTGCTGCATGTGATGGGATTAGAATGAACGCACGCACTGACCTCACTGCCATGCGTAGAACCGCTGCGCGTTGCAGACACGCCTCGTTTCACTGCACTTCTCCCTACTGCGCTTTGAAGGTGCTGCATTTTCTACAGACTGAAGGTGTGTGTGTGACAATCTCCAGCAACAAGATTGCAACTCACTGAAGGCTCAGGTAACGGTTAGCATTTTTAAGCAGTAAAATATTTTTAAGTTAGGTATGTACATTTTTCTTTTGGACATAAGGCTATTACACAGTATAGTGTAAACGTAACTTTTATATGCAGAGGAAACCAAAAACTTCATGGGGCTCGTTTTTATTGCGGTATTTGCTTCATTGTGGTCGTCTGGACTGCACCTGCAACATCTCCAAGGTGTGCCTGTACTTTAATTCCAAGGGCAGCCCTCTGCTTATCCACCTGCTGCTCTCTTCTCCTCCCAAGTGAGCCCCGGGGCAGGGGCTTGGCCTTTTTGTCCAGCAGCTGGAGAATGGTGTGGACGCACCTATACAACTCAGGGTGGCCAGGAGGGGCAGGCAGCTCCCAAAGCTGGACCAGGAACTTGGGAAAATCATGCCTCTGTGTTTGCTGAGATGGGTTTGCTGAGATCCAGAGGCCAGGAGACTTGTCCAAGCACAGGAGCTGAACAGCAGCCAGGCCTGCCCCCAACCTCCTCCCTCCCAAAAGGTGGTGGCGAGGATGCCCCCTACCCAGTCTCAGCTGCCAGCAAGTCCTTCCTTCCCTCCTTTTTTGTTGCCAAGAAAACCTTAAGAAGCCACCATAAAAATAAAAGCCAGTATTTCTTCAGTGATTGCTGTGCCGCTTAGCTCAACAATACACGCAAAAATCTCATTTAATCCTCAAAATAATTCTTGAAGTGGGTCTATTTTCATTAACCCAGTATATAAACAAAGAAACTGAGGCAAGGTAAAGGCAAGTATTTTGTCCAAGGTCATCAGCTAAGTAAGGACAGAGTTTAGAATCGAAGCCACGTCTGTTTGCTTCCAGAGATTACTCTTCAACATTCACGGCCTTCCTTTTACAGAGAGTTAGGTCGTCTGGCATGTGAGGGCTTCAACACCGAAGTGAACTGGTTCACAGCGGGGTACAAGTGCAGAAAGGACAGGTGGGTCTCGGCAGAGCAAATTCAGGTGCTCTTCTGGCAAGATGTCAGGTTGCAGAAGCCAAGGAGACAGGCAGTTGATTTTATTGTACTAACTACTTAAATGTTGAATCAAAATAGTGCTTAAAATCCTAGTAACTAAGCCCTCAGGAATCATTAACTAAAAATCCTCCCCACATATGGAGGACGTCTCTGATATAGTGTAAGCATCCTAGCTAGGACATGCTGTGTTCTTTAATGAGACATTCACAGGTAGAGAGAAACCCCGAGCTCTAAGAAGAGTTAGACTAATTATGTACTTCCAACAATCTTAGGTGAAATCAGGCAGTAGAGACTATTCTTCATCTTCAGCAGGTGTGAAGAGATGCCTCGACAAGTTTTATCCCTGTCTTCGGGATGCCTTGGTTCATTCAGTCCTTCCTGCCCAACTCAAAACAGAGGTGGTCCCCCGCAGGTCTAGTCCTTCTGTGCCTCCTGGATGCTTTCTGCAACAAGGTGGCAGCGCTCCCCACGTGATGCCGAAAGGCTTCACGTGGGGAGAGGGAGGCAAGAAAAAGGCAACCAGAGTCCAGGGCACCCCCGCCTACAACCCCACAGCCCGCTGCTGCTGAGCCTGCCTCCACACTGTCACTGCTGAAAAGGCGCTTCCTAGGCGGAGCCCTGGTGAAGGCCAGGGTTTGCCAGAGGCAAATTTTCCCAGAGTGCGAAAGGAAACCCCAGCTGGACAATCTGTTTTCTTTTTAGTGAACGTACAAATCATTCTGTAATTCTGAAAATGCTCCTCTAAACTTTAAGCAAAACACTCTACAAATGCTACTGACAGTGGTAAGAACAGCTGCACCTCTTCCACGTAGTAAGTGCGCGTCACAGCGGGGCGTCCGACGCCATCAGTCCGTACCGTACATTTAGTCTATTTTATACGTCCCGGGGCACAGCGTGGCTACACCAATTAGCCAAACAGTCTTGAAGTCTTTCTTTTTGTGGCCATGTCGTCGGTCCTCTCCACGGTTTATGGAGTTCTCAGCCAGACCAGAAGTTCCTATTAGAACCACTCTTAAGGGAACTTGCAGTGAACTTCAATAAACCACTTCACTGTACTGATTAGAATGGAACCGAGCAAAAGGCAAGGCCCTCAAACCGCTCATAAATAATTAGCATTTCCCCTGCCGGGGATGCCATCTATACTTTGGAAATGCTCCCCATGATGCAGTCAAAGCATACCTTCCCCAGCCTACATAATGGATGTTGTTCCAATACATTAGCCTACAAGCTTCCTGCTTTGCTTAGGTGTTATCAGGTAAAAGATGGATTAAATGATAATTCCAAAACTACAGCTGCAAAATTCCTACCCCAATTAAACTTTTCAGTATGACTTTCTGAAGGCTAAGCCAGACCAGAGAAGCTTTATGAAGTGGAACTCTGGAACCCTTCCAGTCCCCAGAGATCACAATCTGCTTTATCTTCAAGGCCAAAGTCACTGTTGAATTCTTAACAAGCTCTTAAGGGACGCTTCCGTCATCGTGTACCACATCTTGAAAACCAGTAAGGAAAGGGTCAGTGATCCTCTCAGATGGGGCCTCTAGCTGAAGCCCAACTGTTCTTGTTCCCAGACATATTTTGTATAATGTCAGCAAATAGTAACAACTAGGGAAACAGTTAAAGATACTAATCATTTTTATTCATTTTAAAGGACATTATAATGCCAGAAAATGAACTTTCAAAAACCTTAAGATGAAAATTGTCAATTTATCTCACTTAAAAAGGAAAATCAATACCAATTTACACCCATTAGGGTGGTTTTCCCCCAAAAAGCCCAGAACGTAGTGAGTGCTGGTGAGGTGTTGAGAAACTGCTGAGGGGAACGTAAAATGGTGCAGCCACTGTAAAATATATTATGGCGGTTTCTCAAAAACTTAAAGAGAGAATTACCACACGGCCCAGCAGTTCCAGTTCTGGGTGTGCTCCCAAAAGACCTGGAAGCAGCCACTTGAGCAGGTATCTGTGCACTACCATCCACAGCGGCCTCATGCACTATAGCCAAAAGCTGGCAACTGTCCCCATGTTCACCGAGAGATGAATGGACACACAAAATGCGGTGTACACACAATGCAGCATTACTCAGCCTCAAACAGGAGTGAAATTCTGACACACACCACAACATGAACGAACCCAGGAGACATTACGCTAAATAACTAAGGCAGACCCAGAAGGACACACCGCGCGCCCTGGGTGAAACACCCAGAGCAGGCACGCTCGTCGAGACAGAGAGCGTGGCGGCTGTCAGGGGCTGGGAGGGGAAATGAGAGTTGATGTTTCCTACGTTTCGGTCTGAGAAGATGACGAAGCTCTGGAGACAGACAGTGGTGATGCAGCACAATGCAAGTGCACGTAAGGCCACCGAACTGTACACTTAAAAAAGGTTAAAATGATCAATTTTATGTTGTGTGTATTTTTACAATTATAAAAAAGGGAAGTCAGATTTAAATAATAATGTCATTTTTCTTGACACCAGTAGAGCGTATAAGTATTAGAGAGAAACAGTCAAATCTTTGTTTACTTTTTACAATAACATGGGTTGCTTAAATCTGTGATTCCCCGCAGAACCACACATGAAAAAGTTTAGAAATCCTCCCATAAATGGAACAAAATGTAAAATCAAGAACAGAGAGGAATGGACCCCTCCACTTTGGGGTTCCCCCTGATGAGCATCAGAGCGCCCACTCATCCTTACCTTTGGCCCTGGGCCGCTGCAGTCCCAGAGACCGGGCTGCTCCCTGCCTGAGGCCCAGGTTGGGGAGGGACGTCCCCATTCATTCTGACTCATGTGGCCCCTCAGGCTCTGAATTTGCTCAAACCCTTCCAATTGTAAAATGTCAGCTGGCTCGTCACCGCCTGAGGAGGACAGCTTTGGTGGCACGGGTCTGACCGCTGGACTAGTTTATTCCTACTTCACACGAGTTCACTCTTGGACGTCTTTAATCTGCAACTTATCCCTACAATGTGCAAAACACACAGGCCCTTCTTCGCCCACGATGTGGTGAGGACGAAATGGATCCAAATGCATGTGGAGGAAAGCACTCAGCACGGTGCCTGGCACAGCCTGCATTCTCAATAAACAATAGCTGCAAATCATACCATTGTGGTTTCTCCTTAAGTCAAATTTCTAGAAACAGTAGCCCATACTCAGTTACTACTTCCTTTACTCCTTCCCACTTGCTGCTCAAGGGCGACCTGTACTCTGTCCCCTGCACTCCATTAAGACTGCTCTGGCAGAGGCTACCCATGACCTTCTAATGGAGACACCCAGTGGAAATTCTTTGGGTCTTACCTTACTAGATCTCTCCACAGCAGCCAGTAGGGCTGACCACTCACACAACCTTGATGAACTGGACTGGTTCTCTAACCTTTCCCCCTAACTCCCCCACTGCCCTCAGAGCCCCTGCGGGGAAATGGCAGAGGGGGCACGGATTTCTGTCTTCGTATCACGAGCACCTAGCATGACACCTGACAAACGGAACACAGTCGCCGTACGCTGAGTTCACCAACAATCCCAGTAACCAATACAAGGCTCTGTTAGGCAGAACCTTTCAATGGATGCAGATCGTCTGGTTTTCCAGGCGCCTTTCACTCCCACTTTGTTGAAGGGTGCACGGGCGCTACTCACCCTCCACGCGCTCACAGAGCTTGTGCAGGCCCTGCAGCGGGCAGCCCTCGCACAGCTGGGCCGGCGCCTTCGTCTGCTGCACAGCAGCCACGGTGAACGCCTGCTTCAGGGTCATCATGATTTCATCCACCTGGTCGGAGAGAAGGCCACGTCAAGTGAGCTGGGCTGAGCATTCGGAACTCTGTGGCAGGACTTAGGATTTCAAGAGTTTTCTGAACACTCAGTCAGAGGTTGGTGGGTAATAATCATAGCTGCTTGGGTTACCGTTTAACAAATACCACTTAGATGCTCAAGGCTCTTAAAGGAGATGAGGTAAAAACTAAAAACAAGAATTAAATACCAAGCGAAAAGGCCAACTCCTCTGATCAAAAGTTCAAAATGACATTTTTAAGATTGCCAAACCAGAGGGTGCAAGGGAGCCGGTTCTTCGAAAATAATGAAAATGGAAAATGCACCACCAAGCAAGTCTCAGATGTGTGCTAATTAGATACGCAACAGGCATGAAAGGATAATTAAATCCAAATAATGATATGTCAGTGAGACGGTTTTGCTGAGAACAGTGAGCGAGGCTGAAACTCCTTGCAGCCCAGGTCCCGGCGTGCGAAGTGCTCGTTCGGGCTTACCAGAGCTTCGTTCGTGCACTGAAACACGTAGCAGACGAAGTGGAAGCCGCCGCCTCCTGAGCACTCTCGGCAGATGAACCCGAAGTGGTCCACGTGTCGAATGCCCTGTCGGAGGCAGGGGGAGAGGGAGGAACGCTGAGCTGGACCCGAAAGGGCATCGCCGCCAGAACGGCAAGTGGACAGGTTGGAACAGAGCACCATAAAATTATTTTTTCAGATATTTTAAGTAACGAAAAACATGTCTCAAATAGGATGATTAACACTGCCCTTCTAAAATGTTACTCTGATTATTCCCACAATAAGAGAAGTGAGATTTGGAAACTGGAGTCTTTAATGTTCATGTCAGTGCTAACGGGAAGTGCAGAAAAGCTGACACAGAAAAACAAGAATGTCTCTTAGCTAGGAATTAAAGACTAAGAAGCTACTTGGAAAATGAAAAGCAGACCAGAGGTTAACGAAGAAACTCAATTTTACACACACGCACACATGCATGTGCATATATACTTATGCAAACACACACAAAGGTGAAAGAAAACATGTAAAACGTGCACTTCAGAAATAAACAGGTAAATACTGAAGTAAACTGGTATGAAGAATGAGTCAAAAACTATAATCACAAAGTATAGAGAAGTTTTTGAAAGTAAGCTATTAAGGCCAGGCCTCTGTCATAGTTTCTTAAGAGTCCTTTTTAATAAATATTTTTTTTTATTTTATTTTATTTATTTATTATTTTTTTTTAAATATATTTTATTGATTATGCTATTACAGCTGTCCCATTATCCCCCCTTCACTCCCCTCCACCCCGAACACCCTCTCCCACC
>CM052538.1:20352509-20396884 GCA_028533065.1 Trachops cirrhosus | reverse complement strand
GCCTGCTGCAGACCTGCGCGCCGCCCCGGGTGCTCAGCTCTCCGCTCCGCGTCCCTCACCCGGCCAGACTCCGCCCCTCCTACCGGTCTGGATGAAAGTGTCTATTTTTAAATCCTTGGTTGTCCGACTTCCATAAACTTCAATCTTCCGTCAGTTCTGGTTGCTATCCTGTTTCTATATCCTTGCTGTCCCCATCCTGGCCGTGCGAGGAGGCACAGCGTGTCCACCTACGCCTCCATCTTGGCCGGAAGTCCTTAATAAATATTAATAGCTCAACTTGTCTCGAAAGTGCCCGTGAAGAGGCACCTTCGTACAGACAAGACGCCGCCCACGGATGCTACTGCGTCGGCGTCTCCTGAGAGTGCCGGCTCTCCGTTATATTTTAAGGAAAAAGGAACAATGGCGATTGGTACCCAAAAAAGTTATGAATTTTTGTAGAGGAGAAATAAGTATCTACTTTAAAATATGTATATATGTGTATATACAAATATGTGTGTAAAACACCCACAGAGATGTACACATATACACCTGGAAATCATCACTGGGATACATTACCACCAATAATGTAAAAAAATAAGAAGTACACACATTTTCTCCAGGTTACTGTTTCTAAAAACAAAATTCTTAATCTCAATTATATTTATATTTTGCCTTAATACACCAAAGCAAAGAAAAAAAGACAAGCAAGAACACAAATGGAGGACTTAGAACGCATACGTCTTGTGACCATTAGCACTTCTGTTGGAGGACAGGCATTAAAATGATTCACTGAAAATTCAGCTGCAGTTGAGCCAACAACCCGTCTCCACTCACCTGAGAACAAAAGGAAATCTCCTTAAAATTTCTCTCCAATGCTACTTTTTTGGTGTCAGGGCTGATGAGGTAAACTTCAGATTGGCCAATCTTAAAAGACAAACAAAAGAAAACCAACCGGCTTCTTATGAAAGCTGAATTCAAATTTATCACACAAACTTTCTTATTTCATGACCTATGAAAATAAAGAATAAAAGGGGAAGTCCTATAAAATCCTGACTCTCTCACTGCAGAAAAATCACTTCAAAGGTTAGATCCGTTCTACGGATCTGGGTAGCACAGGACGACTTAGTGCATGGACCTACATGAGACAGAGGCCTTCTTGGAGAGGGAGGGACCGAAAGTCAGCAACAAGGCCTCAGCAGCCACCACGCCCCCTCCCCAGAGGAATCTTCCGGAAAACAGAGGCTCGCTTTTAAAACTTCCCACTTTTCTAATGATTTTTTACTGAAAAGTCTTTTTATACTATTGTTAAAATAACCCTGCCATTTGTGGAATACACACTGTGTGTTAGGCATTCCTGCACTGCTTGCCTGACTTTCGAAAGTCAGCGTGTTAGCATAAATCAGTGTTGTCTTACTGATGTGGGTCAGCATAACAGACTTCCTTAAAGGACTGAGCTTCCTTCCTTAAAGGACAGTTTACCTGTTACCTGCCCCTCCCCCAGGGCCTTCTCTCCTGCTGCTTCCTGAACCCAGGACTCTCTTCTTGTTGTCTACTCTGAAACCTCTGCTCAGTGAGAATCATTTCCTCAAAGAAGTCTTCCCTGATTCCAGAGATGCTCTTGCAACAGCCTCTACTTTGCAGCATTTATGACAATGGCAGTGAGATAATTACTTGAAATCAGCTGTGGGTCTCTCTTACCGGCATCTAAATTCCACATGGGCAGAGACCACGTGTCTCATTCACTGCTGTATTTCTAGTGTATTTCTATTGCAAGGGACCCTGTACGCAGCAGTCACATGATAAGTACTTGAAGATAAATGCACCAAGCAGCCTTCCTAATGACACCCAGGAGGGATTTTTTAAATATATAGATTAAAGCAGAAGGCTGACTAGGTCTATGATGAGAAGAGGAAGAAATCAGCCCGCTTTACCCTGACTCACTCTCTTGATCTTAAACCTGCACGGAGCCGTAAGCATTACCCTCAGTAGCCTGCTTCCTTATTCCTCAGCCATCTCACTGCCCTGAGTGAGGCACGAAAGCAAGATATGACGTTTAAGATATTTTGCTTTCTATAGGACGTTTGTCAGCCTTCAGCCAAAGAGAAAACAGAGAAGGAAGGTCAAGCACGGTGAGTTCTCTGCACCTTCGGAGGCCAGCTTACTGCTGGGACAGCCCCAAACCCAACATTGCAGACCCAGAGGACTCCCAGGGAGGTCAAGCCCAACTAGAAGAGTCCAGGCCAGCCTGGGACCCAGGAACCCCAACTGCCAGGGTCAGCCTCCCTGTCCATTCCTTTTCTGACATTCGATCCATGTTCAGTTGACCAAACTTGCAGGAAAAAAAGTGAATAGGCAGTTGGCTAAACTAATATTTCAGTTTGGGTATAAATTTCAAAAATCACATCTCCAATTCCAATGATCCTTATTAACGAAGGGTAAATGCTTTAAAAATTAATAAAAACAGTAAGGAAGGAGTATTTTCCAAAAAGCGTTTGTTGAAATAGACTACTTGAAATTAACATAAATTTTTAAAAATCCCTTTTGGGCCTCTTTTACACATACTACGTTCTTTCCACCCTGAAGAGGTATCTTCGCAACTATGGTGCAGGGAAGTAAAAATTACACAAGGAAATGGATTCTCTTTATCTTTCCCCTTGATGACTTTAAAGGCTTAGGACAAAAGCAGGGATTTTATCCTGAGAAAAGAATTATTTAGTATAAAAATATATGGATTCACTCATAAATCCCAAAGCGATTTACTAAGCATCTTCGCTCAACAAAGCAGATATTCTTTTGAGTAGTTAGTTATCTCAGACTGGGAATGAGCACGAGGCTTGGTGATATTTTACCGTAAAGAGCATAGTTCGATTTTCCTCGATATCTGTTGGCTGCACAATATTGTGTCCACTGATGAGGTGGTTCTCAATGTCGCCTTCCTCAAAAGAGCTGAAGAAACTGTGGCTTCGAAGGCTTCCATCTTGAAATTCCCTCTTATAGGCCAAGGAGCGCAGGCCAGGCTGCGAGAAGGATTTGCGCATGGGCCAGCGGCCCTGCTCCGCGTTCCCAGGGGGCTGCAGCACAGCTCGGACCTTGTCGGAGAAGGAAAACCCCCCAGCTGGGCTAGCGGTCTCGGAATTCCGGGAGACCGAGTCACATTCGGCCTTCCTGATGCAGCTGATGTGATTGAATTTCTCAATGCACTCGTCAATCAGGGCTGGCGGGGCCTTCTTGTGCGCCACCGTCACCCGGCCACAGAAGAGCACCTCGAACTTCTTGGCGAACGTGTCATCAAACTCCGAGGGGCAATGGAGCTCCTCCTGGCGGGCAAGCTTCCCAGCCTGGCGGATGGAGCTGATGATCTCAGGCACCTGCGGAGAGAGGACGGAGTGTTACCTTGGAACACGCAGTAGTCGGTACTCGTGGGCACAGTGAGCCGAAACCACACTCTCCCCTGGCTCCACCGCACACCCCATCACCGGGTACCAGACAAAGGAGGGCTTGACAGGGACTCTGCGAATTCCTTCTCTGGCATTTGTCTCACTGTCAGTTTACCAGACTTCTGGAAAAAGAAGTCTGCCCTCTCATGGGCAGAAAATACACAAGTTGCAGAGAGGAGAGAGGAAGAGTCATATTTATTAAGCACCTCTTACAGACAAGGGGCTGCACTAGAGGATTCACAAGCCCACTACACCCCACAAGGTCGTCAACTGTCCCACAGACACCCAACCAACGTGGAGAGCCTTGAATTCAAACGCAGGCTAGTCCCTCTCCAAAACCAAAGATCCTCTCTAGAGAAGGTGTCACCTCCCAGAGAGTTTTGTCTCCCAGGTGGCTCACCAAAATACTACGCAGTTACTCTAGATTTCATGGCAGTGTACCTTGGAAAGTCTTCCACAACAAATGGTTAGGAGGAGGATGACAAGACTGAAACAATCTTATAAAACATACACGTCATTATTTTCTTCAGCGAGGAGTCCTATATTTCCTAATAGTTGAATAGTATTAACTGCAAAGCTTGGAGGTTTTAATCAAAGAGTAAACAACCACAGCGGTGTCATTGTTATAGCAACACACTGGGGCTTCTACTCAAGGAGCCTCCAAAGCCTTTGGGTTCAATGTAAAGTCACAATCAAGAGAATGAGCAGAACGCTCTCCCGTGCTATTGTCATCCCCACTGCTCCACCCTCTCACCGTTGGCATAAGACAAGATCCCTCTGAGCAGCAGCAGACAGGAAGGTGAGTCTGTCACCGAGTGAGTGGTGTCTGCGCCATCATCTGGCTGGTGTACCGACAGCCACGGCACTAACACAAGGCCGGCATGGAGTCGATCTTCATGAGGAAGTGCCTAGTTACTGTCATGACCTAACACCCAGAGCTATTTTTTTCTTTGTCCTATGTAAGAAAATTCCATTTAAAGCCCAACAGCCATAGGCCCAATGCCTTTTTAACAACATTACAGGGAAGGAAAAAAAAAAAAAACCTTTTCAACTCAGGTCAAAGATCAATATATACAGTAAAGGGAGGTGTTTTTAATAGATTATACTTATGTTGTGGGTTCACAACATAATCCCTGAAGACCCAATGACTCAAATGATTTTTCTGTGATTTTATATCGAGCACATTTCTGCCATAGAAGGTTATGATACATCCTTTCAAGGTATTTTATCACATAAAGAGTCAAAATACCTTTAGGGATATTTTATGTTTTAAAAATTGATTACTGCAGCATAAAACCTAAATGATACTAAATAAGGAGAAAGGTCAACAGACATTAAGCATCTATCCGAACTACTTGCTGATCCTGTAGCACAGCTCGTTCCTCTGCTGCCAAATAACTGGACACCACGTGGAGGCCTAAAAGTTGTTCATCAGCATGAAAAAAGACAGGGCAGGGAGGAGAAAGAGGTCGGAAGTCCAGGTTTCATTCACAGCTTTGCCGACAAGTCATCCTGGGACGTTGGCAACAACAGCCTCTGTTTCTCTCTGACAAAAAAAATGCTTAAGATTTTTCAGTTAAAAGTTGTTTCTGTGAGGTAAAGAATAATGTTGTTTTTCAAAGAAAAATAGCCAATTCATGCAAGTAAGGAACCTTGCACAGCGTGTGAAATTATTTTACCAGGAGTCATGTGAGTCTTCCCAATGATTAACCACTCTCTGAACAGAAAACTCAAAGGTTACTCAGTCCTTCGAGGTTTGTTAAAATAACTGACGTTTCTGTACACGGGGCCACCCACTGCACCTGAGGTGAGGAATGGGTGTCTTTCACTATACATCAAAAACAGGAGAAAATGTGTGAAGTCGCACGCGCTTACCGTGACTCAGTAAGAATGGCACAGACTCAAGTAAGACACAAAGCAGAGGATGTACCTGTGTCCTTGCATCGCAGGGTCAGAAGAGGTACAAAGAGGGCACCGTGCCTTGGTCGGCGCGAGCTGTGGTCGCTTTTCCAGCCAGCAATGTCTTCCATACTCTCATCAGAGTCTTAAAATGATGACATGCTGCCGTCAAAGGCCAGTGCCTGCCTCTCCCTGCTCTGGTGAGTTATGTGCGATGTGGGTGTAAAGGAGATCACTGGGGTTAAAGACATCACTGGGATCCCGACCAGAGGAACATCACAGTTTCAGAATATTTGAAGGCATACTGCCAAACACAGTTTCAACAATAAATCACAGACAGTTAAAAACCGAATGTTTAAAGATTACTATAAATCATTCAAGTATACTAGCAGACTGTTTAAATAAAGAATGGGCTCCAAATGTGTGTAACTGTGTAAACCTCTACTGGTTGTTTAGTTCTGTTGCCAGAACAGACCTGGGCGCTGCTTTCTGAAAAAGGAGGGCATAATGGCCCCTTGGGAGGAGATCCTGAATTCCCCATTCTTCATAACTCTGTCCTGGACTCACCTACACTGTTACTTGTTACACGAGAGAACTGGATCATTCACTTCAGTTATTTCCAAACATTTTTCCAGGTATGACTCAATGCCAGGAGGCAGGGATTCAGAAATGAGAGATGAATGCAAGCCAGCCCTGCTTGGGAAGGGAATGGAGTACCGAAAAATTGGCATGGGGCCTGCTGGGAGCTGAGCTAAGAGCCAGCACTGAAGATGGAGAGAAAAGATGAATAAAAGAATCTGGAAGTCACCCGGGTGGTGTGGCTCAGTGGATTGAGCATGCGCCTGCAAACGGGAGGGTTGCAGGTTGATTCCCAGTCAGGGCACATGCCTGGGTTGCAGGCCAGGCCCCCAGCAAAGGGCGTGCGAGATGCAACCACACATTGATGTTTCTCTCCCTCTCTTTCTCCTTCCATTCCCCTCTAAGATAAATAGATAGATAGATAGATAGATAGATAGATAAAATAAAATCTGGAAGACAGAATCCAAAGGACTTGGTGATCACCAGGAAGGAGGAGGGGAAGGTACTGAAGACTGCACAGGACTTGCAAAGCTCTGGCTTAGACTTCTTGGCAAATGGTTGTGCTATTAGCCCAAGTCAGAAATACAGAAAAGAAGCAAGCTGGGGAGAGATACTACAATGAGTTCTGCTTTTGTACATGTGGAGTAAGACCAAGATGACCTGAAAGTAAACGCAAATAGTGGGCAGATGGACAAATGGGCCTGGCTTCTGTGACAGGAGACCTAGATTCTGATGTCAACACCTTGGAAGGAGCAAAAGGGAAAGTAAAGGAAGGGAGCAAAGATGAAACCTTAGGATATACCAACGTTTTGGGCAGAGAAGCAGGAAGGCAGGCAGGCAAGGATGATGTCAGAAGTGCGTGGGAAGCCAGCACTCCCGCTTCCAGAAAGGGAGAGGACATGACTGGGAACAAACCAAGGGCCGAGACAGGTCTGCAGAAGCTGGCAGATTGAGATACATAAAAATAAAGGGGGATGCCAATACTAACCCCCCAAAAGAAGCAAACTTAACTGAAAAATGTCTCAAGGTCAACTTGAGTCTCTAGGAGAACATACACTTCGAGTTACAATATTTACAAATACACAGACCCTTTTGGGGCAGATACGCTGAGGCCAGTGGAATTTATTCCCACTGATATGATCTGGGTACTTTTAACAAAAATCTTTTTTTAGTTTCATCGCAGCAATAATATCCACGTCACTGCTGACTGCAGATAAGCAGATAACGTAAATCAAAATTAACTAAATCAAAAACAAGAATCTGAAAAACATTTTACTGGAATAAATTCCATAGGGTTTAAGGTCTGGTTTTATGTCCTTTTACATTAGGACTCACAACAAATAGGAACTTTCAACACTAAAGAGGCCCAGTTCAGATATGCAATGTTACTGAATTGCTCTTCTGTTGACCTACTGAGTTTACGCTAAAGCTCAATTTTAAAGTAAATCTGCACTTATTTCACAACCAAGTCTTTCGTTCGAATTCATGTACTAACAAACGCACAGCATAGCACGACATCTCTGCAGCAAGCTTACACGAACATTGTTTTTATTAAGTAGCCAGAAAATGACACTCTAAAAGAGTCGCAAATGTTCACTCTGTAAATAAAGCCCTTGTTAAACATTTGGGTCAACTTTCTTTTAAAAGATTTAGGGATTTTAAAGGATTATAAACACACCACAAAGTGTAATTTTATTCACAAGAACTTAGGAAAGAGCTTCTGAAACAAAATTTAGAATGGAAAGTCATTTTACTTTACATTTACACTTCTGTTTTTCTGCCAACTAGTAATGAATAAATATTAAATGAATCTAAAGAAGCCTGTATATGTATTTAAAAGCCTGGCATTTTTCCTGTTGTTTACACTAAAACATTCCAAAACTGCACAAATAGGACAGGTCACGCTGTCCTTTGTCCCTTGGATGAAATGTTTGCTCACTGCAAGGGGTTAAAAAGAAGCACTTCGAACAGAAAATGATCATTCAGCATAGTTATTTCAGGGAGGCACAGCTTTGTTTTTGGTGGTAATTACGTGTTTGTGGGTTTTCTTTTATTTTTTTGGTGATAAGGTAAATAGAGGGAGAAAACTAAATTAAATCAAGTCTTTCCTATCTCCTCACTCTGTCTTAAATCATTTAAAGAGAACAAAGCACCTGCCAGTATCCAGACAGGACACGCGTGAGCATTTTTACCCTGCAGTTCGGCCTGCTGAGGTCAGATGCAGAGAAGTGAGAGCACCTCGTTCAGTGAGTAAGACGTGATTCCTCCTGACCTATGCGGCTTGCCGTGCAGGACGGGAGAGGCACGTCTTAATATGTGATTTTCAATACACTGTGGCAGATGCTAGAGCACAAACATGAGCAAGGCCCAGAACGTGCGCCAGGGACGGCTCGTCCTGAGTAGAGAGGTCTCAACTCCTGCTTTGTGCTCACAATCAGCCACAAAGTCAGATTAACGTGTTACATCTTCCCAAAAGAGAGATCAGACGGGCTCGTCAGCTGACCGAGGAAGCATCTGGCACAGGTGAGATGCTAACGACTGCTAGTCCCTAACGCGGGGCCACACACCCGCATCCATTCATATCTTTCGTCATGTTAAACAGTAGTAGTCTTCAGCTTCCCTCGCTCTGAAATGGCAAACTGGATAAACACGGCTTTCAAACCACATGGAAAGAGTCTATGCAAACACCAACTCAGCATCATGCTCCAAAATAATCATTTGAAAGGTTCACCACAACCTTCTGATTAAACCAACACATTCCCAGAAACCTCTAAAACAGTGAGGCTAAAATCCAGCCTAAGAAGTGATTTAACAGCTGCAAGAGTGAACAACAGGGACAGGCGGGAGGTAAGAAAGGAAATGAAAGAGTGGAAGAAGATATCACTGAAAGATTATGCGATTATTCTGTAAGTTTTCTAAAACAAGTTTAAAAGTCAAAACATTTTGATTGGTTAGTATAAATATTGACAAATCATGGAATGAATCATTGAATGTTCAACCTGGGAACACTGGTCCCCACCGCCCAACCCTCTTCGTTTAGTGTATTCACTCACAGCCCCAGTGTGGCTGCACACTAGAATCGCCAATACTTTAATAAAACATGAACGCCTAGCCCCACCCTAGTGCAGATGAGGCAGCCGGTTCCGTCTGGTCGGGGGGCTCTGGCACCTGCGGTTTTCAGAAGCCCCTGCAGTTCCAGTGGGCGGAATCCCAGACTTACCCTCCACACTTTGTCATGCCCCGAAGTAAGGAAGGCCACCCCCTCACCCTGTCCCCTACACCATCACACCCCAAACGATTGATTAGCAGGCGTCACCAGCACAGACACAGCCCAACTGCACAGGCCGCACTCACAGCGAGATGAACAACTAGTGAGGACGGAAACACGGAATCACTATCCAGATACCAGTGGGCTGTTTATGCCACTCCTGGGCAAATTTGGCAAATAGATTGCCTGCATTTCAGAGGTCTCAGCTAATAAAATACATAAGAGTGAACGCCTTATTTAAAAAAAAAAACTACTCTATGTAATTTTAATCAAAATTTACTTCAAAATAATCTCTCAAAGATTAAGGAACACAAATACAATGAACTAGCAGTTAATAAAAGGACTCACCCAATATTAGTTATGTATGTTACGAAGTCTTTGAAAAGGGAAACTGGAGTCCCTTTTCTATTGGGTTGGCCAAAAGTCCGTTATGTTTTTTCCATGTGATGGCTCTACTATCAGTGCTTATTTGTCTTTAACTTAATTTGAAACAATTTGGTTAGATTGTATTGTGAGAACTGTCATATCAGTGTACGTTTTTTAAAAAATTTATCAAAATTGGTGAATTTTTGTATAGCCATTTTAACACTGAAGATGGAAGAAAACACACAACATTTTTGGCATATTATGCTTTATTATTTCAAGAAAGGTAAAAATACAATCAAACGCAAAAAAGATTTGTGCAGTATATGGAGAAGGTGCTGTGGCTGATCAAACGTGTCAAAAGTGGTTTGTGAAGTTTCCTGGTATTAATGACATTTTGACCACATAATTCTTTGCTGTGGGGCTGTCTTATGCATCGGAAGATGTTTAGCAGCACCCCTGGCCTCTACCCACTAGAAGCCAATGGCGGGAGATAGCCAACATCCTCAAAATACCCAAATCAATAAAGTTACTGGAGAAAATGAAAGATGTGTCTTTTATTTATGGAAAAAACTAAACAGACTTTTTGGCCCACCCAATAAAACCCTGGGCAGGTGCCAGCAGCTCCAGCCCAGGGTTCACAGCAGAGATGTGCCCTGGCTCACTGACAGCTGCGCAGAAGGACAGCACAGCACCTCTCACCGTCGAAAACCAGAAACGCCCACTGCCCATCAACAGAACTGAAAAGTACGAGGCGTAGTCGCACAACTGGAGACAGGCAGCATGAGGATAAACAAGCTATTCTGTATGCAATAGTATGTGTAAATGCTCAAACATCAGGATGAATAAAAACAGGTATAAAAATCACAAGGTATAGTTCCATTTTTGTGAAAGTTTGAAAAAGGCAAAACCAAACTAGGATGTCAGGAGGCAGGACAGTGTTTATTTCTGGAGGATGACTGGCTGGGAGAGGCCTCTGGGTGCTGGCTGTGCACGATTATTCAAGCTGTGAAGTCACTTAGTACACGACATGTACAACTGTTTGTGTTATACTGCAATGAAAACTTCACAAAAAAAAAATAGTATTTTCACAGGCATGATCTAATTTGAGTGAGAAGTACGGGAAAAACTAACCCCAAGTTACCCTGCTAATAAGCAGAAGAACCGGGGAGCACCCGGCTTTCTACCACATCCTCTAACATCCTCTTTCTACCACACCAAGACTTCGTTCTCAATTCAAAAAGACTTCCCAGCCCCATGCTCAAGGTCATTCTCAAGCAGCGGCAGGTCTGCTCCCCCAGCGGATATTTGGCAATGTCTGGGGACATTCTGGGTTGTTGCAACTGAAGGGTGAGAAATGCCGCTAGGCCACTGATGCTGCCGCACATCCCACAATGCACAGGAGAGTCTGGACGGCAGAATTATCTGGCCCAGAATGTCAGTAGTGTCCAGGCTGAGAAATCTGGCTTTTGGGCTTAGAATTCTGAGGATATGAGCCTGGAATTGCAGGTGTCATCGTGCATAAATGCATGCCAGAGTTCCAGAGGAGGTGAAGGAAAGACAGAGAGGGAAAGAATGGAAGCGAGGGTGAAAATGATGGTTCTGATACAGCTGACGACCTGGATCCAGCTGCACCTGAAGCCAGAAAACTGGGACTCTTGTGTCAATAAATCTCCTTTTTGATAATGTCATTTTACACTGGGTGCCTGTCACTTGAAAGTAAGAGTCCTGTTAACACTCCTGCTATGTATAAAACTTCATGCCAAATTCTACTGGGAATACAAAGAGAAATAACCCATAGATCTCCTTCAGGGACCCTGCAGAGGGAATACACAAATACCCAAATGACTAAACAAAGTGAAAGCTAAGCACTGCAGGAGTAGGAGTGCTCAGCAGGCTAAGACAGGAATACAAACTCAGTACGGAGTACATCTCAAATAAATTATTATGAGCAAACAGGGTGATTTATATATTTAACAAACTCTGTTTTTCTTAGAATAAAACCAGCCACCAGAGACCCCAGGGAGTCTGAATGGACTCAACTTTTTCCCTCTATAAAAGGGAATGTATGAAATTTTAGATCATATCAAAAAATATTCAGAAGGGGCCAAAGTGGAATTCACGTTTGAATGACTCATTACACAGGATTCCCAGGCCCCCTGTGCTCCCTGCTGTGCAGAATGAGAAAAGTCTGTAACCACATGTAACACAAAAGGACTACGCAACAGGACCAAAACCACGGGTTATTTGCAAAGTGTCTACGTGGTGCCTCCCTCACAGGTCTAAATGTGCCACTCAGAGGCGATTCCGATTCTCTTGCAAGGCAATTTTCTTCCCTGTGCACCAGGGCCCACGTCTGAGGTTGAACCGGTGCCAGTCCTCAGCGACGGGCCTCTGGAGTGGCGCGTGGCCTTGCCCTCCCTCTGGGGTCACACCCCTCCTTTGCTTACCTGTAAGCAGAATCCACCGCAATGGAAAACACAGCAAAGGAATTCTCTGGGTTTCAGCCAGACCTCCTAGGGCAGGCCTTTTTTCTTTGGTAAAAGATAAGGCTTAGCTTCCCCCCAAAGGAACTGAATGCAAGAGAGCTCCCTGTGCCAAGTGCAGGGCTCCAGCCTCAGCAACGAGACAGGAAACAGGCTTGTCCCAGCGGAAGCTGCGCTGTGTCTCAGAATACAGGTAACTCAGCGTGAGGCTGGGAACGGCACCACGCGGGCCAGACACAGACTTTGAAGGGGACATACTCACTGCCAGCACCACAGGTCAGAACTTTACTTCGCAGTAGAATGTGCAAGGACCCAAGACCCATGTGCAGCCAGCCCCAGAGAGCACCTTAGTTTCACTCTGTGTACTTAAAACATACTGAATGGAATCAGTTTACCAGCAACGAGGCACATACTGGAAAATGTAGGTTTTGCTCTTGAATTCTTTCCCTCTCTATCCCTTTGTTTTAAAAGGAAAATGTAGCTACAAGTTTCCCCTCCTGGTACGTACACTCTGCCTCCCCACTTCCTGGGGCTTGGGCTCCCAAGTCACCTCCAGCCAACATGTCTCTAGGCCAGAGGGCTGACATCTCTGGGCTGAAATGAAAGGTCAGTTGTTTTACGACCAAGACCTTTTGCCGGCAGGCTGCTACTGAGCAGAAGGGAGGGAAAAGAGGAACGCCTTGAGCCCTGCCTCTGACTCCCTTCCAGGAGCCCCGGGTGGTCAGGCAGGCTGGGCTGTGGCATCTTGCCTTGGTGTGAGAGAGCCAACCAGAAGAACCAAGGAAAAACAAGTACTGATTGTATGACTACTTCTCAATACTCCAGCCGCCTTTTATAACACTGCAGCAGAATGCATTCATTATTCATCTTTTATTCCCAATAATAAGCTTAATACCAATCATGTGTTGTCTAAGAAAGAAAAACATATAAGCCCTGGCTGGTGTGGTTCAGTGGATTGAGTGCTGGCCTGCAAACCAAAGGGTCGCCAGTTCGATTCCCAGTCAGGGCACATGCTTGGGTTGCAGGCCAGGTCCCCTAGTTGGGGGCACGTGAGAGGCAACTACACACTGATGTTTCTCTCCCTCTCTTTCTCCTTTTCCTCCCCTCTCTCTAAAAATAAATAAAATCTTTAAGAAAAACAAAAACATACAAAGTCACCCATAATCCCAGCCCAGAAATTATCCAGTTAACAGTTTGGTTTTTCTTGCATGTGGTTCTTTGTGTATACTAAATGGTCACTTCCTTTACTGAAACAGGGAGGGCCCGTGCCCTGAAACTGACTCTTCTCATCATGGGCGTAAAGCACTGACCTGCGGACCCACACAGAATCATCTCATTCCCTTCTGAGGACCACGGCATCAATTTCACTCACTGCAGGCACCACACACAATGGGAATGCCTTAAAAAATGTTTAAACCTACTCAGGATCCAATTCCAATTTACTTCACACTATTTGTCATAAACTCTGCTCAATAATAAGCCATTTTGGAAAATGTGTGATAAGCAATCCAACTTTGCACAAATAGTCTGGATCCCCAGTTACATTTTAAAGCATGTAAGATGTTTGTGTGCATGTTGTGGGAAGGGAGGTAAGCAGAGAAATTATGAGAGTGAACTCAGAATTGCTTACTAGACTGCAGAAAATATTCCATTAGGAGGGACATCTGGGAGCAGAAACTGAAACAGAATAGCCTTTAAAGATGGAGATGAATTCTCGCTGCTGCTAGGTCATAACTGTTAGGAGAAAGTCAGCCCCAAACCCTGCCCCAGCTGAAGCCATGAATCTCTCCACCAGCTGACGGGTCCTACAGGGGAATTCTGTAACTGGAATGCTGAAATGAGCTCCGAACTCTGCAGCGAGCTTCCCGTGCAAGCCTAGACAAGTGACACAGCCTCTTAGAACCTCAGCATCCTCACCCGTCAAAATGGGATGTTACTGGCTACCCTGCAGGTCATTTACAGGATAAAATTAAACAATGAATGTGGAAGCTGTTGGAACACAGCCTAGCGTATATTAACTCCCAATAAATGCTAGCTGTTACCTTCATGTTTGCAAAGTAAGAAAAGGTCAAATTTCTGTGCAAGTAACAGTACCTGAGAAGCCCAAGCCACCGAAAAAGCCCTGGGGTCTGAGGCTCCAGGTGGACAGCAAGAAAAGCCCAGGAGCACCGAGACGTCAGACACACGAGTGAAAATGCCCTCTTGGAAGTGAGTCCTCTAGACCTGGCTGCCCCACACGAAGCCAGACGGACAAACTGCTGGGTAGAGCCCTCCCCAAATTCCTTACCCACAAAACCACATGCCAAATAAATGGTTCCATTAAGAAGCTAAAAAATTAAATAAAATAATAAAGTAACAGTACCTAAAGGCAGTCAGCTTGTTATTAGTCCAAATACCTTTCAGACAGAATTGCTAATAAATGACAAAAATTTAGTCTATATCAGCCAGCAGCAGATAATGCCAATCACTGGAAGATTTTCCCACATTTCCAAGCATCCTGTAGGCAACAGGACTCTCCCCTATCTCACCCACCCCCACTTTCCAGTGACCCCAGATATTTAAGAGTAGGAGCTCTGATTAAACCGGAGCGGAGAAAGCAGAACACGAGGCCCACAGGATGGAGAGGGGAAGCACTCACAGGTCCGGGCCTGGCGAGCAGCTGTTGTGGCCTAGGTGGGACAGCCCTACCAACTCTGGGGCGCAAAACACGTCAGTGCTTGAATGTCAGCTCCGAGAGAGAGGATCACTGTCTCCTCTGCTCACTAACGTAGCCCATGGCGCCTAGGACGGCGCCTGGCACACAGCAAGAACGCAATAAATCTGTCCAATGTGTGAACGGTGGCAACGGAAAGTAAAACTTTAGTGAATTCCAGGTTTTCGATGAGGAGGAAGTATCTCGAGCAGACTTCAGAAGAGGATCGTGAAGAATCTGTAACACCCCCAACGCCATGCCTGCACCCGGTGTGCACGCGACAAACACAGGCGGGAGGAACGAGGGCTGTGAAACTAAGAAGCCAGGAACACTGGGACTAAGTCCTTGTGGATTATAAGATCTCTCTAGACAGCCGAAGTCTGGCCCTTCTAAGTGCCTAACTCAACCAATTTTGAGTGGGAATCAGACCATGTATTTTTTCAAAGGCTATAGTGCAGCAGCCCCCAACCTTTTTGGCACTGGAGGCCAGTACGTGGAAGACAATTTTTCCGCAGAGCAGGGCGGAGGCCGGAGCTGGGGGATGGTTTGGGGATGATTCGAGCACATTACATGCAAGCGCACATCCTTCTGTGTGGCCCAGTTCCTAACAGGCCTGGACCCGTAGTGGCCTGAGGTTGGGGACCCTTGCTGCAGAGAATGGAGTTTAGCCCTTTTGTGTGTGGTTAGTATACACTGCGCCTTGACCACTGAGCTACTGAGGTTGTGTTAAACTGTGTGCTGCTGTGGGTTTGGGGCAATGGACAAGACTGTATGGGGTCGTAGGCATCTTAGGTTGAGAGACAGTATTTTAGCTTTTAGTTATATACCCCACATTCCTACCAGTCTTCCCTAAGCAAATGTTGACATGCCTTCTCTCAAATGCACCGCAGGGACCAAAGCAGAGGCTCCTCAACTTCGTGTTGCAGACTCCGCTGATTGACCCTTACGGCCCCATCTCAAAATTAGGTTTTTTCGTGCAAAAAATAGAATGTAAGGGAATACAATAGAACTTAATTATACTAAAAGGGAATTACCCAAACAATTATGACATAGTACTATGTGTTTATCACCACATTTAACAAGATCTAGATGCAAGTCAAATAAATGCTGTGACTCAAAGTGATGATGGGCATAGACAGCATTTTTTAGAAATATGTGACAGCTATAATGCAACCTAAAAATAATGGATTTGATTGATGTTACTATCCCAGGAGCTGCTTATCCTTCTGGGTCGGATGACTACGTTCATAAATGAAGACAATGTTAAATTTCGGTAAGAAGATAGTAAAAATGAAGATGCATTTTTTTTTTCCCTATCCAAGTTCATGGGCCCCCACCCCTGACTTCCAGCCTCAGATCCCAGGACTAAAGGAAGCCCAGGGATCTGGGAGAACAAATTACAACTAACTCAAGGATAAGGTAGATCAATACGACCAGCAGCCATCTCTCTGGGGACAAGGGTGGGTATATACTGCATATATGATTAATGCGACAAAGTCATCTCCCCATTCCAAGGCAAACATAAAGCCAGCTGAAAATGAGAAAGCTGCACCAGAAGCTACAGCCATCAAAATCTGCAGAGAAATTAAAATGGCACAATGCAGTCAATAAGGAAAGAAAATTCTATTGGGTAAAACTCAAGTGTCCATTAGTTAGAGTTATGGAATTAATTTCTACATAATGTAAGAGCTTCATTAATATAAAGACATTACAACTCTTTTCCAATATTACAAGTACTCAATTCTGATGTGATTTTTTTTGCCTAGCTAGTCCTTGAATATGATAATTTAGTCTAATATACAGATGAAAATTATTTTCAATTAACTTGCTATTATCCCTGCCAGTGGGAGAATAGAAAAAACATGACAAAATAACAATCTTTGAATCTTCGTTTCAAGAAACTGTCATTGGGTTGCAGCTCGCATTTGACAGCTGTAGGCAAGCAGGGCAGCCTTGACTCTAGAATGTTCTTCCCGACTCTCTGCTATCGTCTGGTTCTTCCGGATCCAGTGCAAACACCTCCTCTGCTCCATTCCCCGGGTTCCCAGGCGCTGGCCCTCCGGGTCACACAGGTCACAGCGCAGAGTCTGTCACCCACACCACACTTGGCTGGGGTGGGATGTCGCTGGATCCTGTCCTGTGGACCCTGCAGGCCTGTGTCAGTGTTGGCTGAACACAGACACTTTAACGTAAGAAGCAAATAAATGGCAATTTTCTGCTTCTCCACCTTAAAGTACAAAGTGAATAATGTACTGCTAATTCGCCTCAACTTAAATATATTTACTTGAAAATACACCAAAGTACTGTACATAAACTCTACAGATTACAATGAAGGAAACAAACAAAATGACTTCATTTTCTAACCTTTCCTAATATTAGGTAGAGAAAGTGTGACCCCAATATTTCATATATACATTGGTGGGGGAGAAAGCTCAGCTTCTGACACCTCCACTTGAATCTAGCTAACATGAATCTCAGGCACTGATCACTGTGCTCTCCGCAGATTACCTCACTGAATGCTCACACCTACCCTCTGAGGCAGACGGCAATATGCCCATTTCACAGAAACGCAGGCCCTTCCAGACCAGCGCTGGGCACCGGGGCTGCAGGGGAACGTGGCACTGTGTGGAGGTGGAGGAGGACGCGACGGGAGCCTCAGCTCAGCCAGTGAACAGGGGCCGGCCACCTACACCGGGGGGTGGGCAGGACAGGAGAGGGGCCGCAGAGCCCTGCCCAAAGGAGAGGAGCCCTGGGCTGCCTTCCAGGAGACGTCTGTCAGGGCGGCGAGGAGGGGGTGCCAGCCTGGCACCCCCGGCCCCAGGCTGCCAGCAAACCCAGAGACTGAGACAGGTGGGTGGGCCACTTCACACGTCCCACCGGCCACGTGGCTGCTGTGCAGAGGCCTCGTTTGCCAGACAAAAGAGCTGAGGAAGGATGACAGGCAGAAGGATGCCAAGTGGCAACAGCTTAGTTACCTGCCTTCACCCCAACAGGATGATCAGTCCCTGGAGGCAGGGGCCTTGTCACCAGGGTCAGTTCTTCACCCTCAGACTGAGGAAGTGAATGACAAAGGACCATACGAGCACCTGGGGAGAAAGAAATGACCACCTCCCCAGGGCAGTGGTAAGACAGATGGAGAGAGAGGAGAAAATAAAGAATGATTTGGAAGGTGAACCTGGCCAGAACTGGTAGCGGCTGGATGGAAAAGCTGAAACCAAAAAAAAAAAAAAATCCAGAAATCTGAACACAAATTACAATTCAATAGTTACCCATGAATTCAACATTTATTCCTGAACGGAAGATGGAAATTGTGCAGACAGGGAAATCAGGGTGTGCTCAGGGAATCGCTCCTCTCACCAGCTACTCCCAGTGCACTTGGGCGTTCCGGCCGGAAACCACGACAGGTGGGGAAAAACGGGGAGCGTTTATGAAGAGAGCGGTTACTTCTTCTGCTTATTTTCAGCAAAAGAGATACAACTTAAACCCGTGCTCATCAATAAGAAAGACCCGGGAGAGGCTACCTGTGTTCCTCTCGGGGCGGCAGGAATGTGGTCGGGTTTGTTATTTTTGCTGATCAGTATGTTTTCTATAATTATCACATATTGTTTCTGTAATCTTACAAAAGTTAGTTTTAATTTTTAAAAAAGTACATTGTCCTTAAACTTCAAGACATTTTAGAGGTTACTGCCTACTGTTAATTAGGTAAGGACTTCCAGGGGCAAAATTATTTGGAGAAAGGAAAAAAATCATTTTAAATATATGATAATAAATTATTTCAATATGTAAGTGAAATAGCATACATTCCCACATGCTCCAAATGCTTCACTACATAACGTACAAAAGTCTTTAAATCACAAAAAAAAATCCAAAAAATACACTGCAATATCCACAGAAACCAAAATCTTGAGAGGACAGTCGAAAAGCAATATTTGAAAGTGTCCTCGTATATGAACAGGTACTTAAGACAAAAATCTACAGCTTAAATCAAAATTTTGATAATAGTGAGAACAGATCTATTTTATGAACAATTCAAACATGAGTTTAGAGAAACCATTAGCCTCGTTAATCAGATAAATACTCCTATTACTTCCAAGAAAATGCAGTAAAATGAATGTGATTCAAAATATTACATTTGTGGGCACAGTAAGGAATCATGTTGACAACAGCAATGTTAATTTTTGAAGCACAAAATCATTCCTAGCACAGAGCTACATAACCCCCCACATACGCGGTGCTTCTGTTCCGATTATTAAAAGCCGAAGCTCTGTCTGCCTCCACCGCACAGACAGAAACCCTGGGGAGCAGACTTCAGTGAGCCGAGTGCGGGCTGCACCTCAGCCCCTGCTTCGGCCGTTGGCTGGGCGCCCTCTGAACCTGCACAACCACAGAGCAGCCCAGCCACAGCCCTGTCACCGACATCTGTGAGGTCGGTGACCGTTTCCAAGCCAATGTTAAAAATTCAAAGTTACTAGTGCGTGACTGTCAGAGTGAGTTCTGGTATGTCTTATAAATACAGCTGCCCCTTGTACTGTTTTCCATCAGCAGTTAGAAGCCCGTGGTGCCGAGAGCAGACTGTGTACTGATCTACACCATGTTACACAGGGGACCTGAGCATCCAGGGCTTTTGTTATGTGCAAGGGGTCCTAGAACCAACCCCCAGTGGGTACTGAGGGACAACTTGAGTTTTGGGGGAGTCAAAAATTATATGCAGATTTTCAACTACACAGGGGGTCAGTGCCAGTAAACCTGAATTCTTTAAGAGTCAACCGTATATTAATCACTTACAGTTTTTAAGTATGCCACACTAGCTTTTACAGCAGTAACTGAATTCCTGAATAAAACCTGTCACATGTGTTTGAGAATCCTGAACTTCATCAGATTAGTAGAAACAGGCCTTTATCTCGTATCATTGTAGTGCTTTTCTTGAAATAAACTGTTCTTACCAAGTAGCCATTCTTTTTTCTGTAATCTTGATCAATAAGCAAATCAGAACTTTGGCCAGTACAGGATATTAGTTAGAGTTGGTCTAACCTATTTTCCACTTAGATATTTTACACTTGATGTATTACCAAGTATAACAATAACAATATTATTTGCTGCTCCTCAGAAGTTATAAATGTTAGAAAACTTTGATAAATGTTTATAGAACTCATTGTATCCTAGCATATGATACCTCAGAATCAGGATTAAGTGGTAAGTGCTTTCTCCCTGATTTTAGAGAAGAAGGGAATCAACCAAAGCCACACATGAGACAGAAATGCAACAGCACAAAACTGCACAGAGAATGAAGTTGTCCAGGTCCGAACGCACAGCCAGTGCCCGCCCTCAGCCAACACGCTCCTCCTCCCCGCCCTGCCTAGGCTCCCACTGTGCAGGAAACAACATCTGATCTCACCCAAACTTCGCTTCCCGGCCACCTGCTCCAAGGCCATTGTCACACTGAAGGGCATAACTGTAGCATTCTTTTTTTATTTTATTTTTCAATGAGTTTACATTTAATATTTTTATTTTTATTTTTTATTGATTGATTTGAAAGAGAGAGGGGAAGGGAGAGAGAGAAAGAGAAAGAGAATCATCGATTTGTTGTTCCAACCATTTATGCATTCATCGGTTGCTTCTTGTATGTGTCCTGACCTGGGGTCAAATCCACAACCTTGGTGTATCAGGACAATGCTCTAACCAACTGAGCTACCCAGTCAGGGCCCATTATATATTATTTTGTATTAGTTTCAGGTATACAACATAGTGGTTAGACAATCATATACTTTATAAAGCGGTCCCCCACCCCCAGATATTTCAAGTACCATAGTGATTACAATATTATTGACTGAACTACAGTACTCTTCATATCACTACCATTTAAAAAAAATAGCTAATGGAATGAAAAAAACCTAAAAATCCCAATATCAGGAACACGGTGATAGATGTAAAGTATTATATATAAGTTGCAAAAGGACAACAAAAAACCTCAGCTGGGTAAGTACCCACGGGATAGGCACAGTCTGCCAAAGTTCATGTGCCTTTGTTGACTGTAAGTCTAAGATAAGCTAGCCAAATGACCTGGATACTAAAAGAATGAAAAGCCCACTGCATTAGGACAAGTGCCACCCTTAAGTTAAGAGAGGGGCCACAGCCTGACCAGTCCTTCCTGCGAATCCAGCCACGTAGGGAGTTTCACGTTTGGTTATAGGAGACTTTAACGGCAGCAGCAATGCGAGTCCCAAGGTGCCTGCCATTCCATGAACGGAGACTGGGGGAAGGAGCTCTGGGCTTCCAGCGTGGGAAGGGAAGACAGGACACGTGTCACGGCCGTCACAAATCTGTCACAGGGAAGGGGCATGAGCACACAGCTCTCTCATAAATGTGAAAGAAAGAAGGTGAGACAAAGTAAGAAAGACTTCTGCTTAGAGGATAAAAATCTCCCTTTCCATTAGAGCTCTGTAAAATGATCCGGACTTCTTACGGAACACTGAGCACGTCCTTGAGGAGGTTGGAGAACCGGATGCACGGAGCGCGTCCACACCGCTCAAAGTCAGACAGACTTTCAGTCGCCCACGTCTAGGGCTCACGGGAAGACGGGCACCGAGAACTGCAGGAGTTAGCCCGCACCGCTCCACCTCTCCCTGCCCTGCAGGCTGCCCTTCCGGGGGGGGGGGGGGGTGTCTCATTTTTCTGAGACCAGATATTTTAAATCGGGAACATTCCTAGAGAACCAACGCTGAAACCAAGGCTGACAAGGTTTAAAGGCTGGCTGTGCCAGCCCAGATCTGCCACTGGGAGTGCGTCCAAACCTTTGTTGCTTCCCAGGCCAAGGGCATGGCTCCTGTGCCTGCAGAAGCTTCGGTGACTCCCTGACACTCAAGTCTGGTCTGCCCTCCACTGATTCTGCAGTCAAGGAACACGAAGTCCACTGACCAAGTGGGGCCTGTACTCTCTGAATCCCACTGTTTTCAAAAGTGATACTTCATCTTGATTAACAAGGATAAGAGGAAAAAATAAAGAGAAGCCCTAAGGGAAGGAATGGTGTAAGGCAATCTGAATACTGTAACTACCTCATTCGGGATGTTTTTGGTAAATGCGCTCTGTTCACAGACGTCTTGGAGAAGATTCTTCGGTGTTCTGCAACTTCTGTCTCTCTCCAGGGACCCGAGCCACTACCCCAAGGCCAAAAAAAAGATTTGTTTCTTCTTCCTTTTTTACTCTTTCCCTTGTTGTTGAATTTATTGGGGTTACACTGGTCACTAATTATATAGGTTTCAAGTATACAATTCTACTATACATCATCTCTACATTGCATTATGCACTCACCATCCAAAGTCTAGTGTCCTTCTGATAATTTCTTAATTCATAATACATCTTAAGCTCGGAATTCTTTCCTAAACTTGACTCAAATTCTCAACCACCTCTTTAAGCATCACCCAGACTTCAGGCATCCTGACTTTAAAACATCCAAATCAAGCTCATTCTCTTTGCCCTAACACAGGCCTCTCTCCTTCCTCCTTGTCTCCCGAACGCCTTCTAGGTAACTCATTTTGAAACCTGGAAGGTGGCTTCTCCTCTCCTCTCTCCTCACTCCATCCTTCCATCCGCTCTCTCACAATGAGCCCCAAACCTGAAGCGCTGGTCCAGGCCTGCACTACTGCAGCCAAGTCCAAGTCGCAGTAAGTCCCCTGACCAGTGGCCCTGCCTTTGGCCTCTCCCAGTGCCTCTACCACCCGCCCCTCTCTCCACTGACAGCCGCATCTTCTGGAAACACAGCTCTGAGGGCGGCGGCCTGCCACTCACAAACCCGAGGCTTCTCTCTCATCTCTATGGAAACAGCAACCTGGCCCGACCTTCAGAACACCACTGCCCACCGCCTCCCCCACCCCCACAATCCTCTTCCCTGTGAGTTTCCTCTTCACCAACTGGGGCATGGGGCTAGGTCGCTCACTCAACTCTACTCAAAAAAAAAAAAAAACTGGGCTTCTGCTCCTTTAAATATCCATCTCCATGCCCTTGCCCATGTATTGGGTTGGCCAAAAAGTCCGTTTAGTTTTTTTCATAAAATAGAAGACGTGTTTTTCATTTTCACCAATAACTATTGATTTGGATATTTTGAGTATGTCAGCTATCTCCCGTTATTGGCTTCTAGTGGGTAGAGGCCAGGGGTGCTGCTAAACATCTTCCGATGCATAAGACAGCCCCACAGCAAAGAATTATTTGGCCAAAATGTCAATAGTATCAAGGAACCTTGCAAACCATTTTTGACATGTTTGATCAGTCACAGCACCTTCTCCATACACTGCACAAATCTTTTTTGTGTGTTTGAGCTGCATTTTTACCTTTCTTGAAATAACAAAGCATAATACGCCAAAAATGTTGCATATTTTCTTCCATATTCAATATTAAAATGGCCGCACAAAAATTCACCAACTTTGGTTTTTTAAATGTAACAGACTTCTTGGCCAACACAATATTTTCAAACATGGGAAGAGAATCCACCCCTTCCACTCACCTAGAAACTCAGTAACACAGAGGTTTCTGGAACTGTAAGAAGGTTGTGACCTTAGTAAATGTACTAGCACTATTTCATGCCCACTACACAGTTAGTTTATTAAAAATCAGTGCACAGTGGGCTTTTGGTTTGTGTTTCTGAAGTGAAATTTTGCAATTAGATCTCTAACTTTGGAAATTTACACGTATAAAAAAACAAAACGCCTGACACAATGGAAGCCATCACAATAGACCTGCGCGAATGTCTCTAGGCAAATATCGTCTCAAAGACCTTGCGGCGTCTTTTCACCGAATGACTGATTTCCTTTGGGTCCACCCTGTGAAAAGAACTTCCGCAAAATACCATTCTCTGCCTTCAGCGGGCCTACAATTGTGCATTCTGCTAAACAAATAAACTTCCTTCCTATTTTTAAAGTTTTCCAAAATTAGAGTATCTACATCTCTGGTTGGCACACTACTTCCTGGACTGTAACAGCCGTAGAAGTGAAGAAATTCTTCACAGTATTCTGAGAGATAAGAGGACGTCAGAGCTGGCTGAGCAGCTGCTCTCTTTTAGGGAAGGGGAAATCGAGGCAGAGTGTAACCTTGGGCAAGGTCGCACAGGCTGCTGCGGCAGAGGCCTGTGGAATTCCCTCTGCCCCATTTTCTCCTTATCTGATCTAAATTACTTGGGCCTGCCAGAAGTGGCTTGCTCATGTTCTGTACTACTGAACAAGGGCTTATGTTTAATGCATGCGGAATGTGATAAAACAACAGAAAAACTCTAACCATCATAGTGAGCATCGAGTGACGCCAAGAGCTCCGGACTAAGAGTCAGAACACCTTAATCTTAGCTATCCCTTTGGTCAAAGTGACCTCACCTCTGGAGGGTTCCATTTTTTTTATCTTTTAAAAAGAGCACAGAACTAAGCAACTGCAAAGGCCTTCTCCCCGCCCAAATTCCATGATGATGACGACAGTGGTGGTGGTGGAGGTGGCAGTTACAGTGATGGCCCCCCCTCACTGAGCGCTCACCCTGAGCCAGGCATTGTTTGAAGCATGCCACGTGGAAAAACCCTCCCCCGCCTGGATGACGCTAGGATCCCCACTTTGTGGATGGGCACGTTCATGCTTAGAGAAAAGGGACTGGTTGGAGGTCCTATCTCCACTGGCGACAGGTGGAGAGAAGGTGTGTCCCAGACCAATGGCTCCCGGAGCCCGCGCTCCCTTATCAGAGGTGGACACTCGAAGATGATTGGCCTGACTTGCAGTAATATAGGCCGAGATTCCAAATGAAAAGAATCAGCAATCATTCTACACAATGACCTCATTTTACATATCAAGTCCTGAGGCCCAAGGAGGTACAACTTGAGTGCAAGTCAAGAAATGTACTGGACATAACCGGCTACACCTCCCACGACGAGACAAGCTCTTCCTAAAGAGAAGCTGACAGTTCGCACTCACATCACCTCACGTGACACCCAAACAGGGCCTCCTGATGGACAGCAGGGCCACGGTCATCACTCCTGTGGCTTCTGGCCAAGGTCAAACACAAATTCAGGGCAGAGCTGGGCCTCCAGCCCATGCCGGTAACTCCCGGGCGGGTGCTCTGCCACAGAAGGGAGAAAACGCCCACTGTGGCAGGGTTCTCCGGACAGCCTATTCAGGGTGGACTCTCGACATCAGGAAAACTTTCCACAGAAGCTGAGTAACTGTGAAGCATGGTCTCGTGGCGCTTTGGAAAGAACATTGGATACTAAGTGAACACTCTCTAAAGCCCACAACTTCAGGTCAACAAGAAAATAGAAAACGCAGGCTTATGGTCATCTCAAAACTGACCTCTTTCTATCACAACTGCTCCTAACCTCTAAATTTCGGTTTCCTCATACTCCTCCTCCACAAAATACAGGAGGCAGGAATCGTACCACTGCTTCCACAGTTAGTTGGGAGTGGACTACTTCCAAAGTAATGGCTGGGACCTATTACGTGCTCAAAAACACAATTATATCTTCCTTTCCGTGGTTGTATTACTGCTGATATAATTTTTCCTGTTAAATCCTCCTTGTGGGTGATGTTTTTCTGAGCAAACTCGATCTCCCATGTTAGAAGAGAGAGACACATTATACACCCCCGCCCCATCTCCCGCAGCACTCCACCCCCCTCCCCCCCGGGGAAATGTGAAAAAAAAGTGAAACCAGCAGGTCACCGCAGCCCAGTACTAGGGAGCCACACTGGACACTGGCAACTTCCACCCTCTTCAAATGCTCGGGTCCTGGTTTCTTCCTGCACGCAGTACACACAGCTACATAGGCCTCCCAGGCTCTTGGGCATTTGTGACACCTTCACACGACAGAGGACCTCCACCCATTCGCCAGCGGATGCTCAACGTCAGGCTTCCTTTCTTTGCCCTCTTCCTCGCAGGCACCTCGGCCCACTCTGAAGCGCACATCTATACGCTCGGGAGAGTAAATCGAGTACTCTGAAATGCAAGCTACTGTTTGACAGACGCGCATACTTTTGATTTTAGTAAAATACTTTGAAGACAAAGCGCAAACAAATGAGCGGGGCAACATTAACATGTGTCACCAGGGCACTGCCAACTAAAGCGACAATGAGACGGCACTGCACTGAGGCACTGAGAACGGCCACAGTCTGGGGCCCCGACGAGCCCGAATGCTGGTGAGGACCTGGAGCGACAGGAACTCCCACTCACCGCTGGTGGGGGGCAAAACGTCAGCCACTTTGGGAGACAGTTTGGCAGCTTCTTGCGATATTAAACTAGTCTTCCCTATGATCCAGAAACTGTGCTCCTTGATATTCACCCGAAGGAGGTGAAAGCTCTTGTCCACACACAAATCTGCACTCAGATGTTTATAGCAGCGTTATTCATAATTGTCAAAACTTGGAAGCAACTAAGATGTGCTCCTATAGATGAATAGATAAGCTCGGTCAATCCAGCAATGGGATATTTATTGTTCAGTACTAAAAAGTGAGCAATCAAGCCATAAAAAGACACAGAAGAACCTTAAGTGTACATTACTAAGTGAAAGCAGCCAATCTGAAAAGGGCACCGACTTTATGGCTGCAACCATAGGACGTTCTGGAAAAGGCAACACTATAGAGATTAGTGGTTGCCAGGGGATGGGGGGGAACAAAGAAGGGGCAGAGCACGGAGGATTCTGAGGACACTGAAACTGTTGGTATGATAGCACAGATTCATGCCATTACACAGTTGTCCACACACACAGAATATACAACACCAACAATGAGCCACAGTTAGTAGAAGCTAAAGACTTCGGGTGATGATGATAGTAGGTCAACATAGATTTATCAACTGTAGCAAACGGACCACCCTGGCTGGGGATACTGAGGGTGGGGGAGGCTAGGCATGTGTGGGAACAGAGGATCTGTGGGAAATCTCTGAACCTTCTGCTCTCTCTCTAAAAATAAAAGGGGGGTGAAAGAGTAAATTTTTTTTCTACTCCTGTTCCCCAGACACCCAATTTCAAGGTTGTTGTGATATTAAGTTTCTAAATTTTTATTTCATTAATTTCTGCTGTTATCCTTCCAGAAGATACAAGGAACTAACTGGAAAGTATGGCATCTGTTCAAAAAGAAAATATGAGCAACTCCTATGTCTAAAGGTAGGTGTAACCAAAAATACTACAATGGAGACCTTTGCTCCTCAAAGTGTGGTCCCCAGACCAGCAGCAGCAGCAACACCAGGGTGCTTGTTGCAAATGCAGGATCTTGCATTCCATCCCAGACCTTCTAGAGCAGAATTACATTTGAACAAGGTCCCCAGGTGATTTGTATGCACTGGCATATAGCACAACACCATTCTTATTTTCATAGACTTTACAGGCTAGGAGAGGAGATCACTAACTCAGGGCCTCACACAGAACGGACTGTGTGACAAGAATGTGGGCAAAAATAGGCTTTAGTCCCTACAGGGGTCCCCACTGCCCGGGAATAAAATGCCAGCTCCTCTGAAGGGATCTGTTGCCATGTGCATCCTGGCCCCTGCTCACCTGGCCAGTCTCACCCTCTGCTACTCCCTAGGGCAGGTTCTCCAGTGCGTTTCCAGGCCTTTCTGCGCACACATTATTCCAACAGCCTGCCGCCCTCTGCTGACTCCTCTTTGGTCGCCTTCAGGCAGGGGCGCAGCCACCCCCTTTAGTCCCCTGCCACCACCCAGCTGGCTAGTGGTCTAACGTCCCCCGGCAGGGAAACTCCCACAGGACAAAGAAAATGCCCTAGGGGTTATTTTCTACCCTGTTTAGTACAATTCATCGAATGAATGAATGAATATCAGAAATGTTTCAGGGAAGGGGTGAAAAATGAGATTGGCTTAATACAAATGGAAGATCAGGGAAGAAGCTCACATAGGCTAAGATCAGTTTAAGGAATGTGGGAAACAAACTATCATTTGCTTTTTCCTCTTTAGAAGATCTGCTCTGGGCTCATGGATTAGGTGGGGTTTCTATCCCTGCTTCTCTCCATTCTCCCTTAGTAAAACCTACCTGGCCCAAATTATTGTCACGCT
Organism: Trachops cirrhosus; assembly: GCA_028533065.1. Lineage (NCBI taxonomy): Eukaryota > Metazoa > Chordata > Mammalia > Chiroptera > Phyllostomidae > Trachops > Trachops cirrhosus. The sequence goes on along the minus strand of CM052538.1, from coordinate 20,369,160 downwards.
GAGCAACTGCCAAAGCCCAGAGAAGCTACTGCCACTGCCAGACAAAAATGCCCCATGGATTCTCTGCCAAAATCTTGTTCAGGGCTACACTAGCTTTGCTTAGCAGAGTCAGCAAATTTTTCAAATTCAAGGGATGGTTTGACTATGACAATAAGTTTTTCCTCTTTATTAAACTCAAATATCCACTAATTAAAAGTCATATAAGTCTACAGGAGAGAAAAAATCCTGTAAGATATGTTTTTAAATAACCCATCACATTAAGCTAGGACACACCAACATCGGACTGACTTTAGGCAAGCCAGCAGGTTTGCTGCCTGAACACTAGCTAGTCAGATTCACACCTTACAGGAAGGTTGTTGTGTTCTGTGTAAACAGAAAAGCAAGTTCAACCCATCTAAGGCACCCGAGGTGGACTGATCCAGCCTGCAAAAAATTTCCAAAGTCAATAAACACGCCCAGAGTGCGGGCACAGCTGTGCCTGAAAGCCCTGGTTAGACGCAGCTGAACAAAGGAAACGCTGCACTTGTACTTAATGTAGAAGAAGCAATTAGTTACCCGGTCATTGGCACCAACCTCAGACAAACGAGACACCAAAGCCACTGGGTCACATCATTTCAGAGGAAAAAGAACCGCCATGTATCTACTGGTGCTCCCCGCTTCCTACCCAAGTCCAAGCTACCACTCTCACCTCCTGCCCAAACCACAGCGGCCTGAGTGGCCCCTCGGTGGGCACGCACCGTGTACATGGGCTGAGCTGACGGCGCTCTGCTCTTTCACACCTTCTAATGGCTTCCACGGCTCTTTAAAGCAAACACAACCCCATACTGTGCCTACAGAGCCTTCAACATCCTGGCCCAGACAACCCCTCCAGACTCAGGGTCGGTCCCCCTCCCCCCACCGCACCTGTCACACCTGCCTTCTTCCTGCTGCTTCAACAGGCCCTCCTGGTGCCACCTCCAGGCCTTGGTCCCTGCGGTTCCCTCCACCTGGACCATGTCTAGTGCCCTCTCTTACACTGATGAAATGTCACCTCCTTACCAGCCCAGGCTCCAGTCACTCTACCAAACCACCTTGTTGACCTTTCTTCCTAGCACTCACCAGCATCTGAAATCACCTGGCTCATCTATTTGCCTGCTTCTCCTGTCTATTAGCTGTCGCACCTGTCTACAATTCGAGCTCCATAAAAACATGAACCTGGTCTGCCTTGTTCACTGCTTAATCTCCAGCTCCTCAAACAGTACCTGCTCAAAAAGTATCTGCATCAAAAACATTTTATTGAATAACTCAGTAAATGAATAACAGCTATAAACCTATGTTTTATGCAGAGCCAAAACATGAGAAACCTGGTATTACATAAAATATCAAGTAGTAATCAATTACTTGTTTTACAGGAGACTCATTCCTTCCCCAATGCATTTTTAACTATTTGGCTTATGAAGCTTCAGTGTGCACTTTTCAAAGGTTAAATCTATTTGACAAAATAAACTAACCCCTCCAGGGCATGAACAGTGTCTGGTGCTCCCAATAAACACCCACTGAATAAATACATGAGCACTGGAAAATAACTCAATACAAGGCCTAAATTATATGAAAGGGCACTTGGATTTGAGAGCACAGCAAATTTGACTATATTTAGGTCCCATTTTCCATTTTACCTGATAAATGAACACATATACTTATAATCCACTAATTTGAGATGCTAGCAATACTCTTACCCATTACTTTTATAAGCAGGTGCAAACCCGAGCAAATTCAGAAACTTGCCTGGCGGTTCCGCTGCAGTAAGTCCTCACCAACTGATATATGGGGGCATAGAAATGCTCAGAACTGCCAGGTTGTTGGGGATGTCTCCGGGTTTAGTATGAAAGTCACAAAGCTTGAGAGGTTTGTTGTTACAGTCTATGTAAAACTCAAGTGTTCTCAATGAGGGACTAATGAAAAAATCACACCTCTATATAACCTGGCCCCACTTGTGGTACAATGCACACCTGCTTTAATGTTCCAGGTCCTGGAACCAAATATAAAACAAACAAACAAAAAAGTACGTATTATAATTTTTTACCAGATAATCTCTGAAATAAAATTCTTCCCTGTTTTGGCTTTACTTTTACACCATAAAATTGCTCACTGTAAACAGTCATACAAGATTAATGGATCACCCAAGAAAAACAAATTCGTGTTCAGGTACCCATCTGCTTCAAGCTACACCCACTCCCCTTTCTCCTTCCCTACCAGCTGTTGAGCTGCAGTTTGCACGGGTCAAAATTGAAAAGAAAATTACATGTTCGTGTGAGGTGTGTGCTCATTTGCATTTGTGTGTTCTTGAAGGGTCATTCTGAAATCAAATATAAATTCACTTTGGGATTATGCACTGTGTGCATTATCTGTGCCTCTTGCTTCTGCCTTTAAAACATTCCCTAGTCTATAATGCAAAGTGTGTGAATGACTTGTCTCAACTGAAAAACAAATGAGTTCCATAGAAAGTCACTCTTATAATCTATAACCCCAAGAAATGAACTTTCATATTCTAAAAGCTCTCAGAGAACATATTGTCTATGAAAATCAATTTCAGGATGCAATTCATAATAGCACACCACCTAGAAGAAGTAAAATGACAATACTTTATAAAATTATGCTGACAACTGACTAATTTGCTCCGAAAACATTGTAGTTTGTTGTTGTTGTTCTGCAGTTTAAATAACTTTGGAATAACATGATTCAGAATTCAGATCAAATTATTAACATAGAGTTAACTTACATAAACTTTTCAAAAGCATTGCTAGTAGGCTGACTATCCTTGTGAAAGTCCTTTTTTTTTTTTTTTTTTAAAATAAGGCTTTGGTCTGGTGTTTTCACTGTCACCACCGTGGGCCAAAAGTCCATCTCACATCCCTGTGGAAAGCACTTTATTAAATACATTTTGAAAAAGTAAATAAAACCATAAAACAGTAATGGCAATAAGTTGGGGGGGATTTTAGATTAACTTCTTATGGATGTTGTAATTAAAAAACATTAAGTTTTCATTTGTTTTGGCGTTTTTTCCCTCATTTTGGCCTTAACGACAGTCAAATCCTCAACCTAGGATGGGTTAAGTGAAATATAACCAGACCACACACCCTGAATTACTTTTCAAACTACATAGCACCATTTAAAAAAATTAGCATTATTTATAAAAGCCAATTAGCTATCACTTCAAGCCAGAAAATCTGGGTATTACCAAGTTTTCTTCAGCAAGAAATTACAATTTGGAACTTTTTTGTCATTTCATTTTACCACCAGCTGTGTTTCAGGAAGTGAAGGTTCTAGGGAGGATTCAGTTCTAGGGAAGGTTCTAGGGAGGAATAAGACATGGCACCTGTCTAACAACTAACTTTATTTGGTCTCTGTATCTCCATTTTATTGTCTCTTAAATGATAGGCAAAGGCTTAGATGTCTCATAAACAGGTGCTCATAAAAACGTACTTTAAAACAACACTCTAAAAGCGCTGCATCATAACTAGAGCTCTAACAACCACCTAATTAGTATCTGTGAAGGGTCACAGAATGGCTAACGGGTCCTCTCAATGTGAGCTTATTACTCACCGTGCCATACCCCAGGAGCAAGCACTGCCAAGGTGCTAGCAAAGGGAGAGGGTCTGTAGGGAGCGAGAAAAATGCCTTATTGCTCCGCTGGCCCTAGAGGCTGTGACGGATGCATCATTCAAAACGCACAAACACCCAGGGGGTGGGGTATTATTCTATTACTGTGTTTTCACGCTAGTGGGAACTCTGGAAATCTACTCCGATCTCTTCCTTTTTGCAATAGTTGACACTGGCCTGGATTTGTCACGCTCAGTTATTCCAAAGGCGCTAATGTTCTGAAAATAAAACTTTAAGGAAATAGAGGGCAAATAACTGACATTTCAAACTCAGATTTCAAAACCTGCCTTTGAAGCCAGGGAGTTAAAAACAAAAGACAGACACTTTCTAGGTGCCCTAAGTTCATCAGCATTTTGGATGTCCTCAGTGTACTATCCCAGACAACCTATTACAAATGTACATCAAGGAGGATGACACACAGGTCCGAGCCGATAAAACACCAAGCACTGAATCCACCGCGCGTGGGGGACTGCGGGGCCAGAGAAGCTGATCGCCAGGCGCGAACCCCTGGGTCCCCGCGTCAGCCTCACTCTCTCCACCTGTGAAATGGGCGTGACACTACTAGCCCGTTTGCTCCAAGGGGATGGCTACGAATGAATGAGAACCACTAGGACAACGACCCAGGGCGCACTGGCCGCTCTCCCGCCGCTGTCCGGGGCTGCGGGGCGCCCCCTGCCGCAGACGACCGGGGCTCAGTCGAACCACCCCCGCCGCCCACGCTCCCCGCGCTCCGGATCCCCGACAGTTACAAATGCTCCTAGAACCGCGCCCGCCGGGACACCAGCTCCCAGGGCTGTCCGCGGCGGTAACAGGCGCCCGCCCGACGCCGCCTACCTTGGCCACCCAGCTGAACAATGGTGACATCGCGGGCCGAGCGGCGGCTCCTCGCCCGCCGCTCCCGCTCACTACTGTCGCCGGCCCGTGGAACGGCAGGCAGCCCGGAGCGGGCTCCAAGAGCGACGGGGCGTGGGCATGGCTACTCGCCCGGCGGAGGCGGCGGCGGGCTCCTCCCCACGCGTCACTGCCCGGAGAGGTCGCGTCCGCCCGACAGCCAGACTTTGAAAGGGAAGTGGGTGGGGACAGCGCGGGAGAGGGGAGGGGAGGGAGCGCGGGCCGCCCCGCCCTCGCCCCGCCCACACGCACGCGGGGCGCGCGGCGGGAAGTTGGGAGGCAGCGGGATCACCCTGCTCCGTCCGCCCGGCGCAGCTCGGAGGGGAGGAGTCCAAACCCTAAAGACTAGACGCGGGATGCGGCCTTCTAGGCCTCCGGGGTCGGTTTCGCACAACTTTCGGAAAACTAGAAATTCCTGTCTCTGAGGTTTGATCAAAGCCTCAGAGTTGGAGAGAACACAAAAGCCCGCCCAACTTTTTAGGGGTTACCCCCATCCCTAAACTCTGGAAATTGCTGTTAACAAAAGGACTAGTGTTTCCCCGGCCCCTGGCAACCTTTGTGTAATCGAAGGTGGTTTTCTCCGAGTCAGACAACTCGGCTATTGAGACTAGAAAAGGAGCGGAGGAAAGGCACCTTCTGCTCCTGCCAGCCCCGCGTAGGGTGTAGCCGGTTCTCTTCCACAGCAAGATGATAAGTACAAGTGTAGTCGGTTTATAGCTACAAAGGTTAAATTGAGTTTCAAACTCAGACACCCGAGAGTTCCACGTTGAATAAAATAAAAATTAAAAAGGCCAAAGGTCTAGTAACTGACATGTGAAGGCGTGTGTTACTCTGAGCCACTCACTGAGTTCCAAATAGCCACCCTAGCCGAACGAAGAATGTTGCTTCTCTTTCCTTTTGTCATAATAATTGTGCATTATCTTCATGCTAGGTTAGTCAGACATTTTAATGGGATCCCCATTTGGATTCCCCAAATGCCTGGCATTGTTGAGTAACAGATTACCCCAAATCTGAGAAGCTTAAATCAATAGTTTCTGTAGGTGAGAAACCCAGAAGCACCTTAGCTGAATGCTTCTGGCTCAAGGTCTCTCTTGAGATTGCTGTGAGCTAGGACTGCAGTCTATCCCCAAACTGGACTGGGGCTGAAGGATCCCCTCTCCAGATCACTCACTCATCTACTTGTTTTCAGGATTCCTTCCTTGCAGGGTGTTGGTCTCAGGGCATCAATTTCTTGCTGCACCTTGGTGGGCCTCTCCACAGGGGTGCTCAGAGAATGGCAGCTTGCAGCCCAGCACCAGTGATCTGAGTAAGAGCACGTGTGGTCCAAGAAGGAAGTCAGCTGTTGTCGAAACCAGCGATTTTCAACCCTTTTCATCCCAAGGCACACACAAACTTACTGCTAAAATTCTGGAGCCCACCAAAAAAAATAGATTTTTTGCTGATCTGACAAAAATAGGTATAATTTTGATTCATTTGCACAGGACAGCTATTGCGTTGGCTGTTGTTATTTTTTTTATTTGACATTCTAAGGGGGAAATGTCAGTGCCCCTGACTAAATAGTCAGGTGTTGCATGTTTTAAAAATTCTTGCAGCACGCTGGTTGATAATCGCTGGTATAAACCAATCTCAGAAGTTAATTCCAAAACTTCTGCTGTACTCTTCACTAAAAGGGGGGAAGTAAGTCTAGTCCACACTCAAGGCCTGAGTACCAAGAGGAGGATCATGGGAGGTGTAGGGGGCATCATCTGTTTTTTCCTTCTTCCCTTAGGATGCATGGGAAGGTAAGTGATAAAGGCAGGGTGAAAGTCAAGAGAGGTATCATTCTAAAAGAGCAAACTTGGGTAATTGAAACCTGTCCTAGAAGCATTTTAGGGAAGTGCTTTTGTTTTATTCTTTTAAGCAGAGATGTTCCCTGAAGAAATTAAGAGGTAGAAAACGGGAGTGCATTTGTAGCCATCTAACCAAATCTTCCCCTGTGACCACATCACTTCCCCAAGCAAGTGGAAGAGATGCAGGCTGAGAGCTCCATTAAAGTCAGAGCCCTTCTGACTTTCCAGCCTTGCTCCTTAAAGTGCGGTCCATGGACCCACAGCCTTGGCGTCACTTGACAATTTGTTAGAACACAGGCCCTCCCCTAATCCAGACCTACTGAGTCAGAGCCTTCGTTTCACCATGTCTCCAGGTAGCTGTATGCACATGAAAAGTTTGAGAAGGCACTAGTATATGAGATTCGTTGACCTCAGTCTAACAATAATACAGCACTGGCACACAGCCCCCTAAGAAAGCGATTAAAATTGTCCTGTATCCTTGGAGCGATGTGAACTGCAGAGAAATCTCAAGAGTGCCTAGGCAACAACATAATCTTGATGGGAGTGGATGGGCAGCTGAGCAGCAGGCGGGGCAAGTTAGACTGATGACAAACATCATTGTCCCCCATCACTCCAACACTCACTCCAGCACCGGGACTGAGCTCTATGAGGATGCCCACGACTTAGAAGCAACACTGAGTAGTGAATAAGGGGAGCCCGAAACTGACGAAAGAAACCTGCATTGCCTCTAACTGATTGAGATAAATTTTCTGCCACTTGGGCAGGAGGTGGTATGGCAAAAAAAAAAAAAAATTACACTAAACTTAAACAGTAAAAAGTGCACTTCTTACAAAAAAAAAACCAAAACTGAAGTCAGACCAAATCCTGAATGCAGTGCAGTTATAATGAGATAGGGTGCAGGAGAAATAGGGACATCAAAACTTCATTTGTTTAAACCTGAATCCAAGCCTCCATACATACACGTCACGGTGGAGGCCCTTGCAGATCTTGGCCTGAACTTGCCTAAAGCTTACATCTCTTTCAGACGCATGGAGGTCTCCCTCAGCTCCTGGTCTCCCTGGCCCAGCACCGGACAGAATCACTCATTCATGGTGAACCCAAGGACCTTTCCACAGAGTAGACTTGATGGACAGTAAGGTGTGGAGCTCTAACACCAAGTATTTTAAGAAATACACATGAAAGATCTTATTTTAATACACTGCCAACATGTAGCTTGTCAGTCACATTGCACAAAGAAATTCTGCTACAATCTGAAATTTCATTAAAGGGAAACTGTTAACTCCAATCTAACTGATCCCACACTCAAGCTTCCTTAAATCATCACACTCCCTCCCATCTGAAAAATGTATCCTTCCCTGAGATTATATTCCCCCAGGGAAGAACTGTATGTAGACCAGGCATCAGTGATTTTTAACAGCTCCCTGTGATTCTCTTTCAGCCGGAACTGAGAACCTCTACAGACAGAATTGTCACTGCTCAAAGATGCTGATAGTTCCGAGACCTGATTGTCTATCAGAGTTACCTGTGGTGTCAAGGGGAGCAGGTGGGGAAGGAAGGCTGCTGATTTGGCTGCTTGGGCAGAGTGGAATTCTCAGAGACCTCAGAGGGCAGGCAGGTCATATAAATGTGTGAAGAGGGCCATGTATGATACAGTAAGGAATGAATGAACCGTGGCATCTTGGAGAAGGTATGCTCAATTATTAAAACTCCAACCAGGCAAGCAAATTGTGTCAGACAAATGAATTCAGTCAGAGAGGTTAATATTAGCACTGACGTCCAGGTTTACTTAAGCTCCCAGGAGTGTGTGTGTGTGTGTGTGTATTTTTCCCCTAAGGTGATTCTGTTTGTTGGCTAGGATTGACAACCACTTCCATAGTTCTAGATCCCTTATCTAAAAAATATATATAGATATAGATATAGAGATAGATATAGAGATAGATAGATAGATGCTCTGTGCAGAGCAATAGGCTATCCAGATAGAGCTGCAGAGATTTAAACAAATAGGATCTACAGAAAAGCCAGGACTGCTGCCTTTCCAAGCAACTTTAAAAGTATGATCTAATCTCTCACCCTCTCAGCTTTCCTGAGATATTAAGGAAGGACTTGAGAAAGAGGAGATAGGCAAAAACTGGAAGAATTGCTCCCCTACTAAGCCTGACCCTAACACCCCCTCAAAAACAACCCTGACACCCTGCCCTACTCTTCTGCCAATTTCCTCCTTTGAGGAGGAGCAACAGACGAGGACAGCAAAACCTTCTGAGGTTGGGAGGGATTTTCAGACAGGCTGCTCTCCCACTCAAATGGGGGGAAGATGCGAAAGCATGACCTCACCCTACCAACCCGTTTCCCCCACTTCCCTGCAAGACCTGGTTTTTTAAAAAAAGCCATTGTAATACTAACAAAAGGAAACTCAACTTCAAATGAATCAGAACCACTTGGCAACTACAACTGACACGGATTACAGTGTGTGTGTGTTCTTTCCACACCACCAAGCACTACTCTGACGCCAACCTAGAATTCCTATAATTCAACTCAATTCTGACACTATCCACCTGGAGATACTGCAGATCCCACAGGTTAAGGGCTCAATCCTACAGCACTGTCCTCTTCCCCCACTTCAGATGCCAATCGAAGTCCAGGTTGTCACCTGTGTATCTGACTGACTAGCTATAGATCACAGGTTCTCACAACCCCCTACTTGGGTTCGATTAATTTGTAGAATGGCTAACAGAAGTCAGGGAAACATTTTACTTACGAGTTTAGTGGTTTATCACAAAAGGTTCTAACTCAGAAAGAGCCAAATGGAAGAGATGAACAGGGCAACATACGGGGAGAGTGCACAGAGCTTCCGTTCCCTCCGGGAGCAGCGCTCTTTCTGCATCTACACGGATTCACCGACCAGGAAGCTCCCTGAACCCCATCATTTGGGTTTTTATGGAGGTTCCATTATATAAACGTAATTAATTAGATCATTGGCAATAGGTGACTGAACTCGATCTCTAGCCTCTCCCCACTGCCCAGAGGTTAGGGAGCAGGACTAGAAACTTCAGCCCTTTAATCTCGTGGTTGGTTCCCCTAGCAACCAACCTCCAACCTTTGCTGATTTAGGGGTTTAACCAAAAGTCGCCTCATTAACATAACAAAAGACACCTTTCTCATTCTGTTCATGGGAAAACCCAAGGATTTTAGGAGCTCTCTGCCTGGAAGGGGGAAAAAGATCAAATATATTTTCTTATTATAAATCATAATATCGCAGCAGCTGATCAGAAGTTTATTCAATTCATGAACATCCACTAGCACCTATTGTATAAAGCAACATCTGTCCTTACAAGAAATAGCAAAAATGGTCAAACCTGAAGCTTGACCTCAAGGAGCAGAAAGGATGGCTGGAGAATCTAGCAGGGAAGATCTAGCAGGAGGATCTAGCAGGAACTCCATGGACTTCCCAGAGAAACAAGGTAAGATCGGGCTGCAGAGGAACAACCAGCTTCCTGGCTGGAAGACCTCGGGACTTCTGCAGCCAGTGATGCGAGAGTGGGCTTCCCAGGGGGAAGGACCCCAGCTGGACAAAGGCATAGAGGACGCTACGCAGTCATCTCCCACCAGCCTAAAAGTTTGTTTCCAGAAAAAATACTTGCTGAGAATACTATCAAGTCCAGAAAAATCATGAAAAAAATCCCTCTGTGTACATTGAAAACACACGTCCATGAGAAAACCTGTACGTGACTGTTCACGGTAGTATTATTCGTAATGGCTAAAAAGTGAACACAACCTAAATGTTCAGCAGTGAAAGAATGAACAAAGTGTAGTGTACCCACACAATGGAATATTAGTTGGTCATAAGAAGTAATACATGCTAAGACATAAATGGACTTTGAATATATCTAAATAATTTTCTCTGTTTCTCTAGAGAACCCTGAGCAATACAATAGGATACACTATTAATGTAGAAATAATACAGAAGTGATGGGCTGGAGGTCTCAAGGTCTTGCCTGGGTTTACAGACAGGACACACAGTTGAGGTCAAAGAGGAGACTACATGTTAGCCAAAACTGATGCCAGGCTCGGTGGGCCCCCCAGATGTCTCTTGATATCTTCTCCCCCTTTTCATGAGTCGCTGTGTCTGGCAGCATGACTGTGCTCCATTTGTTACTTTATAAGCCACGTGGTGAGTACCCCAAGGTTCTCTGGCAAATCCCTATCATTCTAGCTGGACAGAGACTGGGGGTTCTCGAGCATACTAGCCCTGCACACTTTCAGACAGCTCAGAAATTCCTCCCCAGGCCACTGATTCTGTCCACTCACACCCTCCACTTACTACTACTCCCCTCCTTCACTTCCCCACAATCCTGTGCTTCCCTCCCTGTCCACTTCTGTCTCTGTCTCTCAAGCACACACGGACTCACATTTGAAATCACACTAACTTCAAACACAGATTCTCTGAGTGACAAAACTGAGTACTTTGAAGATTGGCTTCAGGGCAAATGCGCTCAATAAATTGGTGAATGAGTGAAAGAAAACACGGGGAAAGTGAACAAATACATTAGGTGAAGGCTTATTTGGAGGTAGACAGTAAGTGCAGGTGATAGCTAAAGAGCATTGTACTTTAATAGAACTGTGTTGACGTTTAAATTAAGGTCTCTAATTTTATATTTTGATTGTAAAGGGAACCAAAATTCTGCCACCTTGAAGTTGCCTTTGTGGGATATCGATTTTTAAGCTGTGTTTAGTTAGTAACAAAAGACTCAGAAAGATCCTTTGACCCTCCCCGCACTTTCCTGCCCAAGAGATTCAGACAGAGAAACCTGCTCCAGGAAGGAGATCTTCCTCCAGGAAGGAGATCTTCGGATGTTCCCCTTGGCCTGATGTGAACTGAGTGTGGTAACGAAGAGGGCACCAGGCAGGTGCCTGTTAGCGGGAGAGCCCCGAGTCTCATTGCTTTGGGCTTGCCTAGCAGGAACTTTCCTGCCATGTATGTTCTGCTCTCCCCAACTACCTGTGAACCATCCATTCTCACTTCTGAAATCTAATACCCCATCCATCCCCCCATTTTCTCCTTTGTCCAAAGTGTCCTATACACCCTATGCTGCCTCGCTGTCTCTGGAATTTTCAGGCCTATGTGATTTCCCTGCACATGTATTAAAACTTTGATTCTCTCCTGTTAATCTCTCTGTTATGATTATGAACCCAGCCTTGAAGAACTTTGAAGGTGGAAGGGAAAGTATTAACTTTTTTAGCCCCCACAATTGTGTGGCCAGTTGTAGTTTCTTGTAAGTCAAAACAATAGCAAGCAGGTTTAATAAAAACATTTTTAGGGGCTCCAGCCACCTTCACTTCATTATATTTATCCAAAAGCTTTGCAAAATTAAAAGCTGGCCGCAACCCAGCTGGAACTACTGACTTTGCAGTGTAAAAAAGAAAGCCGTTGAACTTGTAACTCCAGAGGGAACCAGACAGGAACAAACCTCCTAGAGATGAAAGTTCATACCACTTTGAGGATGCCTTTTTTCTCTCTGCAGTCAGCAGTCTTGTTAAAACAGAAATCTACTTTTTGACACAAATTTATCTCTTCATTAAAATGCTTGTGACATTTCTAAACCAGCTAAGTTAACATATTTTGCCATTTAAATATCTGTTTCCTTTTCAATATTTTTGCTTAATATATACAGGGATCACGTTCACTTTTCAGCTGGAAAGACATTCCAGAAATAGAAAGTGTTTTTCTATTTTTAGCTCATCCTATAAAGTTTAAGCAAATAATCTTCTTTCCAAAGTACTGCACACACATGTTTCAAATTCATGGAAAAACCCAGCGGCAATGAGCTCATAAAAGAAAACATACTGAAAATTTAGAGTCAAAGATTTTGACATCCTCTCCCTGTGTTATAACTAAATATAGATGCTCAACTTTAAACTCAGACATTTTAATTATAATTTATAATGGAAACAGAAAAAGCAACACTTGTATAGCAAATTTCACCAAAAAATAACCTTTTTTCTAAACTGGAAGGTATGTTTCTCCTTAAAAATTAGACTGAAAAATATCAATTCCTACCTCCTGAACAAACCTATCAGTGAATAAAAATCAGACCAAACTTCCTTTTCTCCCTATAATAAATCATAATTTCCTTTTTCATTAAAAGATAGTTTAGATTACTTTTAATAAGAATTACTTCCCATTTCTAAAACAAGTTCTATTTGTTCACCTTCATTTAGTTCCTTAAAATGGTAAGTTTCCATCCAGCAATCTCACTCCTTGATATTTACCCAAAGAAAGTGAAAACTTACGTCCATACAAAATCCCGCACGTGGATGTTTATAGCAGCTTTATTGATAATTATGAAAACTTGGAAGCATCGAAGATGCCATTTAATAGATGAATGGATAAACAAACAGTGGTATATCCAGACAATGGAATATTATTCATCGCTGAAAAGAAATGGGTGATCAAACCATGAAGAGGCCCGTGGAAAACTTAACTGCATATTACTAAGTGAAAGAAGCCAATCTGAAAAGGCCACATACTAGTTGATTCCAAATATATGACATTCTGAAAAGGGCAAAACCATGGGGACAGTAAAAGATCAGTTGTTGCCGAGGGTGGGGCTGGGGAAGTAGGTGGAGCACAGAGGACCTCTGGGGGGGGGTGAAAATCTCTGTATGACACTATCATGATGGGTACATGTCATCAGACACGTGTCCAAACCTACTCGATGCACAGCACCGAGAGGGAACTGTAATGGGAACCGTGGACCGTGGGTGACAGGGTGTGTCAGTGCAGCTTCGTCAGTTGTAACAAATGGTCACTCTTGGTGGGGGATTTTGATGAAGGGAGAGGCTACTTACGTATGAGGGCAGGGGCCACAGGCAATCTGTGTCTTCTGCTCAATTCTGCCGTGAACCTAAAACTGCTCTTTAAAAAATTGTCTTCTAGAATTCCTGGGCTTTAAACACAATTGAAACTCTCTGTCAACGTCCTCACTCTTTTCAAAGCCTAATTTGTGCGTGTCAGTGTTCTGAGTCAGAACCACACAGCACAATCCACACAAACAGAACGGTGATTCTTCCCTGCAGGTTGCTTGGCCCTGTCAGGGAGCCACACTCCTCTGCAGAGTCACAGAAAGCAGTTCCTATCTGTTTCCTTGCCGTGGCTTGAGATTCCTACAGAACTCCACCACACCACGCACACTTGCATTCCACCAAGAGGAGCGTACCTGGTTAGCTCAGCGCAATTTCCAGGTGCACAGAACAAGCACACTTTCCAGAAGCTAAGATCCAAATGCCATGTTCCATGGTAAAGCCTCTCTAAAAACTTTAAAATACAAGGTCTCTCTGGAGTCACTACTTAGCAAAGGAACCCGTGGGCTATAAAATAAACCATCAGCCTGACCGGTGTGGCTCAGCTGGCTGGGCGCTGTCCTGCAAAGCAAAAGGTCGCTGGTCCGATTCCCAGTTAGAGCCCAAGCCTGGGTTGCAGGTTCAGGTCCCAGCTGGGGCCTGTGGGAGAGTCAACGGATTGATGTTTCTCTCTCACATTGATGTTCCTCTCCCTCTTGTACTCCCTCCCTTCCCCTCTCTCTAAAAATAAATAAATAAAATCTTTAAAGAAAATAAAATAAGCCATCATCAGCATCCTGGTCTCCATAGACAGTTAGATAAGACAGGGAAATGGAAACCACTTCTGTTGGCTTTGATGGGAATGGAAGGGCCGAGAGGATGTGAGAAGGAAATAGCTTCTCTTTTCCCTTCGTGTTGGACTCTCCTTCAATTTCTCAAATGTTTACAAGTGGGGGGCACATCTGAGACATGGCTCTTCTCACCTGAATTTTTCAAACAGACACAGGTTATGCTCTGGGCAAGGGGAAGATAAATCGGCTTTCAGAGGAGAGTCGGAATTCATCCAGAACGGTCTGACTGATGGGCACAGAGCCCTTTGGAGTCTTCCTCTCTGTGGACGGGGGTGTCTTCAAAGGGACCCGGAGGAACACAGGGCTGGGCATGCAGGGGTGCGCCCTAGCTTCTACCTTCCCGAGATCTCAGGAAGCTTGTGTTACATCTCTGGGTCTGTGTCCACCTTGTAAATTTCAGAGTTTAGGCTCACGATCTCCAAGGTTCCTCCCCAGCTTCTGTCAGGAATATGTGTTCAATTAAATGCCAACGATGGGTTTGTACCTTGCAAGCCTTGGCTCAGGGTCAAGGTGAAACGAATCATAACTGCTCATCAGTCTCAAAATCATAATGTTGCAAGGGCACCAAAGCTGTTGGAACTTTTCCAGGAACCTAGAGTAGATTCCTTACCTTTGGGGCGATGGCAAGAATGAATGCCTGCAACTCAGTGGCAATGGTCACCTGCCTCTTGTGTGACGTACCTCTTTACCAAAGTTAAGGGTCAGGAAGGAAGGCTCAGGACCATATCCATTGGGCACTTATGCATGCCGAATATTTTTGTATACAAGATCTGTCCAAAAGGTATCTAGCCACGTAATATAAAAAAGAGACATTTATTGAAGAAGTACAAGATGCCAGAAACGTTGTACATAGGACAGTGATGCTTCAGTCCCCTTCAAAGTAGGCACCTTGGGACCTCACATGGTTCTCCCAATCACCATCTGCTGTCGTATATTCTGGAATCTTATCAATGGTCTGAAATCTCTTCCCTTTCAAAGGCAATTTTAGTTTTGGGAAAAGCCAGAAGTCTCAGGGAACCAAATCTGGCCTGTAGGGGGACTGAGTCACCTGTGTGATTTGATGTTTTGCCAAAAAAACTCTGTATAAGACGTGATGTGTGAGCAAATGCATTGTCATGATGAAGCTGCCAATCATAAGTTGCCCATAGCTGCAGCCTTCTGAATCATCTGAATAGTTTCCTGAAGGAATGTTCAAACTTATCACAAAATTTGACACAGATTCGTTGCTCTACCCACTCATTCATTTTGAATGTGGTGGCCACACAGTACACATGCTCACTCAACAGTGTCTACTGTCCCCACTCTAACACAGTGAAGTCGTCATTGTTCATGCATGCACGTTCCAGTCCTCTCTCTCCTTGGCTGCCAGGTTACATTGATGCCATGTAAACCATTCTCGTTATACTAACAATGACTGGACTTTTTCAGGACAGGCCTCGTGTTGTCTCATCAGTCCTCACAACAACCACAAAGTGGAGGCTCCACGCCTGCTCTACAAAGCTGCAGGGGCAGGACCTCTGTCCCAGTGTGTCCAGATGGTGGGACCCTTCCCCAGTGAGCCTGGAGGACAGAGAATCAAGCTGAAGGGCATTATTCTCAAGTCTGAAGATCTCATGGGGTTTTCCCTGTAGCTTGGACTTGTTTTTAGAACGGGAATGTCTATCCCATGCCTGTCCCCCCCATAGTGTTTGGGAAGCACATATCTTGTCTGGTTTCACAGGTTCACAGCTGGAGAGGAATCTGTTTCAGGGTGAATCACATCTGGAGTCTCGCCCACATCTGATTTAGATAAGACTTAGATGAGACTTTAGGTTTTAGACTTTTGAGTTGATGCTGGAACAAGTGAAGACTTTAGGGGCTATTGGGACTTACTCAGTGAATTTTGCATGTGAGAAAGACATGGATTCTGGGGGACCAGGAGCAGCAGAATGCTATAGACTAAATGTTTGTATCCTCCCCAAATCCCTATGTGAAACCTACTCCCTAATAAGATAGCATTTGGAAGTGGGGCCTCTGGGAGATGATTAGTGCCCTTATTTTAAAAAAGGCCCCAGGGAGATCCTTTGCCTTTCCCACCAGGTGAAGTGAGAGGATGACCATTTCACCAGAAACAGAGTCTGCCAGCACCTTGATCTTGGACTTCCTAGCCTCCAGAAATGTGAGGAATAAATTTTTATACTTTATAAGCCACTTGATCTATGGTGTTTTTGTTATAGCAACCTGAATGGACCTAGACAAGCAATGATCATTGTAACAGAACATAATGTGCATTGAGTGCTTACTAGCCAGCAGACACGGCTACAACCAGCACACCTTCGGATGGCGCTCATTCGGGGCCAGGCCTGCAGCACTTACAATGTGTGAGGTAGGGACCAGGATCGCCCTGTTTCTGATGGGGAACCTGAAGGGTCAGAACCAGGTCTGGGCGTAAGCACTCTGTTAACTTAACCACTTTACTACATGGCCCCTAGTTATTATCTCAACCCTCTACTGCGAGGCATCATTTATTCTGTTTTATAGGCAGAGAAGCCGAGGTTCAGGAAGGTAAAATAATTTGCCTGGGAAACCTGAGGTGCAATGTCAGGGAAGCGAACGGTCCTAACT
>CM052538.1:20336326-20352009 GCA_028533065.1 Trachops cirrhosus | reverse complement strand
AGCTTCATCCCCTTCATCCTCCAATCTGTCCTTGCCTTGGTCCTGCCTGTGACTTGCTCTCTTCACTCCCTCTAGGTCTCAGCCAATTCCTTGGATTCGTTGCTGGCTAACCTTGGTCTAGGTCTCAGAACCCACAGGTGCCTGGGCTGTCTGGGCAGCCTGAGTACATTGGCCCTGGCACAGCCTCTGGGCCAGCCTGCACCTGTGGTACCCAGGCCCGTTCTGACTCATCTGAGCTTCTGGCCGTAGCTCCTGGCTACGCCCCAGACAACAGCTGCACACCCAGATTCCCCTCCATCTGGCGCTTCTTCCTTCACACTCATGCACCCACCCCCAGCCTCGGTCTCAGAATTCAGACTGTGACACCCTGGATGCCACAGGCCAAAACTTCTCACCCACCAGCTTCCTCCCAGCTGATCCAGAGGGTCACTGCTTCACCCAGTAGAAACTGACAGATGTCAGTGTCGTCACTTACACAGAACACATGCAGCCAGGGTGGCTTCTGCTCACCGTCAACCAGGACGAGGCTAGTCAACAGGCTGCCTGGCCCCCCACTTCACAGGTCCCTGAAGGCTTTCCCCGTCCACCACGGATCAGCCCCGAGACTGTTGCCTTCTGTGTAAAAGCCCTCTTCTCCCAATGTGCCACTTGGTTTAGGCCCAGTCTCCAAACCACAGATGACACTTCGCTTGGTTTGGGCCCAGTGCCCAGACCAGAGGCGGCCAGCCGCTGTGATGATTACGCCCAGCATGGAGGTCGAGACAGTGACATGCACCCGTCCTTCCTTCAGTTTACTCGTTCGCACCTTGTACGTACGGTTCACAATGTTAGCTCTTGTTCTAACACTTATCGAAAGCGTAGTAGGTGGCAGACAATGCGTTAAACACGTATATTATCTATTTCATTTCACATAGTCAGACTAAGACTAGTAGTATTGTCCTCATTTTACAAGTGGTGAAACTTAGATTTTAAAAGTTCACATAATTACCTGAGGAAATACAGCCAGTACCAGCGGGTCATAGGCTTCCCCGATTCCAGAGCCCTTATATCCTATTATTCTGCCATATATATTTGTGTTGACATATGTGTGTGTGTACATGTATAGATAAACATGTGTGCGCATATATGCGTGTATATAGACGTGTGTGTATATGTGTTTGTAAGTATATGTGGATATATGTACGTGTGTGTACAACTGTTAGGTGCAAAAATTTTCTGATCTCAGGTTAGAAAGTAGGCAATATATCATGTTTTAACCACCTGGTATCACACCTAATACAATACGACATCCTGATGGAAGTTTTAAAATGCTTATTTATAATTGTTAAGTTTACTAAATAAACTTTTAAAATTATATTTTATGTGGAAGTCCCTTAGAAAACGCGCTGTGAGGGCAGGAGGCCGGGAGCCGCCCCAGCTGCGGCCTGCCCGCCCACACACCCCCACTCGGAATCACCTTTCCTCTCTGCAAAGTGAAGGAGTTTGACTTGATGTCTCCTCAGGGCCATGCCTGTGGCATTGCTCTGAAATGCCACAACTCAGAAGTTTGACCTAAAATGTCAAAATCAAATCCCTCTTAAAATAACAGCTTATATTTAAAGTAGATTAATGCTTGCTCATAAGGGTTACTAGTACTGACACTTTTGATTTTCTAGCACCTGTTTCCATCCTGTAAGGCTTTGTAAAATTATTTTCCCAAATATCAATGAGAAAAATAAACGCCGATTTTATATGACCTCCAGTCTAATGAATGCATTAGAACAGAACAATTATAAGGCATTAGTGGGTAATTTCTGGTTTCACGCCGCTGTTAAAAGCCCAGGAATGAGAAAGATTGTACGTTCCCTCTACATTCCGTGGGCTGGACAACGCACCAGGAAAGGAGTCGGTGATGGAGAGCTGACAGAGCTATTTCAGTAAAGGGCAGGCCTCAGAGCCGGGTCTCGACACATACTTCAGAAAGGACGGGGAGTTAGGTTTCAGAGACCTCCCTAGCATTCAGACTGTTTACTCTGGCAAAAGTCCTCGAATGCAATGTTTAGCTGCCACTGGGGAAAAAACAATGAGAGATGATTTTAAGATTTTCTCAGATGATTCCAAATTTGTTAGTCAAAATCCTACTCACTGAAGCTGATGCAGAAAAGTGGGGACAGATGCAGGGATCTGAGATCTGATTCACGATTTCCAAATGTACAATATGTTTCGATCCTGTTCAGTTACCAACATGAGGGCGAAGTAAATTAGATGTGAGGCACAGGAAGAGTAAAATTTTTTCTCCACTGCAAGATAAATTCGCAAAATGTCTGGTGTGGATGAGTTTGAATAAGACAGGAATGAGGGGCAGGGGGAAAGGTTAGGGGGTGTTGGGGACAACAATACTTCATTCTCAGGAATTTTTGTGATGATTAGAATTAAAATATATAAGTGACAAATGGTTCATGCTATGTAGGCATGTAAGAGATGATAATAGTCATCATTAGTCTTATGAAAGACTGCTATCAAAGAGTCTCCTAATCCATTTTTCTCCATATGAAAGGAAGAGTATGGAAAGTATAATCCAGCATGATTTTCTCTACTTTCCTTAAAGTTCGCATCTTGGGAATGTGCCTAATTCTTCACCTTTTCATTACTTTACAGTTTCAAGTAATTATTTATTATTTTACTATCTTGCAAATACTCCTTTAGAAAAACAAAAATATGGGCACTTATTTCACTCAATACAAAATATTCAGATGACTGAAGCAGGTTTGCTTAAAAGCATAACTTATCTTTTAGGAACCTGTAACTACAGAACTCGGCATTTTAAGGAAGTTAAATAATTTAATAGTTTATCCTATCTTTAAAACTTTTAATTATTCTAAAGCTCTATTTAGTTCACTGTTTAAATAGTTGACATTTAGCCTTGTATTTCACTTTATTTTTGAATTAGATATGATTCCAAGACAGGATTCAACTTACATTTATCTGAGTAACAATTGTAACTAAGCACAAGCGGGGAACCAGCACACCGTGCCGCTGAGCGTGTGGAGCTGATGAACACATTCGTGCTACAGCGCAGGTAGATCTGCCCTCCAGACAGGTTATCTTGGTGCATTTCTAAAATTTAACCCAGAAGGGTAATACACTGCCTTGAAATTTTTATTTTGAAAAAATGTACACATTAGGAGAACATGTCCTTTGTCTAACGGCTCAGTGGGTGAGACTCTACAGCCACACCCTGTGGCCATCTCAGAATGACTTGCACTAAGGGAAGGAGAATGTGGAAGACGGGTACACGCTGAGACTTTTCAATTCCCCTTCCAGGCCCACTGGTCTGACCCAACTGTGAGTGAGCAACTCAACTGGCCACCGTGAGACTTCTTCTGTGTCCCCCTTACTCAACGGAAGATCATGAGACGAAAGGTATGTGTGTCCAGTTTACAAGGGAAGACATGAAGGTACAGCGACTCAATGAACGGCTGTCCCCCAACACAGAAATGAGGGACTGGCCCATGCAGCGCATCCAAGTCCGTAGCTCCTCTCGCTCGCTCTTGGCGTGGTCTCCACCCTTCATCGTGTGAAGGCTGGGAGAGTTCCATTTCTTTGGCATTTCTAACACTTTATTCCCCCTGCCCCAACACTTTTTTAACAGCTTTATTGAAATACATCATATAATAATCAGCACATATTTAAGGAACACCACACTTGATAAATTTTGACATTTCATACACTGGCAACATTATCACCACAATTTTGACAATGATTATACCATTACTCGCAAAGGTTTCCTCGTGGTCTCCATTAACCCTCCCTTCCATGTCTACCCTGCCCAGTTCCCAGGCAATCACTGAGCTACTTTTTTCTGTTTTTTTTTTTAAAGATTTTATTTGTTTTTAGAGAGAGGGGAAAGAAGGGAGAAAGGGGGGAAGTGAAACACTGATGTGAGAGAGAAACCTTGATCAGTTGCCTCTCATAAGCTCCACGCCCAGGGACCTAACCCTCAACCCAGGCACGCGCCCTGACTGGGAATCAAACCAGCAACCTCTCGCTTTACAGGATGAGTCAACCAACTGAGCCACACCAGTCAGGGCATCACTGAGCTGCTTTCTGTCACTTTACATTATAAATGGAATCATACAGGATATCCTTTTTGGAGTGGGTTACTCAGCATAATGGTTTTAGGATCATTCCTCTGTTGCACGTATCAATAGTCTATTCCTTTTTATTGCAAAGTAATTTTCCATTGTGTAGATAAAGCTTATCCATGAACCTATTGGTAACAGTTATTCTACACTTAAAAAACATTTTTATTGTGAAAAATGACGTACATACAGAAAAGTGCAACAACCTACCAAGTTATATTAAAACAGACACATACATAACTACACCCAAGTAAAGAAATAAATGATGGTCATCATCCTGGAGTCTCTTCGTGATCTCAGGCCTTTCCTTCCCTGGTAAGCTGTGACTCCCGACTTCTTAGTATGTGTCCCTAAAAATGTATCAGTTTTCTTTCACCCACTTTGAAGTTTATGTGAATGGGATCATACTGTATATATTTTCTTCCACTTGGCTTCTTCTGATCAGCAGTATGTTTTAAAAATGCACCCATATTATTGCACACAACTCTAGTTCATTCACGTGGCTGTTTAGTATTCCACAATTTATCCTTCTATTGTTCATAGGTGTTTGGGTTGTTTCCAATATTCTGTTACAAATCATGCTGCCGTAAACGTTCTGTTCATGTTTCCTGGCATTAATGGCATGAGTTCCATAGGGGACACTCTTAGGGATGGAACTGCTGAGTCATGGGTTATGCAATATATTCACCTTTTGCAGATTACAGCAAACTGTTGCCTCAAAACGGTAGCCAACACTATTTTTATTCTCTCATTCCTCCTTTTTTTTAATTTTCCCACCACTGCCCCCACCCACTCTGCTATTTTTCTTCATTTCCTTTCTCCCTAAGAGACTTTGGCACACACCCAGAAAAGATCAGTTAATGCCATTTAATTGAGTAAAACAGTCTCAATGACAGATTTCCTGTTAGGGAGGAAAACAGAATACATTCCCTTTCTGAATTCCTATGCAAGTCAAGATCTTATTCAGCTATTAAAGTTGATATAAGTATAGTTAAATCTTCATTTAACCTCATGTCAAAGATGTTATCTCTGCACACTAAGAAAAGACAGCCTTCCCTTTTCATGTCGACTGCCAGAAAGCTCAGAGCCAAATTTACCCATGTGCAACTAGCAAACAGGTCAGTGCATCTGGAGTACAGTCCCACACCACTGCACCCCGGCCCCTGAGGGCACGTGTCAACGGTGCAGGGGCCCCAGGCTCCTGGTGAGGCCGAGGATCCTGAAATTTTAACAAATACCCCTGCGAGGCCAATGAGTGCTAAATTTCAAAAATGCTAGTGTCATGCTACATGATATTGCATTTTAACTTTCCTTTCTAACTCAATATTATGTCGTTATCATCGTGTTTCTTGCCTCTGTTACCCAATTTTTAACCCATAGAAGGTCACTGCACTTTGTGTATACTTGTAAATGCCCTATGGTTGTTCCTGGTTCGAGATCTGGACTGGTAGATAAATAAACAGATAGATACTGGACTAGATCTATAGAAAGGAAAGGTTGCTCTAGCATCCCTGAACTACAGACACTACTACTCGGTTATGATAACTATCAGAAACAGATATAAGAGGTACAAACTTCCAGTTATAAAAGATAAGCCACGGGGTGTAGTGTACAGCATGGGGAATACAGTTGACAATATTGTAATAACCGCACTGTGACAGGTGGGTAATAGACTTTGTGTGGCGATCACACTGTAAAGTATGTAAATGTGGAATCACTGTGTTGTCCATTGGAACTAACATACTATTGTATGCCAATTATGCTTCAATAAAATTTGTAAGAGATTAAGTAGATACAATAACTGAACGTCATTATACATTGAGTCATCTTATAGTTTCATATTGACAAATTTATAGCACCAATAAAGAGAGGTGATGATGGGCTCAATTAGTGGTCCAGAAGCAGATTCTTTGTTTCCTGTCCCCAGTCCCTAAACCACGCCTAGAAGCTTTTCAGGAAGGGCTTGCTTCAGATAATTCTGCCTACCGTTCCTATAACCTTAAATTTCAGATAGCTACCCACAAAAGTAACTACTGCGGTATAAAAAGGGAAATTAACTTGCCATCTTAAACTTCTTAGTTAGAACAACATCTATTTCTGCAACAGAAAAGAATAGCCTAAGGTTAGATTTCTTATATTCTAGCTCCGATTCTGGCCACCCACAGAGGAGCAAGCACACAGCATCCCTGGCCAGAGCTGCCAGCCGTCCTTCCTCGGCCACAAAGAGCCTAGAAGAAACCCTGGCACAGGCCGGCTGTTCATTGTGCACAGACAAGCTACTTTTTCAAAAGCAGACCCACTGGGAGGGCTGGCTGCCTTCCTGCACCAAGTAAGAGGGAGAGAACAGACTTGCACCAAACGGCAAAGGGCAAACCAGAGCAGAGGAGCCTGCCTCTAGAGTTAGGAAAGGGTAACAGACTCAGAGACTCAACAACCAGATCTACAAGAGAAAAAAAAAAAACTAAGGTTCTGCTTATTAAGCTTACCTGCACTGATAACAGATATATCCCATCTAAGAGGGAAAACTCCTAGGGTGATTTGTTATCAAAAGTTTGCAAAACAAAACAAAAACACCACTGTGTTTTAAAACATTCAAATATTTGGTCATTGTCACTGTTGGACTGAATCACAATGAGCTTGGCCAAAGCATTAAAAAGTAATACTACTTTATTAAAATGCACATGTAAATGGTTCCTGACTTCCCAAAGATAACCACCTAGTGTTTTTCATGCACTAGCTAACATTCATATACTCGTAGCTTCTACTATGCACCAGGCACTATTCTAAGGACTTTGCACATATGAACTTACTTAATCCTTGCAACAACGCAGGATAATGGTACTAGTAATATCCCCATTTTCCAGATGAGGAAACGAAGGCCCAGAGAACGTCGGCACTTTCCCCAAGGTCCTTAAACTAGTAAGTCGCTCGCTCTAGAGTATGGCTTTAATCCCATTTGCCACCTATCCATCATTTTTGTTTCAGTGAAGGCAAAATAATGACCTGACTCTCAACCCACAATATTTTTGAGAATACCTTAACAGAACGAAACTGTGAGAATTTGTATTGAGGCAGCTCAGCTTCACCCTGCATCCCCTATTTCCACAAAATTACATGGCATTTGCACGATTGTTTCTATGTGAAAAATCCATCTACCACGTCTAAGACAATGTAATTGCTGATTTGCTTACAAAACATCATCATGGTAAAGCAAAGACTAAGGATGCCTAGTACAGCTGGAACCAGACCAAAGAAAATATGAGTTAAATATCCATAGTAACAAGAGAGAGACTCTTCAGGAGGAGCTTGAGAGAGGGAAAGGTTGAGACCAAGTAGCCCTGGTAAGTTTAAAAACCAACACTCACAGAAGAAATAGAAATTGTTTTAGCAGAAGAGTAGACTCTAGCTTCAAATGAAAAGAGAAATTAGAAATGAGGAGAGTTTTAGATGGGGCCATGCAGCTTTGCAATATCTAGCAGATACATCCCAGACTATGTATGTCCCTGACTATGTTAGGAGGGTATTAATTTGAATAACTGCTAATGATGACATAGTGATATTTCAAGGACTTGTAGACAACACTACTTCTAATAAATTCAGCTGGACTGAAAGCACTTGGTTGAAAGCCCTAGGCTCTAAAACGCAAAGGTGGTGGTGGCTATGGCCAAGGAGAAGCCGGGCCTGGGGCCTCGTCCAGGTAGCTTGCCGTGGGGACTAGGCTCGGGCAGTAAGAGCTCAGTAAGTACGTGTCGAATTGAGGACCACGTCTATCAGGGCTCATGTCAACCTACAATCAGGGTGGCATCACCCAGATCTACAATATCTATGGCCTCCACATCCCCAGAGAAAGGTGAGCCTCAAAAAGCCAGAGCCAGACCATAACACAGAGTTTTATGTGTTGTTCCTTGAACAAGGGCACTTGGCCAAGGAAGCAAGTGCGGAATGAACTAAGTCCCTCCTGTCCCCGCTCTGCTGGCCAAGTTGTAGAGCCGGGCTTCCTCCCAGAAGAAGAAGGGGGCACCTTCTAACTTAGACAAAAGTGTTGAATGGCTTCAGCAGCCCTGGAAAGCGATGCTAATGCATGAAGAAGCCAACCTGACCTGCAGAGATGGGAAGAAGAGAGTACCCTTTGGAGGCACAAAGGGGGAGAATCGGTATCCTGAGATTCCCGTGTTACTTACATCGTCTCTGCCTCGGGCAGTAGAATTTAGATAACAATGTTTCCTGCTAGAATTCACCATCTTCCCCAGAGAGGTCTCCCTGTGTGTTTTCCTCACATGGTACCTTTCTTCCAAAGCACAGACATTCCTTCCAAGTAATTTAAAGTTAATGCAGACAGATTATAGAGCATTTCCTTCTAATGATGATGGATAATCACAGAGCCATCACAGGGCACCAGCTGGCAAATTCTGTAGGATAAATGTCCTCCAAACAGAAAGCCATAAATCAGCAGTAATTGAATTGAGTAATTTGAACGTATCAGAGGTAGACGGAGAGACTTTTAAGGCCAATTTCTCCCTTTTGTTTTACAGACTAAATGACACCAAACTACTCTGATCTTTTTAAATAGAGGATAATATAGCATTGTATTAATTTATTACAAGCTTTCATTAAAAACAATTCTCTTCAAATGGCATAATTATAGGGTGGTTTCCATTTCCTTAGGTATACATTTCTATATTTTTCCAAACTGCAGTGGTTATATGTCATTTTTATCATCAGAAGACATATATAATTTTTTAGCTGGTTTCTTCGTTCCCTCCACCTACAAGACAGGATTGGATTCATACAAGAAAGCAGCCGTACTTGCCCTGAAAGAGGGTGGCAGAACTGGTCACTGGTGGGGCCAGAATAAAGCCCCACAGTGCAAATGGGGAAGACCGGACACCACGTGTGAAAGGCGACCAGGCACCGCACAGTCCACCGAATGGCAGTGAGATTCGACAGGAAGACACTAAGTCTCCCTGAGCCTCAGCTTTCTCAGTATCAAAGGAAGATTACATTACAAGGCGTCTGGGACCCTGTGTGTCGGAGCCTGGATCCTAAACAACTGTCAATTAGTTACAATACCAAAGGGTGGGTGGGTAAGCATACTAAATACAGTGCCATATGTGAAAGCATTCTGTAAATCACAAAGAGCCATGCAAATTAGTTGCTGTTATTGTTCTTAAGGTCAAAAAGTAGAGGAGGTAAAAACAAAATGTGGATGGGCTTGAGTAGAGATAAAAATAGGAAAAGGAAGAAAATATCTAGGTCAAGCATAATGAAAACATTACCTATCTATATATGTATGTGTATAAATACGTGGGGCGGGCAGAAGTCACACTGGCGTCTTTGCGGCTCAGTCAGGCTGCACTGACATCTGGCGTCCACCCCCCACTGCTGCACTGAAATGAAGGTCCCCACGCGAGGACCACCCACAGGGCCAAATGCAGGGAACATTTGTCAGCTAGATTTTTACAGACTTCATTGCTGCTCTTGACACTGCTGTCCTCGTCCTGATTCTTGGATCCCGTGACACTGCTGTCTTGTGGGTCTCCTTCTATCTTAATATTCCGTCGGACTCCCCATTCCCTGCCCCCCTCCTAGAACATCATGTTCCTTTCTTCTTGGATATTGTCACCCACTCCCATAGTTCTGACCACCATGTATATGCTCCATCTGCATACCTCTAGCCTCGACCATTCTGAGATTGAGCTCATGGGACATACCCCCAAAACTCCAGTACCCCACGAGTCCCAAATGGAAGTCACCAGCTCCTCTGCCTCAAATCCACTCCTTATCCCTTCCAGTCCCCAACTCAGGCAGCCCAGTAAGGCCAGAAACCTACTCACTCATCACTCCTCCTCTTTCCTGCCCCTCTCCACCTCCCCACCTCACAGCTTTCACAGTTCTGTGCCTTTTCCCCTCACCCGATTTTCATTTCTCCTTAAAGACTCAGCTCACACATTCTCCTCAATGATGGCCTTCTGGATCCCCCAGGTGCGGCAGAGCTCACCCTGTGCCCTGACATAACTGTACCTCATTATCTCTCGCCAGATGACGCTGGAGCATCTGACTGGCACTGCGCCCAAAACCACCCCGCCAACTCTCATGGCCCCTGGACGCCTGAGTTCCTCAGGCTGTTTGTTGGGTTTTATCTCCCTTACGCCCAGCACAGCATGTGGGACAGAGCAGATGTTCAGTTAATGCTTACTGAACTAAACCATTTTTCACCAGTGATAGTGAACCTAAACAAGAACATTCTGCTTGTGATAATAAAAAAAATAGTTTAACTTTGAAGAGCCAACATAGATAATTTAATGTAATCACTCACCACTGACAAAGTCAAAAGAAGGGGCATTGCAAACATCTGAACTATAAAACTGTGTTGGGGTGATCACTTCATAAGGTATATAAATATCTGATCACTATGTTGTACACCTGAAACTAATATAACATTGCATGTCAATTATAAGTGAAAAATCCATTTTAGAAATCTTTTAAAAACACAACTATGAAACAGATGATACAGCAGCTTCTGAATTTGTGTTAGCATATCTATCTTGAGAAATATGCACTTGCATTTTTTAATCAGTGATCATATTATGAGTCTTAAATACAAGTAATTGCTCTTTTCCCTGTAGTTAACTGCACAGAAATTGTATGATCAATTAAAAATCTATAACCTTAAAATAACCAGGTTATTTCTTCTTTTGAACCTTTCATTTCTGAGATGCATGTTTCCCACTTTTTAAAAAGAGAAGAAGATAAGTCTTCAAGCCTCCAGACAGGGATGACCTTTTTTCCCTGTGGTTGACATTCTCTTGTAAGAAATAAAATATCATCTAAAACTTTAGAAGAAAAGTTATTCAACAATTACACTGAATTATGTTAATAGACATTTATAAAATGTTATATATACCAGAAATGCAATAAGAAAAATTTTAAATAGTATATGTTATATATATATATTTAAAAATATCATAATTTGTTTTAGTTGATAGATGAAGTATGCATTTCTACATCGAGTTTTCGATACCGATCAAAAATGCCACTATTTAAAACATGAAAGTCCAAACAGAAAAACCTAAAATCTTAATTTAGCATCATTTTGTTTTCTCCATAAAGCACAAATGCTATCACGGCTTTCAAGATAAAACCATCTTTCTTTTTGTTTTCTTCATTGTAAAAGTCAGTGGAAGTCACTTCATTTATTAGGAGCACTCCTGGGAAAATCCATACTCTCATGGAAGGAGAATGGTAAGAACAGATTTTAGAAGTCCACGTGTTATAAAACAAGCTTTGATAATGGAAATCACACAGAAGTGATATTTATTCCCTTGCATGTACAACTTGTCTCTGGTGGTTGTTTTTTTTAAGCTGTGAATGCCATTAAGGCATGCCATCATAATTAGAATGTAATCTCTGGTTTGAAATTAGCATCATGGAAGTAGCATAGGGCGAGCACGGGCTCCACACCACGCCTGCTGCCAAGGGGATCCGCTTCAAAACATTCTTCGTCTGCTCCTGAGAGGGCGGCATCATAGCAGATACAAAGCAATGCAAGACTCTCACTGCAGAGACAAGTATGACAAAGAGGGAAAATCTCAGTGACCATTAATAGGGCTGGGTAAATTCTGGTACATCCATATACAGTCCAGATAGCAGCTGAGGTCCTTCTGTCATTTGAGAGATGAAGAAAATGGATCAAAATGATGAGAAAATCATTTCTCTCTTCTCACGGGAAAAGAGAAGTCCAGCATCCATCCCAAATTCTCCAGGGGTTCCTGGGAGTTGTGGCTCCTCCTGTTCCCTCTGCCTCCCATGTCCAGCCCCCAGTGAGCACTGGCTCTCTTCCCTGTCCTGCCTCCCGTCACTTTTCTTACTTGTTCCTTCTCTGTTCACTGTGTGCAGGCACAGCACACAGACCCATTTCTTTGATGTCTACAAAAAATATTCACGCGACCTCTTAGGCGTAGTAGACTGCAACAGCTATTTGGGAATATCAGCAAGGGGAGGCCCTGGTGGGAGGCGGAGTGAGCTATTTCACTGCAACATAATACAATACGGCAGCTAGCTAAAAACAAATATTAGGCCTCCCATTCTTAGACCTTAGTCCTTCCCTCATTTTCCATTAAATATAGGAATTGCACTTTGGCCTCCACATTCCATACTGTTGAAGCCTGGCTTTCTCCAAAATATTTTTTTGTTGTTGCTATTTTATTTGTTTATTTTTTTATTGTTCTTGTGAATCTTTTGTTCCAGCTTTACTGAGATGTAATTAACATATAGCGTTGTGTAAGGTCAAGGTGCACAAGGTGTTGATTTCATATAATTATATATTGCAAAATGATTACCACCCTAGTGGTAGTTAATACGCCCATCTCATCTCATAATTACCATTGCTTTCATTGTGGTGAGAACATTTAAGACCCACTCTTTAGCAACTTTCAAGTATTTAACACAGGATTATTAACTCTAATCCCCATGCTGCATACGAGGTCCCCAGGACTTATTCATCTTACAGTTGGAAATGTATGCTCTTTGGCCAACCTCTCCTCATTTCTCCCACAGCCAGCCCCTGGTAACCACCATGCAACTCTCTGTTTCTGTGATTTTCCCTTTTTAGATCCATATAAAAGGGATGCCATGTGGTATTTGTCTTTCTGGGTCTGACATATCTCACTCAGCATCATGCCTTCAAGGTCCATCCATGCTGTCACAAACTGCAGAACTTCCTTCTTTCTTATGGCTGAATAATGTTCCATTGTATACACATACCACTTCTTCTCTGTCCATTCATCTGCTAATGGATACTTGGGTTGTTTCCATTTTCTTGTGACTCAGTTGGTTGAGCATCATCCCGTAAACTGAAAGGTCATGGGTTCAATTCCTGGGCAGGGCACATGCCTTGGTTGTAGGTTCAGATCCCAGTCAGGGTGCATGTAAGAGGCAACCGATCTTTGTTTCTCTCCCTCTCTCTCTACCTCCCTTCCTCTCGCTCTAAAAATCTATGACATGTCCTCTGGTGAGAATAAAAATAAAATCCTATTTTCATTTCCTTTGGATGTATACCCAGAAATGGGATGGTGGGGTCATAATGTAGTTCTGTTCATAATTTTTTTAGAAACCACCATACTGTTTTCCATAGGGGTTGTACTAATTCACATTCCTACCAACAGAGCACCAGGGTTCCCTTTTCTCCACATCCTCACCAACTCTTGTTACATCTTGTCTTTTTAAGAATAGCTATTCTAACAGGTATGAAGGGATATCTCATGTTTTGACTTGCGTTTCCCTGATGGTCAGTGATGTTAAGCACCTTTTCATATACCTGTAGGCCATTCTTTAAGTCATGTACCTCTGCCCATTTTTTAAGTCAAAATGTTTCTTGGCTATTGAGTTGTATAAGTTCTTTATAAACTTTACATATTACCTCTTTAACAGATACATGATTTGCAAGTATTTTCTCCCATTGCATAGGTTGCCTTTTTAGTTTGTTGATGGTTTTCTAGGCTGTGCAGAAGCTTTTTAGTTTGATGTAGTCCCATGTGTTTATTTTTGCTTTTGTTTCTCTAAGACCCCATTTGTTTCTTATGCTGGGCAGATTAGACACCTCTGACTCACTTTCAGCCCATCCCGGCCATGCTCTCTTTTCAGAACCAAAATGGCTCATCAAAGCTAAACAAAGATGGCGCTGCCACCCAGGAGCCCCTCTCCCGCAGCCAAGAAACTACCCCTTCCCTTCTCCCTGCTGCGTGTAATTGCAATCACTCAAAAGGATACACCTCAACTACATAGAGCACATCTAAAATGTATATAACTATAGCTATAGCTATGTATGTATATGTCTCTATTTTATAAATGTGTAGAGATATATTTATTTACATTAATATCTTTAACATGCTCTATGTTAATATTCTTATTAATATATTTTAATTTTGAGAGGGCTGAGTTAAAACAGAAATGGTAGAAATGAATATATGAATTGACTACTCACAGAACCATTTGTTTATATAACAAAAGAATACACTCTATAAGGAATATATACCATTTTGTTAATGTTGGTTTCTCTCTAGGACGTAGGATTAAGGCAAAACTTCTAATTTTAACAATTTTGTACTAACTTTTTTTTACATTTGGCATAAATGTTTCTATAATCAGAGAAAATATTTATGTTGGAAAAAACTGATGTAAGAAAATGGGCTCAAGTAGCAGCTGAAAGAATTTAACTCATACATGTGACGAGGTTCTCACCAGTGAAGGTGGCTTGGACATTCACGAAGCCTTTCCCACCATCACCAACAAATGCCAGGAGAATCTTTTGTCCCTAAAAACCAAGGAGGAGAATTGTACAGATTTCAAAGGGATGAGAGCCAATGAATATTATCTTATGAACAAAGACTCTAAAGGAAAAGAAGTTCAAGAGGAACAGAAGAAGAGAGGTGTTATCTAAAAATAAAATCCTAACTGAGCAAGAGAAATCTGTCCTGAGGAGGAAGGAAAAAACAAGCAAGGAAATAAACTGATAGGGCTGCACAGGGAGCTTCCCAAAGAGATTGGAGGCTGGGGGGAGGAGGAACACATACCTAAGAAGGAATACAAAAAAGTAACATTCATTCGTTCATTCATCCACTCATTCACGAAGCACCCACTAGGTACCAGGCACTGTTCTGGGTACCAAGGTCTGGAGCACACTGGCTCTGTTCCCCTGTTACTTAGGCAGGTGGGGAGATGGTTAACGAGGAAGCATATGAACAACCAAGATAATTTCAGATAGCGGCAAGTATTCTGAAGAAATTAATAACCAGATGAAGCGACAGTGATTGGTGTGAGGGTACTTTTAACTGAGTTGGCCAGAGATGATGACTCATGGAAAGAGCCACATGAAGAGCTGGGAGCAGAGCCTTCTAGGCAGAGGCAATAATAAATACAAAGACCTGTGTGAAGAATGAGGTTGTCATGTTTTAGTAACATAAACACCAGGGTGGCTAGGGTCCACAGGGCACTGGAAAGAATGTGGGGAAACGAGGTCCCCATGGTAAGCCCCAGCAACAACACATAAATTTAATCCAAGTACGAGAGAAGTCACTAAAAAGGTTTCAAGCAGGGGAGTGGCATGATTGATAGGTTTTCTAAAGCTGGGTCTGGATGTTTTCTTGGTAGAGAGAAGAAGCAAGAATAAAAACAGAGAGAACAGCCAGGAGGTACTTAAGCTGTCCAGGAGAGATGGGGCCTTGGGCTCGGGATTAGCAGTGGAATGAGAGAAGTAGCAGACTTGTAATGGCTCTTAATAATTTGGATGAAAGTGTGAAGGAAAGTGAAAAACCAAAGATGACTCCTAGATTTTGGCTGTAGCAACTGTCATTGCCATATAAGAGCTGCAAAAGACTGAGAAGGCTAACGGGGGTGGGAAATCAATCCAAGGGTTCTGTTTTAACCACATTGAGTTTGAGATGCCTATTTAACAAACCCGTTGAAAGTCAGGTTAGCACTTGGATACACAAGTCTGGAAATCCTCAGTGAGTTTGCAGCAACAGAGTAACTCTCCAGAGTCACCTTCAAATAGGTGGTATTTAA
>CM052538.1:20312111-20335826 GCA_028533065.1 Trachops cirrhosus | reverse complement strand
AAAAAAAAAGATTTTCAGTAAACTTACGATTTTGTGTTGGGCCACATTCATAGCCACCCTGGGCCACACGTTGTAGATGAAACCATTATTAATATGATGGCAAAACAGTATCACAGAATTACTTTTAGTTTTCTTATAAGGGAATATATACATAATGCCAAAAAATATACAATTGAGTCATTTCAATAATTTGGTAAATAATTAGTCACCAAATGAGTTCTGCCGTTTCACTGACAAAACTAAAGTTTTCGCTGTTAGTGTCTCTGTGAAAAGCAGGTTGGACCATAATACTATTTATGAACTATGAAACAATAAGTTCTATCTCAGACATAGTCACAATTATGTATAAGCAATTCAGATTCTGTTGATATAAGATTCATAATAACAGACTAGCTGTTTATATTACTTTTCAATAAAATATTCCATTAAACAGATTAACCATTCAAATAATACTAACAAACAATTAGATTAGTTTCTAAACTGTCTCTATCCACATTATTTGCACACAACCTTTCCCTTCAAGCCCCAGGTTGAACGACCTATTCCAGGAGGCCCCGGTGCCTCATCCCCTCAGTAAGACGCACTGTGATCTGCTATTCCAGTAGGTTCAGTGATGTTCTCGTGTGTGCAGCCCGATTGCTTACAGGGACCGTCTGCGTTCTATACAACTCCTACCTGCCACTGTCCATAAACACGGCGGGCACCCAGCACAGCTGCAACCGTCCTTGCAGTGAATCCTGCTAAAAATGTTCCTAGAAGGCTGCACTGAGGATCGTAACATTTTAAAGCTAGAAAAGGCCCTTTAAAGCCATGTAGAAATTTCCCTCATATTTGAAGTGAGGACACTGGGCTCTGGAGAAGTTAAGTGGTTTGTCCAACTTTGGTGACAGAACTAGGACAACCCAAGTGCCTGACTCCCATCCAAGTGCTCCAGAGAACCTCAGTTTCCTCCTGAAAACACCCTCGAATGTGCAGTTATGAAAGCAAGTTACTTAACTTCTCCAGATTTCAAGTATACTCGTATGAGAATGGAACGGGATCATCCCCAAGTTTTCTTCTAGCTCTAAAATCTGGCGAATCTAATTTTCATAATGTATGATACCAAATGTCCCCGACATTGTGTGGGGACAGAAAGCTGCTCTCATCCTCCTGTCAAGAGTATAAATGTGGAGGAGGGACCTGAAGGATGGCGTTGACTGATCAGGAAGTGAGAGGAGCAATGATGGTGGGCAGTGG
Source organism: Trachops cirrhosus (assembly GCA_028533065.1). Lineage (NCBI taxonomy): Eukaryota > Metazoa > Chordata > Mammalia > Chiroptera > Phyllostomidae > Trachops > Trachops cirrhosus. The sequence goes on along the minus strand of CM052538.1, from coordinate 20,334,590 downwards.
GCCTTAGGAGGAGGCTGCCATAGGGAACCCCCTCTCTTCCCAGCCCCCTCGCTCCCCGCCAGCAAACCACAGGGAGTAGGAGGGGGACTTTCCAGAGGCTAATGACACTGAGCCTCTGCAGATTCCGCCTTCACCCTCTCAGAACTGGTGGGAGGAAGAAAAGAAAGAAGTATAAAAGGAGGTGTGCTGGAAGCTTCTAGTTCCAGGCCAGGTTAGGAAACAGCCCATATTGGTGAGCTACTGGGGACCTCCAAGAAGGGCAGGGAGGCCCCAGGTGGCCACTCCCCTCCACCCCTGATGCCATATCAGTGGTTAACTTTTCTGTGCTTTAACCCGGAGTGGGCATGGAGCTGAAGAGAATTATTCTGCCACCTGAATACTGTAATCTCATCATGCAGTAGACCGCCAGACTGGCTAAATCATTTGTTCGATTTTGCATAGAATGCCACCCAATCAGAGCAGTGTGCTGCTCACCCAGGGATAACCCACAGTTCCCTTTGGAGCAGTCGTCAGCATCACACAGAGCTCCTGGAGCCAGAGCTTCTAACCTTCATCATCAAGGATGCTCCCACACCAGCGTGTGCCCCTCTAATTCGACACGTAAAGTAATGATGTTCTGAGTGATCTCCTCCCTATGTAAATCAGAGCCAGTTTAAGGCTAGTCCTTACACTGTCACATGTTGTAAACTCTTCGACCGTACTGCACAGGATAAAGGGGTGGGGGTGGGCAGCCCCATGGCTTTCAGGGGTCATGTTTAACCCTCCCTCCTGGCATAGCTGCTTTAAGTTATTCTCCTAAGAGTAACAGTAACATATAGAGTAATAGTAATATATATATATGTAGTATTTAATAACTTTATTTTCCAGTTATAGTTGACATACAATATTATACTAGCTTCAGTTGTACAACATAGTGATTAGGCATTTATATAACTTACGAAGTGAGCATCCCAATAAGTTATTACAGTATTATTGACTACATACCCTATGCTGTACTTTATATCCCTATTTTACAACTACCAATTTGTAGTTTTAACCCCTTCACCTTCTTCACCCATCATCCCCTACCCCCCTCTCATCTGACCGCCACCAAAATGTTCTCTGTATCAATGAGTTTGTTTCTGTTTTCTTTGTTTGGTCATTTTTTAGATTCCACATGTATGTGAAATCATGTGGTATTGGTCTTTCTGTTTCACTTAGCATAATACCTTCTAGGTCTACCCACGTTGTCACAAGTGGCTAAGCTTCATTTTTTATGGCTGAGTAATATTCCACTGTATGTACCTCATCTTTATCTGTTTGTCTATTAGTAACAATTGTTCACACATAATAGCACTTTTGTGTCTGTTAACTGACTTAACTCTCACAACCACCTTGGACAATAAGGACTATTATCATATTGGAATAAGGACTCTTATGAACTATTATCATTATCACTCCAACTTAAAGATGGGGAATAAGAAGGAAGTTGCTGCACAGAGAATTGAAGTTACTAGCTCAAGGTCATACTAGTAACAAGTAGCACAGCCAGGTGTTAAACCCAGGTCCTTCCACAGAGTTTATTCTTGCTCTTAACCACTTTGCTAGAGAAATTCCTCTTGATTAACTGCCTCTTCTTGGACATTACATGTAAATGCTTCTACATTCTTATGACTTTGAGAACTATGTTTTAGCACCCTTATTTTACCTAAGGATTCCCTGGCTAGTAAATGGTGAAGCCAGGACTTGAATCTAGACCTGCCTTATGCCCAAATTTCTATTCTTTGAGATATAAGATTATTTCTAGAGAGGGATACCTCTAAAATGCCTTTCTAGTGGATTAGTTGGGTTGTTTGTCTACCTAAATCTTTCTTGGTCTCAGTAATCCAAATCCAATGTCAAAATCATACTGTAAAAGTATAAGTAAACAAATAAATAATAAAGTAATATTTGAGAGCTCACTATGTATCAGGCACTGTTCTAAGAACTTCACAGAGATAAATTGAGTTTGACGATAGACCTGCAAGTGCTTACCTACTTAGGAAGTGCAGAGTCACTGGTGATAAATAATGTATTGTTAAATACGTACATTCCATTTTAAGAGAAAAATAGCTGCTGCTCATCACAGAGGACACAGGCATACTCAAAATTAAATGCCCTGTGTAGGCGCTAAAACATACTCCTGAATTCTGCACGGCTTCACTGAAACCTAAGAGGTGAGATTGTTTCATGTGGCCCACACATGATGAATCTTTTTCTAAATATTTGAAACCCGAAAAGGGACACACTGTCCTTAAATCTAAGAATACATCCAATGACTTGAAAATGTCAAAACCTTGAAACATGGAAACCTTCCTGTCTTTTCTGAAGAATCTGGTTTAAAAATATTTCTATCAGAATGTGAAGTTGGAAAAGAAGAAATGAAGATAAAGGTCACTAAAGGGTATTGCAAGACAATCCTTGGCCACCATGCCTTGTCTGCTTAGCAGACTCACAGCCCTTTTTAAATGAACAGAGTCTGTTTCTCCAGCTTTTAATGATCAAGAAAAGGGCTGAGAAACATATCACATATTGGCAGTAATGTAGCCATTAAACTTGAGGAGGCAGGGAAAAGGGCAAGGAAAAGGCAGGAAAAAGCATCCCCCCCACACAGACATAAGCCCCCAAATGAGCTGATACACATTTTAGGTCATCTGGGGACTCTGAAGAGCAGAAACTGAGGACCTTCAGAGAAAGGCGTGAAGAGAGGCAAAGGTATTTGAAGGAGCTGTCATATTGTGATACAAAATTAAAAGCGTATCCAAAGACCAGATCCTCACAAGCAGGCAGCCAGTCTCCGGGCACTGTAGTGAGTGGAGGCGTTGGTGTGGATGAGGAGCAGGAAAGCACCGCGCTGCTGAGTGCACGCTCCTCCCTGCTTCCCAGTGGCACATCCTAGAAGATGCTAGAAGGTCTGGGCATGAAAGGAATGGACCACCCACACCTGGCTCCCCATAGGGGTGCAGCGGGTGGCCACTGCAGCCCTTCTGGTGAAGGCTGCTGCTCTCCAGGGAAGTGGGAGACAGAGACTGTCAGCCACTGGGTGATGAGGGCGAGGGGGCAGCTGGGTTTCTTTGGAGTTGCCTGTGTCTTTCTCCCACCCCCTGGTACCATGACAAACTGTCATAATGGGAGCAAAGGTCACCACGGAGGTGTCTGCGCCCAGCCAGGAGTGTGTTCGCAGTGAAGGGAAACCCCCAGAGTGCTCTGTGGGACGGATAATGGCCGGCTGTGGCTCGGTCCTATCTGATGATCATTTATAACATCACTGAGTTTCCCTCCTATTTCACAGGCTTGCCAACAGCTGGAAAAATCCACACAAAGGCATTTATTTTAATTATCACTTGATGATTTTATGTACTGCTTTGAGCCACTTTTAGTCCCCTTTATATCTCCTGTGCTCAATTAACAGTCTCAGGATACTCCACTGTGTTCACTTAGGAAAATGCCCCCTCAACGTTTCACCCTGTGACTCACAGCTGTGCTCACCATCCAGTAGCTTGTTTTGTCAATGATCACTTACAGATACAGCTGGAGAGAAAGCACTTTTAAGAGTCGCTTCCCTATAACTTGGTTAGAAACAAATAGTCAGATATGAGACTGTGATAGCGTTCCATTTCTAACAGATATAAAACACCTGTTTACAAAAGCAGTCAGCCCTTCTCTATACCAGCGTTTGTATGCAATGTCCTTACTCCTGAAAGTCCTCAGGGTTCCCAGGAAGGAACTCCTCCCCAACCCAGAGGAGCCATCTCAACTCTGAGACTCACCTGCCTCCAGGCTCCCTAACCCAAAGGAGCGATGGAACAGGAGTGTTCGCAAACAGGAAGGGTACTCCTGCACGGTGGGAGTCCCCGCCTCCCTGGACAGCTCCCCATTCGTTCTTCCTCCACCCCTCCCACACAGAGCAGGCTCACAAAACACAACAAAACCCACGGGAGGCCACTCTCCAACTCCAACCAATCCCGTTTGGACTCTGGGGGAGAGAATGAATTTCTGCTTTCCTGAAAACGGGAGCTTTTTACCGAGACCTCTGCAGTTCAGCTTAAGTACAGTGCAAAAAGTTTAGAAGTTTGGACTTGTAGAAATAGCTGAGTTTCCTGGGTATGACCAATTTAAACCAGGTCGTTTTTAAATGCTCTTTCAAAGTCTGATTATATTAATAAATGAAACCATCCAATCATCTACCGGGAGGATTGAGAGCCGTATGCAGCCAATACTCGTCCGTGAATGCAGGGCACTCAGAAAACTGTGTGGTGGAGGGAACAGCCATCACTTTCCATTTCCTTTCCTTTTTAAGCAACTTCCAGAGAAGAAGCTATTTTAAATAAATCACGAGTCAAGCCGCCTCTAGGCGGATGTCAAACAGAACGACACCTCTTTTTTAAAAATGAAAACAACAACATGTGTCGGAGTTTGAGAGGTCCCACAGCCAGGAAGCCGCTGGAAACAATGAGGCAGGTTTCGAAATGACTGGTACAGGATGTGCCCATAGAAAGAAATGTTTCATGCACTAGTGCCGCCGCTAAAGTTACTACTGCAAAGTACCCTGAACTTTTACAGGGCGGCACGGGTTGACTCCGGCCGCCCTCCCCTCGGTCTGGTCGCCTTACAAACTCTCTAGCCGTAGAGACGTTTGGCAGGAGCGGGTGGAGGGAGATCCGAGGACCCGAGAGCAGGGGTATGGAGGGCGATGGGCTTGTCGGAGCTGCTGGGTCTTTAACAACGAGAAGGTTTCGCTTTCATCCAAGCAGGGGATCAAAGAGGTGGCAATGCACTTCCTCCCCTAAAGCTTCCCTTCTACACACACACCCTGGCCGCGAAGACCGCAGAAACGCCCCTGAGCTGCTGGAATCTGGCGGGCCCGGGAGCGCTGCAGCTGGGAGCGGCCGGGATGCTCGGGAGGAACCCGCCGGGCGACTCGGAAGGAGGTGGAGAGGGCGCCTACCTGGGGGGCGGCGCGCTCACAGCACGGGGTCGGGCCGGGGCGCGCAGGTGTTCGGGGGCAGCTTGGGGCAGGCCTGGGCGGGCGGGACTTCCATCGTGGCCCTGGGCTGCGGGCTTCCAGCCGCAGGAAGCAGGGAGGAGAGCCCTCGGCTGGGCTCCCACCTCTTCTCTACCACGCTGAGGATACCAGGGACCCCGAGGCGGCGGCGGCAGCAACAGGCACAGCGGCGGCAGCGGCGGAGGAGGAGGAGGAGGTGTCTGCGCGCGGCTCGCGTTTCCTCCTCGCGGGCTGGGCGAGCGCGGGCGAGGCGAGGGGAGGGCAGGAGTGGGGATCTCCCGATTCGGTCCCCCGGGACCTCGGAGAGGGACGCGGCGCTGCCCCTCCCCACTGCACCGTGTGACTGCGCGAGCGGCGCGGCCGGGACAGGCGAGTCACAGGCGGTCAACAGCTGCTGCACTGCGGGTCCGCCGAGGCCTCCCTCGCCTCTCAGCTTCACCCCTTCCTGAAGGTCCATCCCGGGCCCCCGGAGGCTCCAGCCCCGCCCGGAGGAGGGCGTGGGGAGGGTGTCTGGGGTGCCGTCCCACCGTAGTGTCCTGGCCCGCCGGACTCCTGGTGCGCAGGGCCCCCGCGCGTGATTAAGGCCCTCGTGGCGGGATGCGCGGTCACACTCCCTGTCCTCAGCAGCCTATTTATAGCAGGTGGCCGTGCCCGCGGGGCTCTCAGCAGGTGGCACTGCCAGCATGCTCTTCTCGCGGCCGCGGTGGCGTAGCCTCATCTGCACTCTCCCCTTCTCCCTCCGCCACGGACCTGGTGAACACTGCACCGAACCGGAAGGCGACCGAGCCACCTGGCTGCCCCCCACATCACCCCTTCTTCCAGGCCTGCGTTGGATAACGGCAGGGAGTGAAGTGAGGCCATGACATCCTATGGGGCGCTGGCAGGCAAGGCAGGAAAATCGAGAGCTCAGGGAAGCAGCAAAGGCTGAAGTGCCTTCCCCTACGAAACATCAGGGAGTCAGCAACTGCAGGGGCGACGCAGGGACAGGGTTGGGAGCTTTCTCGCGTGTGCACGCGCGCGCGCGCGCACACACACACACACACACACACACACACACACACACACCCCCGCGGTGTGCTTACCCCAGGATCAGGTTTGGGAAAGTTCCCCAGAGGCCTGCAGAGTGTAAGGAAGTACTCCAGGGATATGTCAGATGCCCTTCATTGAGGGGCTAGTCTATTTGGGACATTGTGGTAGGGACTTTACATGTATTGTCTCTAGTTCTCACAGAACTCTGCAGAGCAGAGGTAAATTAAATCCACTGGACTAATGAGGAAACTAAGTTAAGGACTCTGGGAAAGCTAGTTAGTAGGTGCTGGAACACCCAAAAGCGATAGCCCCCAATAACAATTTGGGTCACTGTGTAACTCTCTTATAGCACGTAGCTCATTCTTTGTTATAGCACAATTGTTTGTGTACTTAGCCTCAAATCTTTTTTAAAAAGAGGTGAGGGATATATACAGACATGAATACTCTGAGGACTGGAATGTTCATTGGTTCCAAGGCCAGGTAAACCAGCTATGCCGTATTGGCACCCGGGTGACCCCATCATTATTCCACATCTTTATCTCCACCTCATTTTGACAGTTCACATTCCCTCCCTGGAGCAGCCTGCTGGACACACGTACGTTGAGTGCTTGGATGTCAAGACAAGTACACTGTCATCAATTTCATTGCCACCCCTAAACTACCTTACATGCATGCATGACCTGGCAGGTGATGGTTGAAACTATTACCTAACACCCCCATCTGCTAGCCCCTGCCTCTGGGAGAAAGGTTAGTCCAAGGCTGGGCTCTGCTAACAGAACATTTTGGTCAGAACCGCCTGTCATTCTGCCACTCCCCTTTTCTTTCCCTCACTTACCCCCTCACTCCCACTCCACCCTCACCCCCAGTTCCAGGGTACAGGTAGGCTGCCAGATGAGTGCCTAATCAGGTCACAGAGGCAGGAAGTGAGAGGAGTGGGGGGGAGGCAGAGGCAGGCCTAGGCAGTGGAGGGGGAAAACATGCCTGCCCCACACTCCACCACTAAGAACTACCACGTTGCAGCTCAGTGATTTATAACTTAGTGGCAAATGACCATTTGCCTGGATCCCTAACCTAGGTTAGGGAAGGGTCACGGCCTTGTACACAGCAGTGATTTCTGCATCATTTTTCCAGTTTCCAGGGTGAGGTAATGGCCTAGGAATGATAATGAGGGATTTATAATACGGGAGAAAACACATCTCAGAGAGTAGGATATAGCCCCCTCAGCCTCATTTGCACTCATTTCTAGCAGTTCTGGGAAAAAGAATAAAGGGGGTTTGGGGGCTGGTGGCAGGATGAAGGGTGCTAAACCAAGAGGGGACATCAAGGTGTCCCCGTGCAGAGTGAAAAGGTAAGAGCTAACCACCCAGGCCTCACCTGCAGGTACCTTTGCTCCAGGAAAGAAGTAGCTCCTTCCCCTTGTCCTGCTGATGTCTGACTCAGAGCAGGGCTGGTGTACTCGAGGCTGGAGCAATCTGGAGCCCCTGGGGGCCTTGAAGGTGTTGGGTTGATAGTTAGGTAACCAGTAACAAAAGTAAGTAGGGAACGGGGCCAAACTCTTCTGGGACTCTGCTTCAGGCCCCTGATTCTTATGACTGGTGTGACCCAGCAGCACACAAGGTATTTAGCTGACACCAGTTCCTGACCCCGTGGCTCAGTGAATGAAAACCCCAGACGGGAAGGCTTCCACAATCTTGGCTGCTGCCGTGGCCTTGTGTGGACAACCTCTGCACCTCCCGCTCCTTCTGAAATCCTGCCAAGGGTCATTCTTCTGGGGCTTTCCCTATAGATTCTTTCCCAAAGTCGTCATTTGCAGCACAATTAATTGTTCATTGCCAAAGGCCACGGACATTAATATTGGGTTGGCTAAAGAGTTTGTGCGGTTTTTTTCCATAAAACAAAAGACATTTTTTCATTTTCACCACTAACTTTATTGATTTGGATATGTTGACTATCTCCTGAGTGGTATAACATTGATTGTTCTCAATTAATGTCTCTATTTGATTGCTATCAACTTCAACTGGTCTACCCAACTGTGGAACATTGTCCAGCAAGAAACCTCCAGCACAAAACATCGCAAACCACTTTTGACATATTCCACCAGTTAGAGCACCTTCTCCATACACTGCATAAATCATTTTTTTGCATTTCAGTTGCATTTTTACCTTTCTTGAAATAATTAAGCACAATATGCTGAAAATGTTGCATGTTTTCTTCCATTTCAATATTAAAATAGCTATACAAAAATTTACCAATTTTGATGTTTTCTTTTTAAATGCACACTGATATGACAACCGTCACAATACAATCTAACAAAATTGTTTCAAATGAAATTAAGGACAACTAAGCACTACTAGAGCCTCCTTACAAAAAAACAAAAACAAACAAAAAAAAACTTTGTGGCCAACCCAGTATCACCTTGAAAATGGCTGCAGAGCTCTAGAAAACGGTGATCCACTGGTGCATTAAAGCAAGTGAGAAGCCCAGATGTTGGAAAAAAACAAACAAACAGAAAACAAAAAACAGAGGCCACTTGACTTGTAAAAAGTTAAGACAAGCATGGATAAATCTAGAATGAAAAGTCTTTGTTTAAGTAGAAAAGAGACCTTTAATAAAATTACTCATTACTTTTTGCTCTATCAGTTATGGAATGTTTCTATTAGTTAGAAATCCAAACTTTATTGCTATGATGCGTTTTCACCTAACTTCCAAATATATATAATAAGGTCAGAATTCTTGACTAGTGGTTCTTCCAAAATTGGTGTAAACAAAGGCAATAAATTAAAATAATCCTGGATAGAAGCCTAGAGCGGTTCAGCGGGGTCTGGACCCCGGGACTGCCGGTGACACCTGGGATGTCAGGAGAAGGTTCCAGAGGCGAGTGCGAACTCAGCGGGAAAGGGTAAGAGACTGAGAGGCAGCATCGGCCTCCAGCACGGGAGGAGGCCATATCATAGCACTGGTGCTGAGTGATTTGCCAGCCATGCCAACCAGAGGCATAACCATTCGCATCTAAAAAGTACATGAAGTCATGCCCAAGTGTCTTAATTAGCTGTAAGAAATATTCTTCATGACAGGTAAATGGGTTGAAGTCAAGATCAGAGTCCATTTCATTGACTTGCCTGCAATGCTAGGCCCCTGGAATTGCTCTCTGAAAGGCATAAGAATGACAAAACGCAGCGGGGTCATAAAAAATAAATAAAATGAGCAGATAACCAATGCAGATTTCGGAACTTCAGCAGTTTAAGTAAACACGAATTTTACTGCCGAGAGAACTTGTGCTTGGGGGTGGGGGGGTGGAGACCACATAAACCTGTGTCGTGTGAGGACAAGTGAACTGTGTCTGTGGTCCCGGGGCCAGCTGCTGTGAAGAGCGTAACCTCCTTTTATGGACAAAGTAGATAAAACTCTGGGCTCTGGTTCCACTTCCCTTTTCAGCTCCCTCTCCTGTTTGTTAAATCATCGCTCTACACAAGCCACTGTTACCAGCAGCTCTCTGATAGCATGCAGCCTCTACTTGGGGGTCCCACTTCCCACCTAAGCCGGTTTTGTGGGTGCAGGCATCCAGAGCAAAGCTGAGCGAGTGCTAGCTGGCACATCACCCTCGGACGAGATATTGAAAGTTGTCTGAGGTCTGTGAGAATTTCTCTGTAATTGTCAGAGTTATGGGTCTCAGGGATGGTGTCCAGACTGGTAAGATGACTAAGTTTCCACCACTGCAAGACCCCCAGTTCACTTTATCCTGAAAGCCATCGCTGCATTGCTGGTACATAATGTGTAATCTCACCCAGAAAACTGTAGTAGCTGACTAACTGGTCTCCCTGCCTTTGCCCTCCCCACCCTGCAGTCTGCATTTAACACAGCGGCCAAGTGAAACTGTTAAAACGCTGGTTGGGATATGCCACTATTCTGCTTAGAACCCCGCCATGGCTTCTGATTTCCCAGATTGAAAGCCAAAGTCCTTCTAATGGTTTATGGAGCCCCGTGGATCTCCCTTTCCATCACCCGCACACCACACCACCCCGTACCTCATGCTACCAGCCTTGGGGCTCTCACTGCTCAGACTGCCCTGGCCTTGCTCGCTGTGCCTCAAGCCCGCCAGGTGCACTCCTGCCCCGGACCACTGGGCTCGCTGTTCCCTCTGCCAGGCACGCTCTTCCCTCAGCCCCCCACACTGCCCCTACTTCAGCTTCTTTAGGTCTTTGTCTAAACATCACCTTCCCTCTGAGGATTCTGATCAACCTTTTGAAAAGTATGTTTATCCACAGCACTTGTCGCTGTCTGATATACTTTATTAGTTACTTGCCTATCATTTGTCATCTGTTTCTTTGCCCCTGGTCCATGAGGAAATACTTTTTTCCTGTTTTGTTCATTGCTGTATCTCATGCATAAGAATAGAGCCTAGCATACAGTGGGCATTCAATAAATATGGGATGAATGAATGAATGTAATTTGTAACATGACATATTTGTGAGTTCATGGAATGTCTATGTGGTACCTCCCTGAGATTGAAAACTTTCTAGGTTTCCCTCTACTTACCCCTTGTGCCCTCGTCAGGTTTCTCAAATGTCCGAAGAGACGGGTAAGTCCTCCCCCACCGGTGAGCTGGGTGTTCACACCCATGTGACTACTTGTTCAACCATCAACACAGGGTCTGAGTCCCAGACAAACAGGAAAAGGATTGTAAAATCATGCAACAGCTGAGCGTTCCTCCACACTCCATGTCTGTCAAAAGCTTGGTTGAGAAAAATATCCTTTTGGAGAGCTGCCTGGAAGACATACGGTCCTCCGGCTGGTCCTCCAGACTCTGGATCCCCTAAAATTGGCTCCTGTGTCACCTCAACCCAAGTGAGGAGCAGTTTGCCTGGACTAGATCCAGAAAAACTTCTTTCATCGAATTGCACTTTGATGTTGCCCCATTTGCCCATATTGGGAGAACACCTTTTGTAAAAATGCCCTATTCAGTCTGGGGATATTGTTTAATACCTTACACAGTGTCCTTTCAAGGAGAATCAGGAAAGGTTCTCTCAGGGCTCTGCCAGGAATAACGTTTGTTCCGCTCAGAACTGGTTGTATTCCCATCCTTGCACTGACCAATGGGCTCAAGGGTCAGATTTGGGATCCATTGCTCGGCAAGTATCAAAGTCAGTCATTTGTGCATTAAGTCATTGACTCACAAATGACGCCCTTTCTAAGCCACCGCCAGCGTGTGCCAGTTCTCATGGATCTGATACAAATGAATATGAATAACAATGTGTAAGTTCTTTAAACTGGACTGTCCTATATTCTGAGATTATGTTTTTTTCTACTTTGTAGGTGTTATCAAAAGGTTTTTTTATAAATGATGGTAAAAATTAATAGTAGGAGCCTTTGTTGGCATGTTTTACTTTTGTTTTTTAATGTCCTAACCTGGCAAAGAACATGAGTGCATGCTTCTGTCTGTTCTTGGTATTTGGGCAGTTTTACTGGCTCTGAAAATCCAAAGTCTAAGAAGCACTGGTTACTTTTTTAAAAAATTAAATTGCATATTAAATACTATTTTGTATTAGCTTTAGGTGTATGGTATAGCAGTTAGACAACCATATACTTTACAAAGTTTCCCCTTGATATTCCCAGTGGCCCCACACACAGTTATTACAGCGTTATTGACTGTATTCCTATGCCGTACTTTACATCCCCAGGACTATTTTATAACTACCAACTTGTTCTTCTTTTCCTTTATTTGTATTGTTGATGCTATTATGGATGTCCTCATTTTCCCGTCACTACTAGTTTGTACTTCTTAATCCCTTCACGGTTCCCCACCCCCCTTCCCAAGTCTCCTCCCGTCTGGCCACCATCAGTGTGTTCTCTGTTACTATGGGTCTGTTTCTGTTTTGTTTGGTCGGTTATTTTGGTCTTTGGGTTCCGCATGTAAGTAACACGGTATTTGTCGTTCTGTGACTTATTTCCATGAGTATAACACCCTCTGGGTGCACCCACGCTGCCCCGAAAGGTGCGACTTTGTTCTTCTTTATGGCCAGCAAGATGCCACACACACATGCGCCACCACTTGTAGGAAGCGCCGGTTACAGCTTTACTCCTCGCTGTGTTCAACCTCGCTGACATTTCTTCCTTTAGTCCCAGTTTCCTATTCACCTGTTTTAAAAATTGTGTTGCTTTGTGTGCATTTAAGCATCATTTCTGGAACGTGACAGACATGAATGAGTGAGTGGTTGAGTACGTGACTGTGCGAATGTCTGTGCGGCGCGGCCGCCTGCTCGCGGTGCACCAACCGCTCTTACTCATCACCTGGAGCATCGCCTGCAAGTGAGCAGCGCTTTACAATTGACGTCTCGTCTTAATCCTCTTGGTCGCCCTGAGAGATGTTATTTCCCCCTTTTCTCTTGTTATAAACGTGGAGAAACTGAGGCTGAGTTTTCATAAGGCAGAAACTTACAAAGGACGAATTGGAAATGCAACCTAGATGTATGTTCTGCTTCCAAGCCTGATTCTTTTCCTCTCCACCATGTTACTGCCTTTTAGAGTGACTGTTTTTGAGTGTGCTACTGTACAGAGTTTTGTTGCTGTTTTCTAAGAAGACACAAGGAGAGTCTGGTCATTTCCTTGGCCTTCAGGATAAACTTCCTTTTTGCAAGGTGTTCTGTGGGAGGGCTGAGCTTTGGCTGGGGCTTTCTGACCCCTCAGCCCTGGAGCATCTTTGAACTGAGTCGAGGTCCCCTTGATCAGCACATACTGAAGAAATGCGTTTTAGGCTAGTCTCCTTTCCATCACTTTTCTATTACATAATGACTCACACTGTGCAACAGCAATGTAGTGGGAGCTTGCCTCATTACTCAGTGATTTCCTTTAAGAGTGAAGCTGAGCTAGAGACATTCGGCCCTCTTCTCATTTTCCTGTTGCTAAATATAAAATGGAAGATGAAGTTCTCCTATTATTCAGGGGAAAGGAATGTAAGTCCTTGAGTGAAGCTTAGGGGAAAAAATTAAGGGGGAAGTAAAATTCCCTAGGGTCCCCAAAGCAGCAGGTATGTACCACAGAGGGCTTGGTAGTCTTTCAACGAGGAGCGATTTGCTGACTCTTCTATGGACTTGACCTAGACACTGGAGCGAAGCAAAGAAATGGGAGACATTGTCCCTGTCCTCAGGACCCTTACTCACACTCTTTTAATTCAGGCTCAAAGAACTTTTAATACAGGCCCACCTAGTGAATATTCTAGCCTTTGCAGACCATTTAGTGCCCGTCCCAATTTTAATTCCACCACTGTAGTGCAAAGTGGCAATAAATAATATGTGGACAAATAAGTGTGGCTGTTTCTAGTGAATGTGGACACGAATTTGAGTTGCATAATTTTATACAGGGTATAAAATATTATTTTTTATTTTTTAAATCATTTAAAAATGTCCAAACTACTACATCAAACTAACAATCTTCTGCCCAAAATAGGACACCATCAACAAAATGAAAGGCAACCGACTGGGATGGGAGAGAACACGGGCAACGCATGTATCTGACAAGGGGTTAATACGTGCTCTTCATGAACACGTAACAACAAGATGGGTCTGACAACTACCATGATTCTGAGTAGTGATGAGTATCCAGGATAACTGAAATATTTACAGATCAACGACAGGTCTGGATCCGCTTCAGAATTGTCCCGTAGTAGCGAGACTGGGCACGCATGGAGGACTAGTTATAGCTGAGTGATGAGTACTTGGAGGTCCACTTTATTATTTGCATCCCTTTGAAATTCTCCATAATAAATTTAAAGAGAAAAAGCCAGGTGAATGTGAGCCATGAAAATCACCACAGGGTCTGGGCTGGTGTTTTGAGGTGGTGGGGCCCGGAGTGAGGTTGGAACGGGGCAGCTGGAGCTGAGTGGGGAAAACTATTCGGGACCAGCCGCACAAAAGCAAGCTGAGGACGTCTGAGTAGCAAAGGGCGAGTGGCCATACGGGGTCAGAACCTGGTAGAGAAGTCTGTGGTCCTCTCAGGACAATCATGGCCAGGAGCACAGAGCAGCTCTGGGAGAGCAGAGTCAATGACTGTGCCTCAGGGAATGAACCGACTTAGGGCTCAGAAGGAGAGTCTGCAGAACCAGCAAAGGAAATAATTAGTCCATGTCTCCATCTAGATGTCTACTTTTGTTTTGTTAAATGACAGGAACACACCAAATGTGGAGCTACTTTTCATTCTAGCCACCTAGAGATTTTTTAAGTATTTTTTTTCTCCAGATAAGGTGAACCAATTCAGAACAATGTGTTTTAAGGACACAATCAGGTTTGTCATCTCTGTAAATGGCAACCCGACTTCCCTTTGGAAGTTGCACAATGCTATTTTGAAATGACTTCAGAAGTTTTTTAGACCTGGAGGTGGCTCTTTCTCCTGAGTGCTGGACTCCATTCTGCCCCAGGTTTGGGCCAAAGACCAAAGTGGCTTTCACTGGACCCAAGAGGGCGGTGGCTGACAGCTGTCGCTCACATTTTCTTGTCAAGGATCAGCACAAGGGAGCCAGATCCAAAGAAACCATTCTCAGCACCACTCTCCATCCTGATGGCCACGCATTCCTGTTGGAGGTGCTCACCTCTTTATGGTTGTTTCTCTTCCGTGAATCTGAGTAGCCACTGCACTGTGCTTGCATGGAGAGAAGTCTACAGAAGGCATATTATTTTAAATTTTGATTCTCATCTGCATAGGACTGTGATATCTTGCTTTTGATGGCATACTCATTCTACACAAATACAAGGTGCCCCCCCAACCAGTTTATTTATAATAAACTGTGTATTCTTACATGTTTAACCTTCAGTCATCTTCAAAGTATTCTCTATTTGATGTACTACACTGTTTGAGATGTTTTTTCTACTGCTCAGTTTTTGAACTCATCGATTGCCTTTTAGTGCTTCTGCCCTTTTTTGTTTCCCCTCTTCCATATCAGCAAGGCGTTTCCCTTTAAGGAATTCTTTAATCAAGGGAAACAACAAAAAAAGTCACTTGGAGTGAGATCAGGTGAATAGGGAAGGTGGGACACAGGGGTCATGCTGTTTTGGGTCAAAAACTGCTGAATACTCAGTGCGGTGTGGGCAGGTGTGCTTGTAAGTCACCCATCATGAAATGGGCAAATGCGTTGAGTCTTCAAAAAAAAAATTCACTGAAGCTGAACACAGCCTCTCACAACGCCAGCTGGTACCCTGATACAGATGGGTTCCTAGAAAATTCACCTAGGGGAGGAAGCTCTCCAGAACATAATTCCAAGGTTCTTTGGGTCCTCCCTCATATGCTTGCAGCAAGCACGGGAGAGGAAGAAACTTTTCTCTACTCAACATTCTTCTGACTGGTCTAATGATTAAATTTATGTAAGACAAATTAACGAGAAAATAATCAAATTTAATTTCATACATACACATGGAAATCCACATACACGAGAGGTTCAGATGCCAAGAAAACAAGATATGTGACATTCTGAGCCTTGGGGCTTCAGAGGGTCATTGCAGGACAGTAAGAGGAGCAGATGCTCAGTATTTAGCAGTTAGCCTGCCATACAGAGAGGTCAAATAAAGGTTAATCTCTTATCTCTGATAATCTCTCATCACGGACAAGGCCCTCATATTCTTCCAGGCAGTGAAGGGAGGGAGCAGGAGTTTCTTGGGAGCCTGCCAGGTCTTGATTACACTCAGCTCAAAATAATTCACATGCCAAAGTGAAACATTTGGGGGAGGCCTGTTCTGAACCCCTATACAAGAGTGGAACAAAGGGATGATGCGGGGAAATAACATGCTCCTGAAGTGTTTTAAACACAAATGTTAGGAATTTGAACTGGACAGTCTTGGGGGGCGGGGCGGGGGAACGTCTAAAGGGGGCTTTCCAGGACTGCTGGCTCACACAGAGACTTCTATCGTGCAGTGCAGCGCCCTCTACTGCCATGGCCTCTTCACACGTGTCCTTCCCCTGTTGCCCGAGTCTGAGATCGGGACTGCACGTTTCTCACTGGTATCCAGACAAGTGCCTGGCTCATAGCCATTTCCAAACAAGATTCAGTCGGTGGCCATATGAATGAATGCGGGCACATGCATTTGATCCCGTAACGCCCAATGAGCTACCAATGTCATGAAATAACAGTATTTTCCCATAATTTCCTGTTTGAGGAAAATCAATGAGATAAATGAGAGGTACCTCCAGTGTTTCTTAAAGAGGAACTGCTGTTATTTTGTAGACCACAGAGAAAAAGAAAAGTTGGCCTGCATTTCCTCCAGCAAGTCAGTCGCTCAGTCCTAACTTGGGATTTGGTCTTTCTCGGCATGAAGAGGAAATGGGCCACCAGCTCTACACTCCAACTGGGAGATCCTCCCCGAGCAGATTTAGCTACCAGAACGCACAGGGGGCCGCTATACAGCCCTCCCTCCTGGTCATGCCTCCCTCCCCTGCAAAAACGCGCTGCCAGGAACCTGCAGGTCCCGTGGTCCACCCTGCTGGTCCCCAGTTGCAGTGCCCACCCCTTCAGGCTGCAAGGTAAGGCAGGGTATGAACACAAGGTTGCTCTTAGGTACAAAGTGTTTGTCCCCATCTCAGAGGGCTAGTTAAGCATCCTGTCACAGAGAATTGCCAGTGATCCATTGTTGCTGATAGTGCTTTTATTGGATTTCCACAGAATTTAAGGACCTGCAGCATGAAATGACCTCAGAGGACACTTAGTAACATTTTTACATTTAAAAAAATGGTCACCCAAAGTCCACAATTTACATTAGGGTTCGCTCTTGGTGCTGTACGTTCTATCGAGTTGGACCAAGGTATAAAGACATGCATTCACTATTATAATATCACAGAGAATTTTTTTTACTGCCCTAACAATTCTGTGCTCTGCTTATTCATTCCTCTCCCCTCGCTAATCCCTGGCCACCAGTGACCTTTTCCCTGTCTGTGCAGTTCAGGGGGCGATGCATCAGTGCAGGTGGGGGCATCAGCAGTGATGAAGACCACTCTCGTGGGGGAGGTTGGTAACAGGGGATGCTGTACGTGCGTAGGGGAGATCTCCCTACCTTCCTTTCAAAGTTTCTGTGTACCTGAAAATGCCCTAAAAACAAGCTTAAAAAAGTAACAAAATTTGAGATGGGGAAGTGAAGTGACTTGACCAAGGCCACAGAGCTGGTTAAAGCACGCCAACATTAGAACCCAGGGGGGCCACCACAAACTATGCCACCCTGAATCCCGTAATAAAAGTCACGAAATACTGTGTGAGCATCCACGGTGTGCTATTTCTTGGAAATACAAGAGAGAAATACGTTGGGGGAATCTCCTCTAGGTTTGAAGGCTCACCTGCTCATCTGAGTGGCTGAGGAGTGGGGTTTGTCCTGAGGTTTACATCTGGGTCCCGTTCCCTCCCCCTTCTCCCCTCGCCCCGAACACACACTCACACCCCAGCACCTGTACACCTTTGCTAATGCTGTGCTCTGTGCCTGGAAGACTTTCTACTCTATCTCCAGAGGCTACTCACCTCAAAGGCAAAGCAGCTCACTCATCACCTGTTCTGGGAGGCTTTCTCTGGGCGGAATGACTCTCTCACACACGTCTGACCTCTGAGTACTTTGCAAAACTCTATTATAGAATTCGTAAGTGTGACCATTATTATCACTAGCCGTCCGATTAGACCGCAGGCTCCAGGACAGCAGAGCTGGATCTCCATCCCTTCTGCATTTTCAGAAGGAACTCTGTGATGGGATATAGTTTACATGCTCAGAAAACCAGAGAGGACACAGATCGACCATTTTTTTTTATCCAGAGTACAGTTTGATACTTGAAGACATTATAACCCAAAATACACACAGCTTCTGCAATGAAGTGGCTGACAGAATATATTGAATACTGTAGATTTAAGAGATCTGGTAGGGCACAAGCTATGTATGACTAAGATATAAAACCATTTTTTCCTTTACATTAGAAAAATGATTGTCAACCATGTTATAATTTTTCATTGTTCTGAAACACTTCATAACCATTTTGGTTAACATAACAATAAGAATAATAATGGGCAATCATTTGCTTGAAAAATAGAAAACCACATGAAATGTACGAAGCACAGAGAGAAGAGCAGGCCCCCCCTCCCCACGAGTGCTCAGTCAGTGGGAGTCGTTTGGAGGGTAGAAAGGCCAACAGTTATGGAGAGCAGAAGGCACTGGCTAGAGCAATAAACCTGAAAAGAAAATCCATTACAGAAAAGTCTGGTTTTAGATTTTGGTTTTATATACAAACAAGGCAAAAAAGTATCAAAGTCAGGTAGATAGTTATTTATCATCCTTGCTGCCTCAGGAACAAGAATTGTGAGAGAGCAAAAATTGTACAATAAAGTACTCTGCAAGTTTCAAATAACCAACTGTTTGAGTCAAGATTTAAAGAGATAAAATGAATGCTAATGCATTTGAACAAAGATGCTTAAGCTGATTTTTCCTTGTACGTGTATAATGTATAATGGTGTACTATAACTAAAAGAGTTTGGATAAAATAAATTATCTTTTTGAAGTATCTTTTGCTCCTTTTTACAGGGTTCTATAAATTACATTTTCCCTAAACATGAACACAACATTTGATCGGTTCGTTTATTTTACTTTATAAGCAATATGATAGAAATGTAAACACTGCGTGGTCCAAAGTAGGTTTACAGTTGTGAGTACACGAAACACAAAGTTTATTCCTGGATTATTGGTTATTACTCACTGTATTATGTTCCATACAAACAACTGTTAACTGACAACCTACCTTGCCCGCCCCGGATACATACAGGAACACCTCAGAGATATCGCAAGTTCAGCCCCAGACCACCACAATAAAGCAAGTATAGCAATAAAGCGAGTTACAATCTTTTCGCCAGTGGAGGGTCTTGCCTTCAGTTTGTAAAAAACACAACACTGGCGAACTCAGTACAGGGAAGCTCAGTAACGCGAGGCACACCCGCCCATGTCAGAAGGCAGGAGTCCAGCACCAGACCACCCCATATTCAGTGACTGCGTGGACTACTTCAGCCATTCATAAAAAGAATCGCAGAGAAAACATACATTTGCTATTTATTCTAATTAAAGCATATCCATGATATATTTTTATAAATTCATTTTTAAAAATTCTGAGGATGCCAAGTGTCAACCTTTTTAATAGGAATGTTGGTTTGTTAGGCTCACCCATCTTTCCTGCCTTTACGTTAACGATCAACATAAAACAATGAGGAATGGAGATCTATTAAAAAGCATAAATACTGGTAGTGACAGTTTGCATTATTTGGCCCTTACAAATCATGCTTAACAAATCAAGTTCCGCTTAACTGTAGGTAAATGGAATTGCGCCCGACGCTGGAATATTTTACTCCGCCTTTGCTTGGAGGTTATATTTTTGTGGCTGGAAAAAATACTCTTCCAGAGCAGCAACAAGTTCATTTAGCTCTTTCTTCAACTGCTCAGGATCACTGCAAAATAAGGGGGGGAAATCCCAGATTAGTAGATTACTCCAAAGCATATTTTAACCAACAGGGAAATACAACCTTAAGAGGGCTAACTCAGACAAAACAGAACTCCAGTGACTTCAGCCTCTGTTGACCTAGACAAAAAAAAAAATTCCCACGAGACAATATCCATTATTTTCCCTAAACGTTTCCCCAAAGTCTCAACCATAAACAGAAAATCATCCCTTCACAGTCCTCAGAAGAACTTTTAAGAAACACAATTTTTGGCCTAGCATTGCCCTGGCAGTGTCTGCGCCCAACAGTGCAGACAATTTTCTCGGTTCTGGTTGTCATTGAATCCTGAACCTCACAGACGGCGTCTGTTCTGTCCTCAGCCTCCCAGCATAAGAATGTTCCTGATCCTGCTTCCCCTCAGGCTGCTGGAAGCGAAGCGGCAGAGGAAGCTGTAAGGCCTTCCCAGCACGGACAGAAATGGGGAGCCTGCTAGCAGGCCTGCTCAGCACATACCGGGAACTCAGACCCCCACAGTTTCTGTATTATCCTACCTGCAGAACAAAGGGGCCAAGGCTAAAATACAACCGAGAATCTGGGGAGCTAGATCCCTCCAAGGAAATCAAGTTTTCAAAAACACTCATTCATATGTAAATGACTGGAAGGCAAGGGACAGAAGAAAAGGACTTGTCATTAGACAAGTTTCCAGCAGCTCCTGCATCAGGCCACCAGCACGGAGTGAGTTACTGTAAGAACTCAACTGAAAAGCTAATGTAAAAAACTAAATCCCTCAATTCAAAATTGCATTACTTCCTATTTGACCATATTTAACATATGCAAAATTTATTTTAATGAAATGGAAATTCTTGTAATTAGTTAAGACCATTTTTACATTGTGAAAGTTAAGCAGTACAACAAAAACAATCCATTTATTATATTTTATTAACCCACTTTATTAATTCTGGCTCTACTGGTTACTAGGGGGGCCCTTGGGCAAGTGGCTTAGCCTCTGGAAGGCCCAGATTCCTCCTTCGTGAAACTGGGATAAAGACTTGACCTTCCCGAGGAGTTGTTGTATAGACTGAGATAAATTACATAAAACAATTAGGACAGAACCTGGCCCAAAAACCTCAATAAATGGAGCTCTCATTACAATTATTTTTACCCCCACTGGTAACACATGAAGTGATTGTGCTTTATAAGTACATAGGAACCACACAGGTCCTTTTCCCCCTGTAAGTATGCCTTGAAGAAAAAAAACAATTCTCAAAGGCACATAACTAGAAATCATTGTGGTTTTTTCAGCCATATACCTAAGATTGAAACTTGACAGTGAATTTATTATATCTACAGACGTAAGTCCGTGTCTACAGAGAGAGATATGTATCTATATATAGCTCCTACTGGTTTTGTTTGTTCGAACACTGCCTGATACAATTATTATTTAAACCTCTGATAGTAAGAGAATGTCCTTGTTCTTAGGAATGCGTATTGAAGTCTGTGACTTCAAACGGCTCAGGGCAAGTATATATACACATATACGGTGAGAAAGAGCCAATATCACAAAATGCTAATTCTAGGGGTTGGGGTAGGCAAATTAGGGCTTCTGGCCTGTTATGGTAAATACGGTTTTATTGGAACATGGCCACACCCATTCCTTCAGGTATAGGGCTGCTCTCTCTCTGCAGTAGCAGAGCTGAGCTGCTGTGCAGAGACCACATGGCCTATAAACCCTAAAGTATTTACTGTCCAGCTCTTTACAGGCGAAGCTCGCCAACTCCTGGTCTAAGTAAGGGCACGTGATATTCACTATATTGTTTCAACATTTCTGTAGGTTTGCAATTTTCAAAAGTAAAAACTAAAGACAGTAACACCAACAAAAACATTTTTTAAAAGGCAGGACTTAAAAAATACAAACAAACAAACAAACAAATAAAAGGGGCTGGCGTTCTAAAGGATTAGGGTGGTGAAATTCTATGAATAGATGAAACTCACGATATGACTCCGTACCATCTGAGGTTATCAGAAAACAGAAACCTCAGGGTCGGCTTTACTGCGGCTGCGCGGCAGGCGGGACGGCGCCTGGCTTCAGCCCTGACGGCACATCACGGACGACTTCGTGCTTAATGTCGAGTTTAATGTTAATAAAAGCAAGCCAGGATCTTCAATGCCATGCATCCTTAAACATTCAATAGTATCGTTATTATAAAGGCAAGTTTTCTGAAATGTTAGGCGCATTTTCACAGGCTAATGAAAAGGAAAAGACAAATATACATAGAAAACCTCTATAAATTGGAGTAATATCGATTTGTTTTCAAAAGAGTAGGACACAGACATAAAAACACTGAGTGAGAATAAGAATTACAAAGAAGTCAATAGAAAATCACACTCGATATACTAGCAAATAGCCTGTTATTAACACACCTGGAAACACCGATGTTTGCACAGTATTCAGTAAGACACTGGTAATGCAAAGTGCTTATAAAATAAACTGTTTTATCTGTTTAAGTTGCTAAATAGTTGAGTTTTTGCCCTTTAAGCACAATAAGGTTTTTTTTTTAATGTATTTTGTAAGATTTTATTTATTTATCTTTAGAGGGGAAGGGAAGGAGAGAGGTAGAGAAATATCAATGTATGGTTGCTTCCTGTGCATTCCCTGCTGGGAACTGGCCTGCAACCCAGGCATGTGCCCTGACTGGGAATCTGACTGTGATCCTTTGGTTCACAGGCCCACGCTCAACCCACTGAGCTATACCAGCCAGGCCACAAAAAGGTTTTGAATGGAAATCCGGAATGAAATATATCACACAGTTCCATGACTTAATAAATATGTTTGAGTATCTTGATGTTTGAGACCTATAATCATGACTTTGCTCTGGAGCTGTTATTCAGAAGACTCAGGACCACTGGGTGCGGAACGCTATTTCACTTACAATAAACTCCAGGAGTGGTAACAATCTGAATTCTTGTTTCCATGTTTCTAGTTTTGTTTTGCTTT
>CM052538.1:20145108-20311611 GCA_028533065.1 Trachops cirrhosus | reverse complement strand
AGGGCAAAGAGGAAAACGGGAAACAGCAGTGCATGGGGCTAACAACCAGCCCGGGAAGTCAGAAGACAGACGGAGGAGCAGAACTGACCTGCAGGAACACAGGATGACAGCTGAGCACCTGCAGGCGACAGACAAGAACCCTGGCCACGCTCACTCCCTGGAGGCACCGGGTAACGCAAAGGGCAGGAGAGAGGCGGAGGCAGTATTTAAAAGTAGTTATCAGGCCCTCTCAGATCCTCACCCACTGCCCACACAGTCAGGCAACCAGCTCATAGAAGACGGTTTAAATGATGGTGTAACAGAACCAGAAAGTCTCAGGCACTGGGGACACTAGGCTTGATGGAGGGTGGCATATGGTGCAAACAGAAATTAGGTTCGAGTCCACAGTGAATGCTAGCTCCCCTCTTCCCATGCCCCCAGGACCTCTCCACCACTTAAAGGGCCTCAGCATCCAATGCATGGCCCTCAAGCAACAGATGAGGATGAAAGCTAGGCTTCCCCAGATGGGGCCCCCAGACAAAAGTTAATTTGCTATCCTACCTCCCTAGAGTGAAGCCTGCCAGATGACAAAGCTTGTGCCTACACACAATCAGCTTTTTAGTGCCCAAAGGACAATTAAAGTTTACTAGGCTTTGGAGAAAAGATAACAAATAAAAGACAAAGTCCAAAACAAACAAATTAAAAAAAAAAAAAGGACTTGGGGGAAATAAAGAATAATGACAATTCAAAGCAAAAAAAAAAAAAAAAGACCTACCTTTTTTAAAAAGCCATAATTACCATCCTTATTAAGCATTAAGATATTATATACATGAAAGGAGAATAGGATGTCATTATTAATAAATTAGATCATAAGAGCTGAAATTCAGTCAACAGAAGCATGGAAAGTCAATGTTGAAAAAAATTTCCCAAAAAGTAGGACAAGAAAATACAGATGGGTGATAAGAAGGAACGAGACACAGGAAGTAGAACGTCGGCCCTGGAGAGCTAGCATCTCACTAAAACCTCACTGAGAAAGGCAGAACAGAAAACGCAGGGGAAGAGGTTATTTGGAAAACAACCATCCAGCCATCCAGCTTCCTTCTCTGATGCAAAAATCAAGACAATTTCTCAAAACTAAAAGAAATGACTGAACAGACCAACAAAGTCCCACCTAGTATTTAGAAAAAGGAATTTAGAAAAAAGAAGAGACCCACATGAAAGTACGTCCCTGAAGTTTTAGAATCCCGAGTTGCCAAACCTTCCCACAGAGAAAGAAACAAGGCATGAGAAGGACGGAAGATGGATGCCATCAGCACCCCTGTGTGCAACACACGGCAGGCCTCAGCTTGTTCCCGCGTGAATGAATGGATGAGCAAATGAATGGACGAGTGAATGAATGGACGAGCGAATGAATGAATGCTCAACAGCAACACAGGATGCCAGCCAGTCTTTCAAAACCGAGGCAATGAAGTCCAAGGGCAGAATGAGACATTTTCAGATCTACGTGTCTCAAATTGACCTCCCATTTCCTTCTTCTTAGGAAGCTCCTAGAGGACGAGATTAAGGGCAATGAAGGAGGAAGTCATGGGGAAGGTCATGGGGGACGGTCAAGGAGGAAGTCATGGGGTCCCAGAGCAAGGGACCCAACCCTGGTGAGTGGGGAAGGGACCAGGAGGGAGGCTGCTGGGAACAACACAGAACCAACAGATGGGCTGAATCCCTGGACCCTGCGGAAACCCTACTGAGAGGCGTATGGAAGGACTGGTGATAGTTACACAGAAATCCAAGCAATGGAAAGAACGAAGGGACAATTAATGACAGGAAAAACAATTCTTCACACGAATGAGGGCGACCTAATCAAAGTACTTCGCTGAGCTAAGCAGGAAACAGCAGTGACTAGTCACAGTAACTCACGTGCAGAAGCCGATGTCACACGGTGTTACAGGATAAGTGTCTTGCGAGGACAGGAGAGAAAAGTGACAGTGAATGTGCTGTGAGTGCAAGAACTAAACCCTGATCTCCGTGACAGAAAATTAATAAAGCCTGATAGCTTGTAAGTCAAAACACCACCCCATCAGCGCGTTATTTAGAAACCGGTGGTAAAGATCGGAGGAAAAC
Organism: Trachops cirrhosus; assembly: GCA_028533065.1. Taxonomy (NCBI): domain Eukaryota; kingdom Metazoa; phylum Chordata; class Mammalia; order Chiroptera; family Phyllostomidae; genus Trachops; species Trachops cirrhosus. Next base: position 20,309,514 of record CM052538.1, on the reverse strand, counting down.
TGAGAGGGAAGGCGGTTGTCGGCAGTGTGACAAAGATAGCAGTGGTCGTGCACCCAATTCCAACTATGGGTAGGATGCGGGGCGATTCTCCCATACCACCCAGGGTCCTACAGTGAAACCCAATTTTGACACTGTCTACCTGAGACAGAACCAGGTTCCATAGGTTAATGGCTCAGTCCTGCAAAACCACCCCTCCCCCTTCAGATGCCGGTGGTAGGACCTGGTTGTCACCTGTGCTTCCAACTGCCTTTGCATCAGAGGTTCCAAAGACTCCTCCTTGGGTCTGATTAATTTGCTACAGCAGCTCGCTAAACTCAAACAAACATATTACATACTAGTTCACTGATTTTTTATAAAATGGTGTAACTCAAGAACAGCCAGATGGAAGAGACACACAGGGCAATGTATGGGAAAAGAGCAGGGGGCTTCCATGCCCTCACAGAGCTTGCAGCTCTGCCCAAACCTCCATCTGTTCACCAGCGTAGAAGCTCTCCAAACCCTGTTCTTTAGGATTTATACCGAGGCTTTGTTACACGCACATGGTGGATTAAATCACTGGCCACTGGTAATTGAACTCAATCTCCATCCCCTTTCCCCTCCCCAGAAGGCTGGGTGGGGCTGAAAGTTCTGACTCTCTAATCACATGGTTGGTTTTCCTGGCAACCAGCTCCCATCCTTAGGTGCTTTCCAAAGTCACCTTATCAATGTAAGATACCTTTATGCTCTCATCACTTAATGAAATTCTAAGGGTTTTAGGAGCTCTGTTCCAGAAAAGGGGACAAAGACCAAATATGTATTTCTTATTGTAAATCACAGTATCATTTTCTCTGCCTTGGCTGGTGTGGCTCAGTGGATTGACTGCCGGCCTTCGAACCAAAAGGTCACTGGTTCAATTCCCAGTCAGGGCACATGCCTGGGTTGTGGGACAGGTCCCCAGTTGGGGATGTGTGAGAGGCAACCGATCAATGTATCTCTCACACACTGATGTTTTTCTCCCTCTCTTTCTCCCTTCCTCCCCCTCTCTCTAAAAGTAAATAAATAAAATATTTTAAAAAAATAAGTAAGTATCACAGTGATATATGCTAAGCTTTTTACAGCGGAATAGAAGGTAAATAGAAGAGTTTGATGGAAGTGGACATTACTTACAGCTTTTTTATCGGGCTGGCTATCATCATAGCCAGTGGTAAGGTCCCTAATGCCAGAAATTTCAAATTTGCCACAAGTTTTTGGATAATTATTCTTCCCATCATAGTTTCTAAGGTTTTCAAATAATTTTTTGATGGTGTTTTGATCATGGCAGATGAAATACGAAGCTTTGGTAATATGGTAACCGTACCTATCAAAACAAATCCAAATACAGGCAGAGTGAGGAACACACGATTCTACACAGTGGATCCAGAACAGGCAGCAGCCAGTGTGTTCTGCAACATTTACTGAAACAAATGACCAGGACCAGCTCCAAAGCACTAACGTAGCATTAAAAAAGAGGTGCAGCAATTTACCCCAGGGATCACCAAGCCGCTGCCTTGCCCTCAGCCTCTGTGTGTGGGTAAAAACTTTGCTGGAGCGCAGCCCGGCCACGCCCACGGCATTATGCTCTGGGTCTGGCTGCTTTTGTACCAGAACAGCAGAGTTGAGTGATTTCCATAAAGACTAAATAGATGTTTCATGAACACATTTAATCTTTTTGTGCATCACTTAAAATCACACCCTGCAACTAATGTTCTCATTTAGTAAAGACTAATGCCATCACAAATGGTAATTACTGTAAGTGGTTAAGTATCAAAAGGAAATGGTAATCTCTTGTTTCACTTTCATAAGAAATAGCACTGATAACTAAAGGAAGGGCATTAGAAAGACTGTCAGTATCTCACACTCAAGAACATAACACATTTAAGATATGACCACGTGTGGTGATGCATGTTACCTGGACTTACCGTGGTGGTCATGTCGCAATATATACATGCATCAAATTATTACGTTGTACACATGAAACTAATCAAAACGCATTACTTCAATTAAATAGAGTCGATAGACACTTACTCAACATAGATGGCCTTCAGCTGCTGAGACAAAGACAAATTCTTGGTTGCTAGAAAGCTGGCCAACTCTGCGCTTATGACAGCCGCACTGACTCCATCTTTGTCCAAAACAAAGGGGCAGCACATGTATCCTGCAGAAACACGTGTCGGATGTATACGCTTAGGAAGGGGTTCCTTTATAACAGGGGCCCCCCCGACCCCTGATATATGGTCTGTAGCCCAGTAGGAAATGGGCCGCACAGCAGGAGGTGAGTGGCGGGCGAGCAAGAGAAGGTTCATCCTGATTCCCATCACTCACTCACATTACTGCCTGAGCTCCATTTTATCCCTACCCTCCCAACCCCCAACCCATGGAAAAATCGTCTTCCACAAAACTGGTCCCTGGTGCCAAAAAGGTTGGGAACCGCTGCTTTATAACACTGTGCATGCACAGATCCATATGCATCCTATACAGTATGAGTGTGTGGATTCTTCTCATTCACCACTACTATATTTAAGAATCTAGCCCAGTGCCTAGCATGTACCAGGCCTTCAAGAAGGGTTTGTTCAATGGCCTGTAAGGAGAGGCTTCCTCCTAGACAGGTGTGCTCATCTCCTGGGTGCAGCCCAAATTCCTCCAGCTCCCATGAAATTGTTCCCCATTGTTCTAATCAGGGCTTATTCTGTTCTCAGAATCCCCAGAGTTCTTGTAAGTTGTATTATTCATCTTGATACCTGGCCTATCTTCTTTTGTGTGGTTATTTAACTAGATCCTTCAACGCTGCTGTAGGCTAAGGCCAGCATCCATTTCTTTCAGGATCACTGTGTAGTCGACGTGCAATACATATTTGATAAACCAACGTAAACATTTTTTAAAAATAAAAATCTATAGTAAGATAAGACTGCCAATTGTAACAAAAAAAGAGCACAGCTGAGCAACTGCACTTCATTTGATAAATTAAATATTACGTGTACTGCAGGCAATAAGACAGGTGAATCACAGGAATACATATTATAGAATAAGTGTAATATGTCATAGCTTTTACTAAATGAATAGCTAAAACAACCCCAGCACAACCATCCGAATTTTGGGTTTCTATAATTTCACTCTAATTTCTGCTTTTTCCTACTGACAGTTAAAGACATGTGTTTTTTCAGTGGTTCTGGCTGGGCTTGGGGTCCTCCTTTCAGCAGACGATCACTTTGACGAAGGAACATTCTCCTTTCTCCTGGACAGACCTCCGCAGAGCACTTTCAGAGGCGGAACAAACTACGTTAGGCCTGGATATCAACACCACAGTTGAGGAAACATCACAAGTCCCCAAATATGTGGATTCTTGATCGACCAGCAGCCATGTGCAGAGCACCACTGTTTTAAATCACCCGGGGAAAGGATTCACTTGCTGACATTAGTGGCTTGTTTACTTGCAAGATATTCTTTTTAGCTAAAAAAACCAAACCAAACTGAGATGCCAACTTAAAGGTAGGACAGTTCAAGGCTCTGTGAATGCCACAGAAGCAAAGCGAACTGTGTGCTCATGTTTCACGCTGAGTTTTTGACCCAAATCCGAATCCACACCTTTCCCCATGTACATTCTATACATTAATGAAGCCTATGCTCGTTGCTCCTTACCGATGGCTTCTTCAAATGCAAATAAGACGTTTTTCCCCTGGTCTATTAGCTGTTTGGCTCGGTTTCCCATCCACTTAAAGCCAGTTAGTGTTTCCTGAAGGGATAATCCAAAACAGAGAGACGTGCCTTAGACCTTCTACAGAGCGAAGGAAAGGGGAAAGAAAGCCCACGTCCCCCGACACCTTACCTCAAAGTGAAAACCCTCCTTTAAGGCGATGGCCCGCAAGATTTTGGAGGAGACGGTGCTGGACAACATGTATGTGTCTTTGAGGGCACTGGGATCTTGGTTCTTTTCTTTCCAAGAAGTAAAGAGCCACCAGCCCAAGAGGGCCCCCAACTCATTGCCTGAGAACACTCTCCATTCACCACTGAAAGACAAAGCAAGCCATCCCCTGCTGTGATCTTTGCAGGGGCACTGGGAGTCGCTGGCACAGACAATTAGGCCAAACACGGCTCCAGGCAGTTTCTGGGGGAACTGTTCTTGTTATTCGTATTTAAACAACTGGCCAGAAATCTGACTGTCACTTCGCAAACATGTGAGCAGCTACCACATCTCAGCCGGTTTACCTAGACAAACACCCAGTTTTTGAAGGGCATATAAAATAAGGATGTCAGTGAAGACATATAATTCGCTTTTTCTTAGTCTTCAGCAACAGCTGTTTTTAAACATAACAAAACTGTGCTGATCCCCTAGTATAACAATAGTGTGTGTATCTTAATTTTCGGTCAGCATCACTGGTTCTGAGAGGGTAGTAGCTTCCCCCTCCTTAAGACTGGGCTCGGTGCTACAACGAGGAGAGTGCCAGAGACATGGATGCGATCACTTCCTCTCTGTGGTTCTCATGGTGAGAAGTACAACTCACGTTTCAGCACGCATCCCCTTAACTTAATTTTCTAATAACTGATACAGAATTGAACCGTTTGATCATAATCTAAAGCCCTAACTCTTTGGTAACACTGCACCATCCCCCAAACCTCACATATGCTGTTTGCCACCAGAAACTCCTCGAACCCTGCTGACCTTTCAGCGCTGCCCCCCACCTAACTACCTGCCACTCCTCTGCACAAACTCTACAGTCAAACTTGCCTTAGACACTGTGTCAGTACTCCACAGCTATTCCTCTCTAGGCTGCTCAACACAAATCCAACACTTCCCTGAAGGCCCAGCTTCTTACCAAACCCACCCGCAAATACAGAACTATAAAGCTGGCAGTAAGTCAAGCATTTTGTGCTCATTAGGCACTGAGTCATTAATCATAATACAATCAATGACAAAATGAGGGGCTGTAACAGACAGTAATTTCAGTTCCAGGTCTGTACTGGGCGGGTTTAATCTGTATCATGCCTGCACAGCAATCGTGTGGCCCTGAACCAGCACCCTGGTCTATGTCAGAACTTGACAGAAATTCAGTGAGCTGACCATCTGCAAAGTAAATGGGAAATATTTCCAAATAGGTCCAGACTCCCCAGAAACATGCGGCTGCTGAGCAGGTCACCCTTTATATTTTCTATTATGTAGGTAATCATAATTAATTGGTACCTGTCTTGCTTTTCTGCCACAGCAAGTCTATCAGCATCTGGGTCATTTGCTAAAATGATTTTGGCCTTGATTTTGTCAGCCAGAGCAAAAGATAAAGTCTGAAAGAGAGCAGAAAAAGGAGGACTTCAATCAAGAATCAAGCAGACTGTAGTCTTTGAAAACGTTCAGCTGTTTCAGCACTAAAAGAGAACTTCCTCCAAACTAAGGCTGCATTTTATTTCTGGAGCTGGTCTTGGCTGGTCACATGTTCCTTCCTCAGTCAGGTGAGGTCACGGGAGCATCGGCCCGTGACCCGAGCCTGCCCTTGGGATCTGCTGCACATCTGACAGTGTGGATGTGGTGGGACTGGTATTTCCAGGCCTCGCCTGTGACCAGCCCCACACACCAAAATAAACTGACTCACTGAATATCACTGTTACCCTACCCTTTAAAAAGGTTAAAGGTACCAAAATTTAAGCAGCACTCCTTCATATCAGAAAAAATGACCATTAAGGAATAAAAATCATGGGATGAACTTCCATTCTATTACTGCTTCTTTTTTGGCATTAAGGAAGCACAGTAACTTAAATTGAATTAATTAAATTAAATTTAAAGCATTTAGATTTCAGCCCTCATATCCTGATGCTAAGATAATCTAATTAGAAAGTTCCTTTAAGAAATGGATGAGAGATTAATAAATATAAATATTTCCAACGATGAAATTATTTTTGTTCAGTACAATGAAAACACATAAAAACTTATTTTACTAAGGGTTTACAGGAACAAATATAGAGGACACATGGACAAAACTACGGGGCTTGGAAATGGAAGGGAGGTTGGGAGGGATGGGTGAGTGGGCTGGAATGGGAGTAAAAGATTGAAACTGTACTGAATAATCTAAAATAAAAAAAATAAAAAAAAAACTTATTTTACTAGACAGTCATAGTTTTGAATATAAGAGGTAAATTTTATAAATAAAAACATTAGGTTACCAAGACACCTTTACCCTCTTCGGGATTCGGGTATTTCACGGTTGGGAACTCAGGATCGGGATCTTTCTGTTCGGGAACAGCCTCGGGAGGCACAAAGTCAAAAGCCCTGAAAGCCGACTGCACAAAGTGGTGACCCACGCCATGGACAGAGGTGTGCACGAACTTCAACTTGGTCTCCTTGTTCACACTCCTGGAATCAGACGCATCATGGAAAATGATGAACTACACAGGCGTGACTCAACACTGGAAGGTTCGCAACATGTCAAGGACCCAGATCCCTCAGAACGTAAGACATCAATGTAATACAGATGTACAAGACCACAAAGGACCATTCTAATTCCATTTTTTAAAAAAAAATGAAATAAAACTTACCCACTCTCTCCCAAGAACAAGAGCCCTCTCCCAACATATTCAAGTTTTAAATTGTACGCTGAAGTTATTTTCAGCAACTCTGATGCTGTCCAGAGTTTGTTTTATGACACGGCATTCACGCCCACAGTAGGGTGTAAGAGCGAGCCCCGGGCTCAGGTTCTAGCCTGTAGCAATGACCTGATGTACAGTATACCCTCAACTGCTACTAGAACTTGATAAAAGGAATATTTCCAATCGGTCAAAGAAGGATAGACTCTTCAGCTTAATATGTTGGTACAACAGGAAACCTTTTAAAAAAAATCTAATTTGCTTTCCTACTTCACAACTTATACAAAAGTAAAAATCACCAATATGTAAAAGATTTAAACATTACAAAATATAAACATGCAAGTCCAAAACACAGCGGGGAAATTGTTTTTATAATCCTGGTATAAAAAAAGTCTTCTAAAGTACGACACAAAACCCAGAAGTCACAAATTAAAAAACTGATAAACATTTTCAAATTTTTAAAAAAGTTCAGCAAAACAATTCAAGAAAAAATTCCCAAGTTAACAATGGAAAGGAAAATAATATTCAAAAATAATGAAGTCTATTTTTCTATACAAGCAAAGTGGTTTCAAAAATGAAAAATAAAATGAATAAATACACAGCAAAGGACAGGTTAAATAAACATGAAAAACAACTTATGTATAAGCATGCAAATAAGCAAGATATTACTTCATCTAGCAAATTGGGAAACATGAAAAATTTTATAATACTCATCGTAGGTAAGAATGTGTGCATCATGTCCTGTTGGTGGGAGTGTCAACTAGTGTAACATTTTTGGAGAGCAATTTGTAAACCATTATCAACTTTGTAAATGCAGATACAATTCTGATGCCAGAAATGTACCTCAGGATACACATTCCACGGAAATGTGTATCCTCAGGCACACACACACAAGTATTCCAGTAACTGCTCAAGAGCTTCTTGGAGGAGCCCCAACCTGGAAACCCTGAGTCCTTGTGAAGTCGAATCAGAGGACGGAGGGAAGGCACGCAGATGTGTTTTGTTGTGAGGTGCGTGTACAATCAATCCGCTTACCTGTGAAAACAGTATTTGTTAAGGTCTTCATAGTAGTCCTTATTGATGGAGGCACTTGGGTCGTGAAGAAGTGGACTGCTATCGATTACGGAGTCATCCCAAGCTTGAGGCCACGGCTCAAGATTCTCTTCAATAGCCTGAGAAATCCCTTTATCGTGAGGAGAGATGATCTGCGCTCCGTTATCCCAATAGACCTGGAGAAGCGGGGTCACACCCAGACGGGTTAGGGCTAATGGGAAAGCATCCATATCCTGTGCACCCAAACTGCAAAGGCTTATGCTTCACATAGAAGGACACACGTGTGGACACGAAAATAAAAGTACCTTATAACCATTATCCTGCTTCGGATTGTGGGAGGCGGTGATCATGAGTCCAGCACAAAGTTTCAAATGCAACACTGTGTAGGGCTGTCGTGGCAGGAAACAAGCAAGTTTTAAACAAAGGCACTAGGTATACTTAAAGTGTCTATTATTTATTGTTTGTTTGTACCAATTCGTTCCCCTTAAACATAATATATAAATATCATAATGTGTCATTCAATGTTTTCATGCCACACCCAAGGAGTATATTCTTTCTTTTTTTAAAGGTGACATTTAATCCTCACTCAAGGTTATGTTACTGATTTTAGAGAGAGGAAAGGAGAAGGGGGAGAGAGAGGGAGAAAGAAAATCATTGATGTGTAACAGAGAAATTATCGATGAGTTGCCTTCCTTATGAGCCTTGATGAGGGAGGGAACCTGAAACCTAGATATGTGCCCTGACTGGGAATCAAACCCACAACCTTTTGGTGCACAGGACGATGCTCCAACCAACAGAGCCATCCAGCCAGGGCCCAAGCAGTGTACTCTTATTGCTCTTAGAACTAGCTTACTTCTCAAAATCCTGGGATATGTACCCTGTTAAGAAAGGAGTATATTTTCCTAGGTGCCTTCTTCTCAATGTCTTCTACTTGGTAGAACTAGAAAACTCTCCAAACCATAAGATGGTCTAATCTCCCATTTCACATTCTTTTAAGCCTTCTTGGGACAGAAACTTATGGATTCAATTTATTCCCTGTGACTGCTTTCTCTTCTCCCCCTACCCACTGCCACCCCCGCGCCCTTTTGCTTTTAAGAAAAAGGTTAAAGAAATAACAAGGACTCTTACATCTGGCTCTTTTGTCTTCCACTCCAGACTAAAATCTCCCTCTCTTGTATTTCTGCTCGACTCCCATCTTTACCAGACTACTTCTCACAATGGGGAGGGGGTAGGTTTGTCCCCCTCTGGGTGCACGTGAGATTTGCTATACACAGGCAACCCGAAATTCTAACCACCTGTCCCCTCCAGCACCCCATTAAGAATCGCTGTGGCTCTTTGTCCCCTTAGGAGTTATTTCACACCCCCATGTGCCCTGGAGCAAAGAGAAGGGAGAGCCACCCCATGGAGAGGGAAATGATCATGAGACACTCATTAAATTCATGTCTGATATAAAAATAATCGCTATTAACACACAGTACAGAACACCAAGGATGCTTGAAAACATTGCAATTTTTCCATCAAACAATGAAACCTGAACCACATTTGAATGTGGCATGAAGTGTCCACTGGGTTATTGATTTCACAATCTTGAAGGCGCTGTATCTATCTGTTTGCGCACTAGAGGCAGTAAACGCAAAACCAGTGGGCGTTACTGCTCCTTTATCGGTGCACTATCATTTCTACTAGATGTACGCAAAACTGCACCCCAATCACGTTGTTGGCTCAATTTCTGAAAAATATATTCGTAGCATCGGGCCCCACTCTTAAAAGTTCTATCTTCTTAAAAACAACAGCTGCCAGAGTCCCTACGGTTCTTTTCTTTAGATTCTGCTACATGGAGTATTTGATTAAAATCTTACTAAAACATGCAAGCATGCTTTCTGTACTGGCCGTGAACACTATTTAGAATGTACATTTGTATAAGAAGCTAGTGCGTCAACCTGTCAAAAATATTCATGGCAAGACATGACTGGAGGTGAATTCAGATTCAGACACAAGAAGTTTTCTAACTGTGATAACCGGGAAACAGAACTACAAACCAAACAAAAAAAATACACAAACAAAAGACATTTTCCTAACCAGCTAAAATATCCTTTGAATGCAAGCAAAAGGAAAATTGCATTTTAAAAAAGTCAGTTCTGATCAATCGAAAGCTGAATACCAGAGAACTATTCCTAGGATGAAGGAGAAACATTTCTGGAGAGAAGACAGGATGCCCAGTAAGTGCCCACGGCTCTTCTGTCCTTCAAATACCTGATTCCCGACAGCCCGAAAGCCCTGTCCCCTCCCCAACCCTGTGACAGGAAGTTAGAAAATGAACCAGTTACTTACCACAAAAGGGGTGGGGGTTATGTCAGAAAACAGGTACACAGGAACGCCCTGAGTGATGAACGTGGTGGCAGCAAGTCGGGCGAATCTGGCAATGCCGTGTGACGGGGAGAAAGGAGAGCAGAGGAGTCAGGACCACGGTGACAGTGAGGAAGGAAATGACTGCCCTGCCCGGCCACCCCTTTAGGTTCAGTACAGCAGGCACACGTTTATTATGCGGCCATTGGTATAGAACCATGAAGCTGGTTAATAGACCTTAGCAGTCAGCTTCTTCTACTCCTTGCTTTACAGAAATAGGACTAAAGCAGAGAGAGGCCAGATAATGGGTCCCCTGTCCAGCAGTCACTTAGCAGCAGAGCCAGGCCTACTCCCGAGTCTTTCAATGCCCTGTCTCTCTCATCGGTACCCCCATGGGACATCTGAAATGTCTGGAGACCCTTTGGTTGTCATTGGAAGTGGGGGTAAGGTTCTGCTGGGAGTTAGTGGGTGTGAGTCAGGGATGCTGCTGAACACCCTACGATGCCCGGGGCAGTCCTTCACAGCAAACAATTCTCTGGGCCAGTGGGAAGCCACAGGTCAATAGTGCCGAGGCTGAGGAACTCTAGCGTAAAGCTATCGCAACCCAGTGCAGACCACGCAGACTAGCATTTGATTACGTGGTAGCATATGGGCACGTGTGTGTGTCATGTATATGTATGCAACACACATGCATTTGACATATTTATATTTTGGCTCCATTTAGCCCTTAAAAAAGGCTTAACTCTTTGTCACTGACATTTTTGCTTAAATTCGACAGCAACCAGCTTTGGGCAGGACACATGTCACCAAGTCTCTCTGTATGCTTGGAGTGAAATGCTTGCCCACAATAAGTGAGCGCTTTCCTTCCAACGAACAACATTGGACCATTACAGAACTAACCCGATCATTCATTCTCTCCCCAAATCCGGGAGCTGGCTGGGGCACAAGAGAGCTCTGCGCTTTAACAATTCAAAATCCCTAGGATCAAGGGTAATTAATACAAGGATGATTTTGTCAGAAAAAAAAAAAGGTGTCTCCACAGGGCAAAGTCATAAAAATACCAAAATCCATCAAACACAAGTTTAATAAAAATATGAATGAAACTGCATTCACTAGAATGAATGGCACGGAAGTCACTTCCACCCCCGTGAACACTGATCATGTGTCTCACTGACCTTAACATTGGCAGAGGAGACACTCAACACACGGGGGCCGGGGGCAAAAGCAGGCTCCCAGCGGTGAGTACACAAAACTCGGGGTTTGTTCTTGTAGAATTACTTACTAATTATTGGGTCATTTCCCCTGCGAACAACTGTAAACCTACTTTTGCCCCACCTTGGATGTGTGATTACATACATCATATGAATGAACTGAGTAGCAAGTGTGCACAGAAAAATTCAGCGTTTCCCTCTGCATGTGCTTCGTGGTTATCTCTCATGTTCCCCACCAGATATGTGAAGTTGGAAGATTAAAGAATGAACAGCCATTTCCTTAGGTAAAATTCTGAGACTCCAAGAGTACCCAACTCTTGGAGAAGATCCATCCCCACTGATCATGCTTGCTTTGCCACATTTAATATTTAGGTTACAGTCTCCGATTTACTGTATATGGTAGGTGACCGCAGCCCTGAGGCCACTCCGCCCCACCCCATCCCACCAAACTCTGACTCCTGAACCGCAACTTAAGTAGAATTAATAACATCAGTCGCTTTGGGGAAATAATGTGGCTCCAAGGCTAGAGCAAGAAGTATCTATACCTCAACTGACAATGTTAACGTATGTAAAGGATGTGTGTCCACCAGGAACAGGGAAGTCAGCCTAAAATGAAAAAGTCTGAGAAGCTAAACAGAGTCCACCACACATGCGCACTGTCCGAGCTCGGGCTGGAGGACCTGCCTTGCCCCAAGGCAGTAAAGCGCGAGTGTGACCTGATTCTAACTCTAAGTTCACGAACTGAAAACTGACGAACCGATATTCTGGTTCCTACAGCATCCCTCTCTCGTAAACGTGTTCATGCGCGTCCATCCCTGAGAGCTGCAGCTTCTCTCTTGCTTTGTTGGAAAAAAAAATCACATTTCTGAGTCTGCAACTGAAGACCAAAAATCTTAGGTCATCCTGAGTTCAATCTGAGGACCCACGTCACCCAGTCCTTGGCCCTGACCATGTTCCCTTCCTCAAGCTGCACATTTGTTCCCTTTAATGCTTTTGTCTTCCCTAAGTACGAGTCCTGAAAGGCAGAGATTAGGACTCGGTGAACTCATCCACCTCTGTCAAGTTAATGAGAACTTCATTAATGTTAAATATTTGTATGTTCTTCTAATCTAAGAAATGACTAATGCTTACACTCGAAGCAATAAAAAAATTTCATAATAGGGTGAGTATTCATGTAAAAAAAAAAGGCCCCACTACATGATTTAGAGCAGGGATTGGCAAACGCCAGCTCATTAAAAAGGGTTTTATTGAAGCCCGTTCCATTACGTACTGGCTACAGCTGGTTTTGCGCCACGTGGCAGAATCAGTACTTGTGACAGTGTATGAGATGCCCACAATGTACAAGATGTTTATTACCGGCCCTTTAGAAAAAAGTTGGCCAACCTGTGGTGCTAGTCTCTGTATGCTTAAATTGTGGCTCCTTTTTCCCTTTATGATCTTAGAGCAGAGAAAAAAGTTGCATGCCTTACAGGACTCAGTGACTAAATACCTAAGTGCCTAGCTCACCCTCGGCACTGAAATGACTGCTACTCTATCATCACAATCATCATGACCATCATCATCTCCCGACGGCTACATAAGAGAGAGTCCCATTGGCTTGTGAATGTGACAGGAGTGCAGCTTGACATGGGCATTCAAGAATGGGAAGGAGCTCATGAGGCTTATGAGTACTGGGAGAAAAAATTACACTAAAGGAAGAAAGTGAGAAGAAATAAGGTTGCGACTTAACATTTCTTTCATATAGATATGCATTAAATTCTAAATTGTCAAAATAATTTCACTTTCTTAACCCAAATGTAAAACTAGAATTTTTAAAAGTTGCAAACAGAATTTATCCTTCACTTGTTGTAGTTAAGCAATGAAGCTGACAAATGGTTTTCAAAAGCAAGCTATGGAAATAATGATTAAAAATAAAACCACAAAACACACTACAAAGAAACAGTGTCTTCAAATACCTTCTGCTGCTGCCTCCACTTGCCAGGTGAGCTCGAGCATCAAAGCTGATCACGACACCTCGTTGCTTAAGGTCACTGAATTGTTTTTCAAGATATCTGCAAAATCCCTAAAAAAAATACCCATGGCTTAAAAGAGTATGTATGTTTTAACACATCAAATGCATATGATAAATTGGTCAATTTTTTCTCTACTTCCACAGGAGACACTGTAGCAGAGAGGGGAGAAATCCCTCAGCAATTAAACAAGGTGAACAGGAAAACAAAAACTTTATGGTTGATCTATATGTATCAGGTACTACGTTGGACACTTAATATCTAAAATCACTAACCCCTGGTCCACTTTGCCAAGAAGTCCCATTTTATCAATGGGGAAACTAAGACCCAGAGAGGCTCAGTGACTGGTCCAGACACACGAGTGGCAGAGCCTGGATTTGTTCCCCACGTCTGGTTAGAGGTGGATCAGTGGTGGGTTAAAAGCACAGCGTCAGGGGGTTTGGACTCTACTCTGCCACCTCCCGGCAAATAACGAGTTCCTTAATCTCTTTTTGCCTCAGTTTCCTCTTCTGTGAAACAGGAATGACAATAGTACCTACCTCAACGGGCTTTTGTAAGGATGAAATGAGTGAAAGGTGCCAAGTGCTGAGAATCTAACACCAAGCAAGCAACATGGGAGCAACGTTGCTGCTGGGAGCGTTACTGTTTCTGTCACTTTCCTTCAAAGCCGGTACTCCTTCCTTTACACGAGTTCCAGGGGCCTGAGGACAGGGGCTTGTTTCGGGTATTCTCCCTGCTCCGTTATCATCAGTAGGTCAACAAAACTCAATGCATTTGATAAGATTTTGACAACGGACTGATCTAACGTGTTCTGTGTTTGTTTGTGATACTGGTTTTCAGCAGGTGGAGGTCCTAAGGAGGCAAGGCCAGTTCAATTACACGATACAGCCAATTACACAAAGAAAGAGTGCGCAGAATCCGGGCTAGCGCGCCTGCTAGAAATGAAAGAACACACCACAGCTGTACCGCAGTGGGTGCAATGACGTCACTTCCATCTGAAATACGGAAGGTTAGAACACAGTGCACTTTGAGTTCAATCAGTTTAGAATACTGGATGAAACCGGGTTTATCACAGAACAAAGAGAACAAAGGTTGATCGGGTAATGACGGTTCGTATCGCTCATTTCACTCTGGCTGATCATTTTGGTAGGGAGGGCACCTCACAGCTTTGTTGCCAGGGCAGGTTCATTTAGAATGCCTTTAGTTTTTCCTAGACAAAAAGGAAAAAAAAATGCTTCGGGCCTATCTCCTGAGGCTAAGTGATACAAAGAAATAAGGACACGAGTGTATTGGTTTTGTGGGTTCCCCAGAAGGAAATGAGGTGCTCACCCGCTAAGGCTTACAACAGTGACAGCACCCTCTCCCCATCCCTGGTTGATTCCTGTTGCGGCCCCTAAGTTCAAGGGGACATAAAGCATTTAGCCTTAGTCCAAAGTCCTCCCATCTCCAAACTGTCTGACAAGACTGGGGCCGGCTGAGTCTAAGGACCCAAGGGAAGGGCCAAGAAAAGATTCAGTGCAGGATGCGGGGGGGGTTCTCGGAACTGAAATGTTATCCTTAGGACACAAGAAATAAACTTTGAATGGCTTCAAAAGGTCAAACTATGACCCATATGCAAAAGCTACAGAAAGATAGATTTCAACTCAAAATAGCGAAACCATTCTTGAATGACAGCAGCACACGGATGGAACGGCTATTTTGGAAGACGGCAAGTTCGCCATCACTGACGTCTTGTGATGCGGTTAAGTAACCTAAGAGGAATTCATGACCTCTATGAATGAGGCAAACAGTAAAAAACATGTCCCTCCCGTCTCTATCCTGTTTCCCTTCAGGGTGTTCTTGACTCGCATACATCTGCTTCTTAAGTCCAACCAGATGAACTTGGGGACACCATTAGGAGCATCCACAGCAGAGACCAGCAGGCAGGGGGCTGAGGTCACGAGTTCACAGGGTCACGGTGGAAGCCAGCACAACCCTCCAGGTCACACTTCCTGAGGCTGGGAGGGGAAGCCTGGGGCGGTTCTCCTGGGAATCCTTTTCCTCCCATGTGGAAACCACTCCTGAGGCTTTAAAAACGCCCTGCTGCTCTCACAACACTCTCTTAACTCTTAACACGCCTGCCTCCTGCTGTGGGCATTCCAGTGCAGGATGGGCAACTGCTTCGAAGTGCTAGGGATTGTGGGGGAAATTATCCCAAGGGGTAGCTGACTGTACGAGATGACTTTCAAGGGACTCATTTTAGTTTCGTAGGCTTCTTAGCATCACAGTGTCCAGTCCCCGAAGAGACCGATTCCCCTAGGGAGGAAGTATGAGGTAGGTCCTAAGACCTTCCTGGGGATAGGCTGCATCATTCCTGGGAACTAGACGTGGATGAATGCAGGAGAAAAGACCCGGCATTCACTGAGAAGCCCACTGAATCCCCTACACTTGGGCCTAATTGGAGGTGAGACCAACTGAATTTTCCAAAGACGGCCACACCAACATATCCCATCCCACAGGGTCCTCTCATGCGACATGAGGTTCCTTCAATGACAGGTGGGGGTCTACATACCCTCTCCTTAAATATGAGCAGCCTTATTGACTTGCTTTTAACAAACATCATAGGGCGGAAGTAAGTGCCTTGGGGTGACTTTCAAGGCCGGGTTATAAAAGTCAATACAGCCCCCACCTGGCACGCACACTCTCTCTGGATGCTTCCCCAAGCCCCACACTGTAAGGAAGCCAGGCCACCAGCAGTGGTCCAGCCCCGGCTCAGATCTCAGCCAGGAGCCAGCAACAACCGCAGACATGCGAGTGAGGGAGCTTCCCGGTGGCTCCAGGCTCCTCGCTGGCCCCGGTGATGCCACGTGTAGCAGAGACTAGCTGTGCCCAGGGAGCTACACTCACACTACAGGTCTGTGAGCAAAACAAACTGTTAAAAATCACTGTTTTGGGTGATTTGTTCTACAGCCCCAGTAACTCGTCTTATCAGGGTTTTGCTCCAACATGCCCCAACTGCATTTATGCAGGGAGGTGCGTGTAAGGTACATGTGATCACCAGTCAATTTCTCCAGCCCTTTCCTTACCAGAATTAAGGTGGCCTTCACGTGTTACACCTCTAAGTAGTTGAAGGGACAGGAGAATCTGTTCGCCTTCATTTCCCTCATAAATAGACCTCTCCATACTCAGTGGCAGCTCTTCTGTCTTGTCAAAGGCCTCATCTCTGTTCCCTAAAGTTGGGCCTGGACTCTGACAGTGAAACTCACAAATGAAGGCCGGGACACTCAGCAACAATTTCCACCCAGGCTCTACCTTAACCCCAACGAGAGCTGGCTCGCAGTTACTCTGGCAGTCAGAAAAGCTTTCCAATGCTTACATCTGTGCAACTGCAACAAAAATGAATTTGCACTGGAATGACAGATCCACGAGTCTGTTTTCATGATTATTATATTCCCAGTGTCTGGCGCATGGCAGGCGCTCAGTAAATCTCTGTTAAATGAATGAATGAATGGTTGCACGAGTTTGAAACAAGTGCTGCTTCAGCCAACTGTGCAAGCCTTACTTATGGAGTAAGGGTGTGACTCCCTGTGCCAGGACAACCCACGAGACCTGGCTGTAATGAAAACAAGTGATGCCTGGCAAACCCGAAGGGGGCCTGGGGTTCAATTAATCACACAAGGAGGCCACTGGACTGAGGTGGCGTTAATGCCTTAGTAGCCTAAGTGAGCAATCCTGTTAGGCAAATTGAAATCTAAGCTTAAGACATCAAACCGAAGAACAACCAATCACAAATACACCTGAGCTTTCCCACGCAAGGTAACCGCTTGAGCTATAGCCCATCTATTAATCCTGTTGCTTTGCTTCTGCCTCTTTTCCAGAAAAGTCTCTCTCCTAGCTCCCGTCAGAGCAGGGCTTCTAACCATTCCCAGTTTGGTGCTGCCTGATTCAAATAGATTTTTTGCCCAGATAAACTCTTCAAGTTTTTAATATGCCTCAGTTTATCCTGTAACACTGGGCACGTGTTGAGAGTGACCAAGTCGCAGAAACACGCAGCACCTGTGTGGTCTGGATGATGGTCAAGTCGTTCATACGAGACACTCCCACTCCCATGGCAGCTCGGAGGCCAGCGGTCCCAAACTCCATGCGAGCCCCGAAACATCTCTGCAGCTCTGCTTTATCGCCCTCCGCGATCAGTTGTTTCACGGACTCCAAAGTCAAGGGGTTCTGCAAAACACAAAGGCAAGTGCCAGATACAGCCAGGTAAATAACAGAACGAAAAGTCTGAAATATAAAAACAAAAACCCCACAATAATTTCCCCCTGGGCAGGTGGTATCTCTCTAAGCTTTTCAATATTTCAATATTTTGATGCTTTTTACATTTGAAATATAAAGTGATTTTTGAATTATAATGAATGCTACTGTGATAAATAAGAAATATCTTTAGCTTTAGAATAGTTTAGAATAGAAATATATACAGGGTGGGCAAAAGTATGTTTACAGTTGTGAGTATGTGCAACAGAGTAAATAAAGCTACCGTAATAATCAAAACCTGCATGTCTTCTTCCCATATGAACTGTGAACCTACTGTTGCCCACATCTGTATTTAGTCATTCCCTTTATAATGTATCATCTTCTTTCCTACCAAGGCAAGCAATTTGGAAAAACAGAATGAACTTAGAGGTTGAGGGGTTTAACACCAGAATGAAATCTCGGCCACACCACCACCTACCAGCTCTATTCTCTTGGGCAAACAGCCTCGAATGTTCCTTACAAGATGGTTTTGAGGTGGCTTACATTAAATTAACGTAAAACATTTTTGTCTGCCTGGAACTTAGTTGTAATCTAACATTCATTTTCTTCCCTAATGTATTCAAATCTTTCCAGAGAGCAAAAGATTATACAATTAAAATCCAAACCTTATTTTTGTAGTGTTTGATAACTTGCACAATGATTTCACACACCTGGTCGAATACGAATCTTGTAATGACTTCAAGAGGCAGACAAATAAGAAAAACCCCATTTTGCAGATGAGAACACCTCGGAGATTAAGAGACTTGCTTCAACTGCATGATGAGCGTGAACTCGGTGCCTTTTCTCTTAAACTCACTGCTTCAAATAGACATTCACACGAATCATTCAAGTTCACTTTACACTGCCCTTTTTTCTTTGTGCAACAGTTGCAGAAAATGTTCAGAAGGAGAAAAATGGCAATCACACCAATTCCCTATCAGACATTTTAAATTAAGAACTCAGAATAGAGGAGCTACTTTATTTCTACTTTACAGTCATCATCTCACTAGATGAACTCGCAGGCATGACGTGGCCACATAATTAAACTTTGAAATGCTCTTACAATAAAACCTTGGCCTCCTGGAACTAAGCCCACATTTCCTGATTATTCTGGAATCAAGTGAAAGCCCACCTCGTTGGTTAAAAGCAAAAGCCCCTGATCACAGAGCACAAGCTGACCCATCAGATTGGCAGATGCCCCCAATGAAAGGCTCAGGTCTGGAACATAAAAGCAATTCAATTAATATTTGCTGAGAGAATGAGAAAACCAAAACTTCAACACCACACCCAATATCTAATGAGTCTCAGTATTGATGTGGAGAATTCTGATTGGCCTTTGATATCTACAAAAAAACAATAATTGGCCTTTGTATCTGTAAAAGACCAATAGCCTGAGAGAAACCAAAGGAGAAGAGATAAGAAAGTAAAGTCCAGAGGGCGGCAGAGGTAAGAATCAACCATAGGAGTGACCAAGCTGACAGCAGCTAACCAGGAGGGTGAAGTCTCAGTGGAAATGCAGGGTGGTTTGCCGCCCTGGGGGCTCGGACCAGTGGGCTGCAGCGCTCTTCAGCTAGTAGGAAGTTTCCTCTTGCTGCTTGCCTCAAACCAAAGAAGAAATTGGGAGAGGAAAGAAGTGGTAGAAATTAAAAAGTAAAAGGACAACAACCCCTCACCTCTGCCCAGGGAGTGGACAGATACAAGGTTGTGAAAATCAGGTGTTTATTTCTTCAAAGAGAAAGTTTTAGGAACAATTCATTACCACCTAAAAGGTTTCTACACACTGCAAGTTACTAAGTTATCAGAAATGGAAACATTTTCCTTCCCCAGAGAAATTACAAGGCTGTCTTTTCAGGAAAGCAGAAATGTTGCCAATAGCATCCAGAAACAGGATGTGCCTTTCCTCCACAGGGGCCAGAAGGTAAAGGGGGAGGAGACATGAGACCCCCCCCCCACACACACACGCACACATGCTGGCAGAATATGCAATCTTCTTCATTTACTCAACAGGTAATTTAGGTACAGGGAGCCGCCCCCTCCCTTTTCAGAAGTGTGTGTTACAAAAGACCTACGAGTGCCTGTTTTTGCTAACGTAAGGAAAGAAATCCAGAGAGGATTTTTGCCCTTACAACAAAAAAAGCGAGAAGTGAAAACAGCAGTCAGCATGTGTTTGGCGGCAGCCATTACAGAAGCAGCAGCACCCCCAGCAGCGAGCAGCCCCGCAAACTCCAGTCCCGGGAACTACACTCAGCCTCTCAGCATCAGGCCACCAGAGCTGTGAACGGTGTCTGTGAGCATCTGTGCTTTATCTCGGCTCATTCCGTGCATCTTTTAGCAAGATGTGTCCTCAGGCATCGGAAAAGCGTATGCTCATAGGGTGTTAGTATAAAACTGGACGTAATTGTTTTGATCATGAGTGAAATAATGACATTGTGTGTGTGCGCTGAATTCGCCTGCATCCACCACCCATACTATCTACACTCAGAGAAAGAAACTTGAAAGCTGCCGAGTTACTATTGGTTCTGCCAGTATCAACTGGTCTCTCCAATAACGAATAAGGTGGAAAGTCTGTTGCTAGAGTGGACTGATGGTGTACAAAGCATGGTGTGTATTTATCATATCATTCCTGTTTTTACTATATATTAGGATTATTTTATACTTTATGTATGTGTTATATGGTATCACTTGGTAGGTTATTTTTTGGGTGAGGAATGCTGAAAATATTTTCCATGTACATTAATGGTAATTGCTTCTTCGCTTTCCGCCCTTTGAGCTTACCAGCGGTATCATGGGGACGCTCTACCTTCGGATTGCGGAGGAACCCTGTGTCCACTGCGTGTCCGCACTGTGTAAACCGTGAACGTTCGCGAGGGCGTGGTCAGGCCCTGCTACCTGACTTGCTGGAGCTCAGCGCAAAGTAAAAATCGAGACCCCTCACTCAACAATTGTTAGGAATTTCAAGACAGGAGCAGAGTATTGAACCAAGTGCTGGGCCCTCCTGGAAGGGGTCCTGTGCAACCCCCATGGGATCTCATGCCTTTGAAGTCAGCCCTGGAGAGAGACATTAAACAAGTAAGCCTCCAGACAAGCCCCCCCCCCGCCCCGCCCCACCGCAATCACAGTAAAAGCTACAAAGGAAAAGAACAGTCTGTTTAGGGAGAAATAGTTTACCCTCAGGAGCCAGAGAAGGCCTGTCTACATAGGCTTAAGTTCGGATCCGAAACATGAGAGACAAGTTCAGCAGAAGAGAGCAGAGAACACTCCAAGAAAACAAAGAGCTTGCAGGAAAGAGCCAGGAGGAAGCCTGAGACTCCAAGTTAGAGAGGAGAGAGGGAGGCAAGTCGGAGCTGGCTTTCGGATTCTCTCCTTGCTGCAGCATCTAAGCGGGTGAACAGAGCTGGGGGGCAGGGCCCAAGGGGGAAGTTCCCTCTCATCTCAGCAAGTCGCAGACTTGAGAAAGAAGCCTGAGGTCAGGCGAGCCCCACCGGCCCCCGGGAACCGTGGGTGGGAACGCTACTCTAGGAGCCGAAGGAAGCGGCGGACAGCGCGATTCCGGCGGAGGTGGGGGAGTAGGGGGTGAACCTCCGACTGCAGTGGACCAGCCGGCTGTTTGCGGGAGGGGAACGCACCCGGCCCCCAGTGAGACAAAACCCCTGCGCCCGGCCGGTCTGTGGGCTGGCTGTGTCCCGGGGCAACCTTTCCTGGACAAACTCGGGGCGTGCCCCACGCCGCGGGCCCGAGAGGCCTGGCCGCCGCGGCGCCCTCCTCGCCCGTCTTCCCGCGGGAGGGGAGGCGAGAAAGGAAGCGCGGGCGCCACTCGCCGCAGGAAAGGGGCGCGGCGCCGGAGGAGCTGGCAGAGGACCCCGCGCCTCCTCCCGGCGCCCCCAGCCTCCGGTCGCCCCTCACCTTGTCCCACCGAAGCCACCTGGCTGTCTCCTGGTCCAGCCGGGTGTCTGCACCCGAACCACAGCCTCCCTGAGCCGCCGCCGCCATCCCCGCGCTGCTGCCACCACCGAGCACTGGAGGTGGTGGAGTCGCTCTGGCGGTCCCGCGGGGCGGGGACGGGAACGGGGAGCAGCCCTCAGAGCCAACCCGGCCAGCAGGAAACTGACGCGCTGCCGCTGAGCACGCCCCTTGCAGTTCCCCGGCGCGCCTCTGGGGGTAGCGGCCGGGGTAGAAGGGTGAAGGGCAGGTCGGGGTGCTGGGTCCTTCCTATCACCAGTGAGAAGGTCCCTAGGTCACCTCCATTCATACAACAGCTAGCTATTCATTGATTTCCTACTATGCGCCAGGCACCAGATCAGGTGCTGGAATCCAAGGATGGGTAAACTCAGGACCCTGAAAGTTAAGTAGAAATTCTGAGGGTCAACAATAACCGAGAAAATGCTTAGAAAAGAAGAAGAAAGAGGCATGGTTGCTGAGGCTCAGTGGATTGAGTGCTGACTGGCAAACCAAAAGGTCACCACCGGTTTGATTCCCAGTCAGGGCACATGCCTGGGTTGCTGGCCAGGTCCCCAGTAGGGGGTGTGCGAGATTGATGTACCTCTCACACATTGATGTTTCTCTCTCTTTCTCCCTCCCTCTCCTCTCTAAAAATAAATAACTAAAATCTTTTAAAAAGAACAAAGAGGGAGGGTGAAAAAGAACAAAGAGGGAGGCAGAGGATGGAACAGAATGGAGAGTGCACTTGTGTGGACAGCTTACTTATTTTGGAGCAAGGGCACAGGCCTTTTTTTCCCAATGAATGGTACCGGGTCAACTGTATATCCATATAGGAAAAAGAAAAAAAATAATCTTGGGCCCTAGATCATATCACATGCAAATATGCATTCCCAGGTAATTGTAGATCTAAGTGTGAAAGCTAAAATGAAACCTCTAGAAACTAGGACAGGAGTCCATCTTCGTGACTTTGGGACCACTAAGCCTTAAAGGAGGTACATGCAGTGGGTATGAAAAGTCACGTGTGAAAATGTTTCTAGCAACGTTATTTGTACCAGCCCCAAATTAGAAACGCCCCAAATTAGGAACAACCCAAATGCCTGTTAACAATACAATGGATAAAAACACTGTGGTATATTCATATGTTGATATAAACAAATTATGGAATATCCACACAGCCTTTTGAATCATCCAACGAGTTTCCATGGAGGAATGTTCCAGCTTAACCCAAAATATTGTACAGATTCATTGCTCTCCTTGCTCAGTCACTTTGAATGGGATGGCCACACAGTTCACATGCTCACTCACTGGAGTCCACCACCCCCACTGAATGCACATTCCAGTCCACTCTTCTTGGCCACCAGGTTACCTCGATGCCCCACACACTGTCCTCGTTACAGTGACTGTGGCTGGACTTTTTCCAGACAGGCCTGGTATGTAAATCATATTTCAATGTTTTTAAAGTCTTAAGATTTAACACTTTAAAAAGAGGCCAAACTAATATGTGGACATCAGGAGAGTAGTAATTTGGGGAAGGAGAAGAGGAGGCCGGGACCGTTCTATTTCTTGACCCGGGGAGTTGTTGCTCAGATGTGTTCACTTTGTAATAATTCACTGGGCTGCACTTAACATTATGCATTTTCTGTGCATTCCATTTCAATTTTAAAAAGAAAACAACATATATCCAGGATCTGTGATATCTGCTTAAGTATAATGAGACAGGCATATTAATCACATAATCATGCCAGTTAATACATAATTACAAACTGATGAAAATGCTGGAAGGGAAGCCAGGAGATTCCACATGGGTGCACGTTAGGGGCTGTCCTAGTGTGGGGAGCATCCCTGACCATTCAAGGCTTGTGTGGAGATAGATGCCAGGGAAGGATGCCAAATGCCATTAAGATTGGGGGAGGCATGAAAACCGCTTTCCAGATATAAAGAACCACGAGTGGGGTCCTTCTAAGAAGAGAAGAAGGATGGGCAACCTCGATCTCCTCATCGGTCAGGTTGTCTGCAGGTCTGCCACACTCAGAGTTGTCTCCTCTCTCTGTACCAGACCAACTTTCTTTTCAGTCTCACTGGGGCAGAAACTGCAGGACACAGAAAGCCAGAGGTCAGGCTGCTCTTGATTGCTTTTGTTTCCATGTCAGAGTGCTCCCAGATGGGCCTGTGTGGCGGCCAGCCGTCTGCAGGGTGAGGGTGGAGTGTGGGTGGGGAGGTAGGGGCTCAGAGTTCCTGTTGCTCCCTCCATGATGGATGGGTGTGGTGTAGCCAAGAATTTGCTCTAGTTCGAGGTGTGGGGAGTGGGGTGGCATGTTGACACTTGCATTACTTTCTTCTGCACAGAAATTACAGGCCCATGGTGATGTCCTATCAGAACTACTTTAAGCTCCCTTTGGGACACCAAGGGGCAGGTTTCTTGATGTTCAATAATCAAGGAAATAAAGCAAGTAGAATTTTTTAAGCTGGGAGAAACTTTTCACAAGGAGTTGCCATGTGGTGAATAAATTCTCCTCCCTTGACCTGCAAAGGGCACCAGATCTCAGGTACTGTGCTGAAAACAAGGCAGTGTTTTGTCACTCCCTCTGCTTCTCCTGCGAGGTAGAAACTGGACTCCCTAAGGTTACGTCAGGAGGTCTCCTGTAGCTAAGATTCTACTACTGGAGGTCTCTTTGGTTCTAAAAGTGATGCTGCAGTGACCCAAAGTGGCCGATTCCCACACATAACCCCCAATTAACATTTTGTGTCTGCAGAAGCCCATGTAGAAGAATAGAACGTTGAAAGAGTTCTCTGGGAACAATTCAGATCTCCTTGTTTTGTAGATGAAGGAACCAAGACACAGAATTTCAGAACCCTTCTCCAAGATACACAGCTGGTCGGTGACAGAGCCAAGACTCTCATGCCCAGTCTCCTGACTTTCCAATCCAGTGTGCAATGTCTTTTTCCACTGGGCACATCTCTACACACGTCCATGGAAGAAATCTCCATGAACTCTGGTGATCTGTTTCCATGTGATAGCCACCGACTCTTGATGAGGAGCAAATATTAACCCCCTCCGGCATGGATAATGATAGATGATGCTCAAACCTAGCTGACTTGTTTGCGCATGCGCCCCTGCTCCCCAAGAACTCTTTCATTTTCCTGGGAGCTTTCCCAGCTCCCCCCGACACCTTGTCAGCGATCCTACCAGTTCCCTTGTATCTAGCCCAGAACAGTTTTTCTTAAACATTTATTTGGAATGATTTAAATATTTTCTAAAATTGATCCCCATGTAATTATCACCCAGGTCAACAGTGATCATGCATGGCCATGCTTGTTTTATCAATCCACTTCCCACTCTTGTATACTTGGAAGAAGATTCCAGACTTTATATCATTTCATCTATAAATATTCTAATATGTATATCTGAAAGGTAAAGATACTTTAAAAATAGCCACAAAGCATTATATCACCTAGAATTTTTAAAGTTGGAGTTAATAATTCCTAAATTAAGTGTCTTTAATTCCTTTAATTCCTAATAATTCCTTTAATATAATTAAATGTTCACTTAGTGTTCAAATTTTCAAATATCTAGGAAGTATCCATCTTTTTTTCCCTATAATTTTCTTGAATCAGAAGCCAAAGAGTTTTGCTATTGGTTGATCTCTTTTAATATGCAGGTTCTGCTTCAATTTTTCCCACAAATTCTCTGTTGAAGACACTAAGTCACTTGTCGTGCGGGTTTCCCACAGCCTGGGTCTTGCTGACTGCATCTCCACGGTGTGTGTTAGCACGTGTCTCTGTCTCTGGTATCGCCTGTGCATTCGTTTTACTATAACTTTCTCTTCATGGTCTCCCTCTCACCGGACCGTGAGCTCCTTGAAGGCAGCGATGGTGTTTCATTTCCCTGTGCTTACCCAGAGCCCAGCCCTGCATGTGCAAAATAAATGGGGAAAGCAGTACATGAAGTTGGGAGGCTGTGCGTTCTTTCCTCATGTGGGAAAATGGAAGGTTCTAGAGTTGGGACTGGATGTTGCCCAAGTCACTCAACCTCTCTTGGGCTCAGCTCCCTTATTTCTAGAATGGAACCAGCACTTAAAAAAAAACTTCTAGGTGTGATGTGGGGCTTGAATGAAGAAATACACGTAAAACACTTAGCGTTACTTCCTGGTGTAGAGGAAGCACTCAATAAACGGTAGCAGTTGTTATGCAAATTCTACTAGACTGCCATTTTGTACTAGTCAACACGGGCTAGGCCCAGCTGAAGTAATAAATTAATCCTAAATCTCAGGGTTTAGTGCAACAAAGAATTTTTTTTCCTGTTCATGTTGCCTGTCCAGGGTAAGCAGGTGAATGCTATGTGGCATGCAGTCACTCGGGGATCAGACGGCTCACCAGGGAAGGGCAAGAGGAAAGTGCAGAGGTCACATCATGGCTCTTAAACGCTTCTGCCTGGGAGTGGCACGCACCACCTCTGCTCATACTTCCTTAGCTAGAACTCTGATCGTATGAACCCTCTTAGCTGCAAGAGTCCTGGGAAGTGTAAACTACCCGTGTGCCCAGGAAGCAGAGAATGTGATACGGATGAGCCCTCATCGTTGCTGCCACACGATGTGTTGCCTATGATTAAACTTTAGAATAAGGATTGCAAGTATCGGTGGTCCTGGTATATTTCTAACAAGCAAGGAGTGATTCTTAGAAACCACTCAGTTGAAATGCAGAACCACCACCTGATACAACAATCTATTCTTTGTATACTCGAGTGACCTTTTGTAATAGAAATCAGATCGTGTTCCTTGTGTTCCAGTCCTCCCATTGACTGCACAATGTACTTGGAATAAAAACTCTATCTTTTACTATGGGCTTCAAAGTCCAACTTAAATTTCCCCTGCCCTGATTTCCTGCCACTTTCCTCACTCACTCTGATCAGCGCTGCTGTGCTGTGCAGCTTCTTGAATGTGTCAAGCAAGTGCTGGCGTGAGGCCCACAGCCTTCACTGTCCCCCAGCTATTCCAATGAAAAATGTCCACATTTAATTCAGGCATCAGCTCAAGTATCACCTCATCAGGAGACTCTCTTCTTTACATGGTGGTAAATGTTTAACGACTAGCTCCCTGGGATAAAAAGCCCTGATTTTTAGTATCTGCCAGTTTCCTTGGTGTAAAGACATCCCCCATGGCCCACTTGAGGCTACCGATGTGACGTCACTGAACACGGAGTTGGATGGAGATGCGCAGGCGCACACCATTATGCAATAGTTCCAACGCACAGATATGCTGGTTGTAAATGACGCAAAGAGAACAGGTAATAGTGATGTGTAGCAACATAATCAGCAAATGATGAGTGGTTACCTTTGCTTTTATTATAAAGCATTTACTTGCAAAGCACAAATTTAACAGGCAGCTCTGATGAACTGTCTCCAACACACTATTGCCTCTCCTGAGATGGGGCCTGCCCCACCTTCTAACTTCATGTTCATTTTCTTCAAAGTGTTTATCAGTACCTTCTGTGATACTATAACTTTGATTTTCAAACTACTACAGTGCTATAATGTGAACTCTTTATTCTGACCGAGTCCTCAGCACCTAGAACTGTGCTTGGATCATAACAGCTGTTCAACAAGAATTTGTCAAGGAAAGAGTCATTGGCTCCCATGAAGGAGAAAAAGGAAGATGGAACGTATTGGGTTGGCCAACACTGTGTTTGTTTTTTTCTGTACGATGGCTCTAGTAGCACTTAGTTGTCTTCGACTTCATTCAAAACAATTCCATGAGATTGCAGTGTGACAGCTGTCCTATCAGTGTGCACTTAAAAAAACTTATCAAAATTGGTGAATTTTTATGCAGCCATTTTAATATGGAAGATGGAAGAAATTATGCAACATTTTCAGCATATTATACTTTATTATTTCAAGGAAGGTAAAAATGCAACTGAAATGCAAAAAAAGTTTTGTGCAGTATATGCAGAAGGTGCTGTGACTGATCTAATGTGGAAAAAGTGGCTTGTGAAGTTTCATGCCGGAGATTTCTCTCTGACGATGTTCCACAGTCAGGTAGACCAACTGAAGTTGGTAGCAATTGAACTGAGACATTAATTGAGAACAATCAACATTATACTATATGGGAGATAGCCAACATACTCAAAATACCCACATCAATAAGGTTATTGGTGAAAATGAAAAAGGTATCTTTTATTTAAAAAAACTAAATGGACTTTTTGGTCAACCTAATAATAATAATAATAATAATAATAATAATAATAATAATAATACAGGCACACCTCAGAGGTATTGTGGGTCTGGTTCCAGACCACCACAATAAAGTGAGTTTTTCCTTCAATTTGTAAAATATGAAACATTTGCAAAGCTGGATACAGTGCAGTAAAACAAGGTATTCCTGTGTAAGATACAGATACAACACACAAACATTTTCGCCCAAACAAGCCAGGATTTTTGAATTCAAACAAGAAAAAATGAACTGTTTATCACTACTCTCTAGTGACAATTTCCAGGCTGATGAGAGAAAGAGTAAATAATGTGTCAACAGACTTTATCAGTTTGCTCATTAATGGCCATAAACACAAAGTACACCAACAGCAAACTTTCCTGCAGATCAGCTGGAGTTTAATGTTCATTCTCAGTGAAAAAAACGTAGATGTCTATCTATTATTTATGTCTATTTTCATTAAATAAGTTTATATAATTGGCTAGTTTTCTCTCATCATTCATTTTAATAGTTCTTTGAATTCCCACTAAGCCATCTGGTCATTAAAAATTGAACACCAGGGCTGAATGGGTTCCTTTTTTCCAGCTTCCCCTTTCCACTTCTCTGTTCCTTCTTCATGGTGCCCAGTTGTCTGGCACACCTCCCCCCACCCCTCACCTCCCCTTCTGACCTGTCACAACCAGATCTCAGGGAGGGAGTCATTCACTCTCATTGGATGGTTGGTGACCGGTTAGGCATGACTGTGAACTTTTGCCTGAGGTATTTGGGCATTTGACCAGGCGCTAAGGAGCGGGTGCACTTAAGGATGTGCTGTCATTGGAGAGCTATGTGCCTTGGTTTCCGTCTGAGTCACAAGAGGAGATATCCTGACCACATCCTCCAAATGTGTTCAAACTTTCCAAGAGATAAAACTTTATCCAAGAGGATAAAACTTTCCAAGAGATGTGTGTATGAGAAGTTCAAAGCCCTCTAAAGTGTGAGTACACATTCATTCCAGCTTAGGACCAACCCTGTGTTTTATATTTATTTATTTATTTATTTATTTATTTATTTATTTATTTATTTTTGAAGATTTTATTCATTTTTAGAGAGGAGAAGGGAGGGAGAAAGACAGGGAGAGAAACATCAGTATGTGGTTGCCTCTCGCATGCCCCCTATTGGGGACCTGACCCGCAACCCAGGCATGTGCCCTGATGGGGAATGGAACCAGCGACCTTTTGGTTTGCAGGTGCTCAATCCACTGAGCCACACCAGCCACGGCCCAACCCTGTATTTTAAAAAATACACCACTACAAAGAGTTAAGAGACTTAACAGGAAGTGAAAGATTATTTTTTTTCTGAGGACCCCAAAATTTCTCATGTTTCTGAAACACTGAGATTTTGGCAACTGAATACTCAGTCTTGCATTTTAAGTCAGAGCCCAGAAAATCCAGTTTCCGTTTGGATGGCCACTGGGTAAGTAAGGTCCTGTGCTACAGAGGAAGCTGCCTGGCGACATTGAGTTTTTCAGGATTATTTTGACTTACCACTTTCTCACCTCAGTCATTTCTGGTTCTCTCTGCATCATATGGAATTTAGTTTGCACTTCCTGGAGTGAACAGTTTTGGAAAAGAGATGAATAATGTACTGCTAAAACAAATACTAGCCCCAATAAATTATATTGCAAAGATAACCCACAAATAATAATTTAAGGTGGATTAAACCAGCTTTAAATTCCTTAGAGTACCACTGTGTTTAACTCAAAAGAAAAAATTTGAACCTGTAAACTTTCCTCTCAAGGACTGAGCCCTGGGGGGCCCGGTCTTCAGCGCCAAGAAGGGAAAGCCCGGAGAGTTGGAGGAAAACCCAGGGTGTGGAGTCCTTGAAGCCACTTGAGGCCAGCGTCTCAAGGACGATTGCTCAGCTTTCACGAACTGCGGCAGAGGAGAAAGAAGGGAATTTCAGAAACTACCGCTGGAATACAGAAAACCCAGATTTCAGGGCTTTGCTTGAGTTTCCAACCTACAGAAAGAAGCCCTTAGCCTCTGAGATCAGTGATTCCCAAACGGAAATTGCCTGGGGACCTTAAAAAGAAAGCTCTCTCATTCACACACGCACACTCTCAAAACCTGAACTATAATTAGACCTGTGTATTACGGGTGGGAGTTAGGAATTTGCATTTCTTTTTTTTTTAAATATCTAGTAGGAACGTTTATTGTAACACTCCTAAAAGCTATTTCTCCATGCCTGGTGGTTTGATATAAAAATCAAACCCATCATCCTTTCACGGAGTCGCGGTTCTGATTCTGGTGGTCAGCAGGCTGGGCCTGGCTCGACTTCATCCAAAACAGTAGCTGGTAGCTGGGCATTGGCCTCACCTACCAATCCCTTCTCAAACTTCAGGTACATTGCGCTTGACCATTCAAGCCTGAAGCTTGCATTCATGCCGGCTTCCCATTTAGCGTGAGTCTGAGCATCCTGTTTTAAAATACTTGTTTTGCTTTCTTTGTAGGGATTTTTCTTCTACAGTTTAACATCACAGGTGATGCCCATTCCCACCCATAAGCACACTTGTGATCCAGATATTAAAGGATGTTTCTTTTTAATGAAAGTGTCAGACATTGAGACAAAGAGACAAAGCTGTTCTTTCCATGGCTCTTGTAAAAAAACATCTTAAACAACAAACAAAAAAACACAGTGTATGAATCAGTTATCAATCCTGCAGCCATGTTTAGAGCCATACCAGCTTTCAGTAGCAGTAAAAATAAGTAATACTGTGTCTTGCATTAATGGTTACTTATTTTTATTATGCAACCTAGTAATACTATTCTCTGAAAGTGAAAGTAACTGAAAAGGTCTTCTTTATTGTGGTAAAATGTAAAATGCTACTTGCCATTTTAACCACTTTTAAGTGCACAGTTCTGTGACATTAGGTGCATTCATGTTATTTGCTACTATCACCACCATTCATCTCCAGGCCTGAAACAACTCTTTATAAAATGTCTAAAGATAGCTGTTCTACATGCTTAATATCCATTAAAAAATTAAATGTTGAGCAAGCTGATTAAAACTAATACAAATATTAGAAGCATTTAATAAAATAACAAAAGAGATATGTTAAATATTTCATTTTCCTCTTTTTTCTACTGTATTAGTTTTCTGTTGCTGGATAACAAGTTACTGGAGGTCAGCAGCTAAAAACAACCAATGTTTTACATTCTTTCTATTATATTAAGCCATTGGAACCTGAGGGGCGTATTACAGGTTTTTGCCTCTCAGTGTGGACCGGCCTCATGCCACGTGCCCCGCAGTCCCGCTTTTGCTGACTTGCTGCGCCAAGGCACACCATGACCATGAGGCCTGCCGGGACCCGGGCCCTTTGGAACTTATCCTAGATCTCACCGGAAACGGTTGTAGGAGGATCACACACGCACATGGCGGGTATGCCACTTACACTCAATCCACAGTGCTGAATTCCATCAGGTTTTGGAGGGGGTCTGTGAGTGGTCTCGGCCAGATGGAATCTCCGCAGATGGAGGAGCTGGGAACCCCAGGGCACGGTCTTGGTCAAGATAGGGTGGGAAGATGTGGTTTAGAAAATATCAGCTCCCCAGAATCTTGTCTACGGACCGGTGTAAACTAAGAAAGGCTATCCAAGGTGAGCGAAGATGCAGTCAAAATTATTATTGATAGATTAAGTTATAGCAAAAGTGTTGCAAATTACTACCACAATTCATACATCCACAGAAACATAGCTTTTGTATTTCTGTAGCCTATTTATTTTTCTTGTCCTCACCATAAGATGCTAATGCCTGTTCACTTATAATGAGATTATGTATTGGTCGAGCCACCTAAAAACAAGTGAAACTGAAAATGTACATATTATTTGCTTCAGCATTTCCATCCTAGGTATATAACCTAGAGCAAAGGTCTACAAATTTTTGCTGTAAAGAGCCAGATGATAAAAATTGGGGCTTCGTGGGCCAGAAGATCCCTGTGACGGCCACCCTGCTGCTCTACTTGGAAAGCAGCCATAGACTGCATGGGACCAAACGGACGGGCTTGTGTTCCAATACAACTTTGTTTGTAGACACCAACATTTGAATTTCATATAATTTTCACATGTCAGAAAAATAATCTTCTCTATCTTTGTTTTTTCAACTATTTAAAGTGTAAAACGTTATTCTTAGCTTGTGGATCACCCAAAACAGTCGGCAGACTGCCCGGGAGGAGCCATCGCAAATGTGTAGGGAGAGGTTCATGCCAGGAGTTTCCTGCAGGGGGGCTTGCAACAGCAACAAAATGAAAAGCCCGCCCAAAGCCATGACAGTGAGGTTGCAACAAACGCATAGAACGGAACACAACCTAGCACTGAAGATGGATGAACCTATACCAGCGTGGATGGATCCCAAACACTTAACATTAAGGGGAAAAAGGAGGGGGGAGGGCAAAATCAAACAATTCATAGGTGATAAAACTATGAAAAAAGGCAAGGGAATGATAAATTCATAACTCAAGAAAGTGGTTTCCCTTAGGGACTAGGAGAGATGAAGTTTTGCTGGGAAAAGGATACAGAACTCATGCAGCAGTTCCTTTCCTTCTCATGCCTTAAACTATAGTATGTATACAAATGTGTAATCTAACTTTTAAGAAAGCACCATCACTGACGGTGTTGGTGTAGTGCTTTACTTGGAGTTGGTATGGTGCTTTACTTCACAGGCTTACAAATAACGGCCCAGCCAGTGGATCTTGGTTTTGTGGGAAAGGGTGCCCTCTTCAGGCCGTATGTACGAAGTTGGTAAAGATTTTGAATAGGAAATGTGGGCTGAAAACTGCCAGAAACTCTTAGAATCCCATGACTAAATGGCACTTTGCGAGGTTTCTGTGTGAATTCTTAACCAGCCCAAAGTGTTTTATTTTTAGGAATCTCTTGGGAAGCACTTTTTTTCTATTTTCACTTAATAATAATGGCTTCGTTTAGTTCATTTTTAAAAGCCTCATTCCCTCCCCCCCAAAAAAAATTTCTATTTCTTACACTAAATGAAATCCCTTAGAATCTTTTCTTGGAAGATTTAAGGTATGACTGCAGCCATCCTTATCGGGAGATGCCTCCTTTGACCTGTATTAACAACAGGAGGTGGGTACAGCTGACACTCTTGTCATCCGCAGTTGCTTGTACATTCTTGCAAGTATTTCAGAATTCTATTTTTACTCAGAGAGAAAAATCCATTCGGATCTTAGATCTTGTGGGAACTACTCTGGATTGTCAGAATATTTAACACATGGGTCCATTTACTATGTATATATATACTAATGTCTATGAAAAGAATCTAGACAAAAATTGACATTTAGTCAGTAATTACTAAAAATATAGTTGAAGTTGTAGCATTAGTAGCTTGGAATTAATAAGTCTATTTTTGACCAGCCATTACAATTTAGTTAAATAAAATTCATTCCATTGTTAACTCACAGAACCATTTATGATTATTATTATTATAACCATAAACATATATTCTTTTAGAGCATATAGTACCATTGTATTAAAATGATCTTTTTTAAAAAATCCTTTTTTAAAATTGCATACCAGTTTGACAATGTTGAAATTATTTGTTAATTTATTTTTTTTCACAGCTAACATAAACTTAATTTGCATGAAAGGTTTTATTGGCCCTAAAGCTATTTTATAGAAAAACATGTTGAGTAAAAAATGGGTTGCCCCTGCTTTTAAAAATTTGCACTACTTTAATTATGTGTGGAAGATTAAAAACTGGAGAGCAGAAACTAAAATCCTAGAATTTTAAAACCAGAAATGGTTGTAGAGATGGCCTTGTCTGTCGTGCCCTACTGAGGCACCTGCCCTCAGCTGGGTAAACTGGGTGCTACAATGGTCCCTTGACTGGTCCCAAATCACCCAATAACTCTTCAAACCAGGTTCAAATGAACGGAAGCAGCAGGGTGATTTTCATTTTAGTGGAATAGGTTCTTTCATGAGCACGTGGCTTGCCCGGGCTTTTACCATTGGGTAGCTGGGAGGCCGTGCTGTGTAGCCGGGAGAACTTTGGCAGCACAGCGAGAGCTGGGAGCTCCTGCCACTTGGTGGCAGACCTTGAGCAAATTACTGGGGATCTAAAGGGGAAAGATAACTCACACCCTACAGGGTTGTCATAGGGGTTAAAAGAGATGAACAGAGCCTGGAACACAATGGATCTTTAATGAACAGTAGTAGCCATTATTACAAACTGTGCATTTTCATTTGATGTATATTTACATTATTAGCTATATATTTGTATGCATTATTTAGCTGTTTTTATTAGCCATATTTTAATGCTTATATGCATTTTTCACCTAAAATCCATCTTACTAATGTCTAGTTATGTGCCTTAACTTTTTTTTTTATTTTCCCACATCCCCTAGCAGGTAACTGATACTATATTTAATTCATTGGTACCTTGGTTTCCTCATTTGTATTAGGAAGAGGGGTTGAACCAAATAATTTAAAAATCCCTTTTAGCCCTAACTTTCCGTGTGCTCACCAGTTGGTTTTTTGAACTCCCAAACTGCTGATTCTCAGAGGGTTTTCGGGTTCAAATAATCTATATCAGCATCCAAAATAATTAATTCCCCCAGTGCCCGCCCAGTGAAAAATACTGGATTGAAAACCATTGTCAGGAGTTAAAGAAAGTGGTGGTGGCAGTGGGCGATCGACCACTGTTTAATAAATGCTGACAGGCAGGCAGAAGAGTATGGATAAAAATTGATTTGGATTAACTTGGATCTGCACTTCACGTTATTTATTGAAATAAACTTCAGATGGGTCAAAGAGTTAACTATTTAATGCTGATCTATTAAAGGGAAAAAATCCTTAGAAAAATGAAATGTCAGATTTAATCCAGCTGTGGAGGAGAGATAACTATTTGATGCTTGAAAAGTAGAGGCTACAAGCAGAGGTGCAACACATCTGGTCAAATCTGTGAAGTCAAACTAAAACTCGCGCACACACAGTGTAATGAAATCAATATTGAAGGACACTAACAGGACAGAGGAGACAAACGTGACAGTAACACCTGATAAGGGCTTTACTATTCAAATGTGGCAAGCACACCAGCATAAACATCAACAGGTAGAATTCAGTTAGTAGGTGTGAAAGGTGATCCAGAACAGGAGATAGTGCATTGTCTCAGGGCAAGAGTCTATGAACCGATAGAAAGAAGGAACTCAAAATGAGGTAGCAAAAACTAGTAAGAAGTGTCATGTTCAATGGAGCCAGGGCTACGCCGTCACCATGGGGAAAGGAAACACGTGCCTTCTCACTGCAGAAGGGGCACAGGTCTCTGGAGAATAAGTTTCCATATGTAGCAGGCTCTTTAAAAACTATTTGTATCCTTTAACCCATTGATTCTATTATGGCAATATACCCTAAGGAAATAAACCTAAAGGAAACATCTGTTGTAGAAGCACAGATATAGCTGTTCTATTTATAATACAAAATAAATAAACAGAAAAGGAAAGAGTTTATTTCAACAAAAAGAAAAACCACGGGGCACACATGCACATACCCCCCACACAGTGACCTGCTCTAGGCAGGAGGAGTTCACACGGTCTGTGTAAAGGCTTGGAATGGCTCTTACAAAAATAATCTTCAGGTGAAAAAGAGAAGCACAAGGTAGTAGTTCCACGTTGATTATACCTGTACCCGTTCATGTAATGATTGTTTATTTAGTAGAGTTTATGTCTCCTGCTCTCTACTTCCTCTGTGAAGCGGATGACTAAGTGGTTTGTTGAAAGTAGCACTTAGGAAGGAGGAAGGTAAGAGACCATGGAGTGGGAACTTGAACCTAAGAATTGAAGTAGCTGCTTTGGGGAATGGGATAAGGAGCCAAGCATCCTTAGAAGGGCTACGGCTGAGGTTACAGAGAGTAAACTTGTTCCGATCTAAAGAGTAATTTTTTTCCTGGCACTGATCCAAAGTCAGACTATGGAAGCAAAACCTGGGATAGAGTCAACAAACAGAGGTTAGTGGTTGCAGAGAGGGGGAAAGGACGGCAAAGGAACAAGGGCAATGAAGTTTTGGTAACTCTACGAGGCCTGCCCAGAAAGTATCGCTGCGTAAGGTGAAAAATAGAGACATTTATTGAAGAAGATACAAGATGCAAGGAACATCGGACCTAGAACAGTGACGCCTCAGTCCCCTTCAAGGGAGGCACCTTGGGACCTGTGTTGCCACCCTTCAAGGCCAGGCAGGTTCATGGTATTCATGCAGATGGAAGAATGTTCACGGAGCCGTTGGGATGTCTGGCATGCCTTTATTCACGGGTGGGCGAGCCACGCATGCTGCAAGCATGTGTCCATCTGCATGTCTCATGTTGTGGCCCTTACTCCCCAGCGTGGCTCCCATTGTGGCACCTGTCCCCTTGTGTGTCTCTCATCATCATTGCCCCCAGCAGGAAGTCCCTACCTGTTTAAATACTAGAGGGGAACAAAGCCGGAAAACTGCCAGAACATAACATAACATAACATCATAACATAATTTTGCGCATGCTAGCTTACTTCGTGTTATGGGAACAGTTTATCAGACCCAGTCTCAAGGCTATGAGAACACTAGTTATTGGGCCCCTCCAGGGCTATGGGAACACTGCTTCTCTTAGCTACCCAGACACCTATGCGAGGAAGCCAGCCTGCTTCCACTTACCCTACAGGACCTCACACAGTTCTCCCAATCCCCATCAGCTGTCCCATTGTATTTTCCTGAATCTCATCGAAGGTCTGAAATCTCTTCCTTTTCAAAGGTGATTTTAGGTTTGGGAAAAGCCAGAAGTTGCAGGGCTCCAAATCTGGGCTGTAGTGGGGTTGAGTCACCTGGGTGATTTGATGTTTTGCCAAAAATCTCTGCATGAGATGTGATGCATGAGCAGACATGTTGTCATGAGGAAGCTGCCAATCACCAGTTGCCCATAGCTGCAGCCTTCTGAGTCATCCAAAGAACTTCTGCAGAGGAATGTTCAAGCTTAACACAAAATGGATGCAGATTCATTGCTCTACTCGCTCAGTCATTTTGAATGTGACAGACACACAGTGCACAATCTCACTCAGTGGTGTCTACCACCCCCCACCCCGACTAGTACAGCAAAGTCATCATTGTTCACACATGCGCATTCCAGTCCACTCTCCTTGGCTGCCAGGTTACACTGATGTTGCACAAACCATTCTCATTATATTAACAATGTCTGGACTTTTTCTGGGCAGACCTTATATGTCATTTTGTTGAAAGTTATAGAAAGGAACCATTACCCTAAGTAAATAATGAATAGCTCATCAATCAAAGAAAAGGTTACAGAATGAGGCTGAAAAAAACAGATGGGAACCAAGAGAGGTCAGGCAGCCATCAGAGGAATGAATGACCAGGACACACTGCTGTAGTGATGACAACAAGGTTTCCCTCCTGCCATTTCTAGACCCTCCTTTTCTGGATTCTGTGACTGTGAATGCTACATAGTGAACTATCCATTTGACCCCAGGGGTAAAGTGTTGGAGCCTCAGGCAGGAGCATCTGATTGGTTAACTGTTGGTTGCATGTCCAACTTAACTTTCAGGAGGAAGGGATAACTATTTGGCCCCTTCAAGCTTCCATACTGGGCATGAGTCTCTACCTCCCAGCAGGCTCACCGTAGGGATTCCCTTAGGTAGGAAAAGCATTCAGACACTGAACAGGAAAATAAACAGGCAACAGCACAACCCTCTTATTCACTGTACTCAGAGAGTGGTTGAGTGTTAAACCACTGGTTCTGGGATTATAGGAAAAGTGGAAAAAGATGGTAGTTAAAACATTGAGAGAAAAGGGAGGGATACTGAACCTCAAAGTTCTGATGCATTTTTAAAGATTTTATTTATTTATTTTTAGAGAGGGGAAGGGTGGGAGAAAGTGAGAAACATCAATGTGTGGTTGCCTCTTGCACGCCCCCTACTGCAACCCAGACACGTGCCATAGATTGGGAATTGAACCAGTGACCCTTTGGTTCCCAGGCTGGTGCTCAATCCACTGAGCCACACCAGCCAGGGCTTGATGCACTTTTTTATTTTTTTTTTAATTTTATTTTAATCATTGTTCAAGTACAGTTTTCTGTCCTTTACTCCCATTCCAGCCCTTGATGCACTTTTTTAATGTCAAGAATTAGAATGATGGAAAACTAGGAGACTGTCAGCAAGATGTTGGAGTTTAAGATTTCAAAGTTGGGACTCACAAGGTTTCCAGGCATGGAAACAATTGCAATTATATATCAAAGACAACCAGAGGAAAACGTGGAATGACAGGAATGGAAAAGAGGTCATGTTCCATGTCTTAGTCTTATTCCAGCTCACAGCAGAGAGCCTGGCACTTAATAGATAAGTGAATGAATGTTGTGTAAGTCCTTTCCTTCTGTAGAAGTTTCTATATTTCTGATTTACTAAAGAAGGGAGAAAGTTGTACATAATATTTGTGTTGATAATGACTTAAGCTGATTTTCTGCATGTCTTCAAGATATGATATGATATGATACGATAATAAAACCCAGCCTTATTAGCTTTCTCCTTACATTACTAGGTATTCATGTTGCTTTATTTGTACAGATATAAGCTAAATAATTTTTGTGCATCTGTTTGCTGTTAGCTTAAAGGGTAACTTTGGGGAGGGTCAGATATTGTTGCTGACCTCTTGCCTGCTTGCTCTTAGATGCTTTCTCCGTTCTCTCCCTGCTCTGCTCGGTTCTGTAGTGCAGGGACCTACACTTCTCAGGTTCCCTTGTCAACTGCCTTCTTGACAAGTTCAGCTAAAGGGAGGCGCTAAAGGAAGATTCGGGGTAATGACTAGGAGAGAAGCCAGAGTAGTTCTCTCTGTGCCTGTGCATTCCTACCTCCCTCAGACTCTCTCTGACTCTTCCTCCCTGTCTCTCAGTCTCTCTGTGTCTGGTGGAGTCTCCCATGGCAGCTGTGTCTCCACCTCCGTCCTTCAGCGCCTC
Source organism: Trachops cirrhosus (assembly GCA_028533065.1). Lineage (NCBI taxonomy): Eukaryota > Metazoa > Chordata > Mammalia > Chiroptera > Phyllostomidae > Trachops > Trachops cirrhosus. The sequence continues at coordinate 20,270,926 of CM052538.1, read as the reverse complement.
TCTCCTCCCAGGCATCTCCCGCTGGAAAGCCCTACCCAGCTTTGGAGCCCTGATAATACCATCTCTGCTATTGACCTTCTCCTGCTGGGGGTGGTAGTGGCTTCTAATACCACTAATCTCTGCGTACCACTAATCTCCACTGTCCCCTATTTGGCTACCCAAGTTCTTTTATAAATTCATTGTATTAAACTCTCAGCCTGAAAGACCTAAAGTGTTTTCTGTTCTCCTGACAAGAAGTCATCAGATTCAGACAGAGCTTCCTGTCACCTGAGAACCCACAATTCCAGTGGGGAGCTTTCATCTGCAGCAGAGTGCGCCTAGCCATCCCTCAAATCCTTTGCCTGCCCTCTCAGACTCTCAGCTGGACTCCGCTTCCCAGCCATGCAAGGGAGCGCTGGCAAATGGGACACGGACAGAAGACACGGCCGGCATTTCTGGGCCCGATGCATAGAAACCTCCCTTCTCTCTCTCTTCCCCTTTCTGGGGACTGGACGTCAACATTCAGGGAACTGTGGGAGTGGAGCACGAAGCGGTCCACTGGCTCGGTGCCGACCGTCAGCCTGGAGCAGACCCGTTTTGCACAGACCACTGCCGGGTGGCTGTGAGATGGGTGGGACACGAGCGAGAGGTCAAGTTCTACAATGGGTAGTCACTGAGGTTTGGGAGCTTGCATGTTATGACATTTAATGCAACCTTAACTAATACATAACCTGAGAAGTGTTTTATTAGGGCCCATGGGCATTAAGAATAGAGGTGGGTGAGCTTGGAATCCCTACTCTGTCACTTACTAGCTGTCTGACTTTGAGTGAGCGCTAACTCTCTCCAAGCCTCAGCTTTCTCGCTGTAAAATGGGAACAATGATAGTACAGTCCCATAGTAGTGTGGTAAAAAATTACTGTATGTAGTATATATGTGTAATTCCTTAAGTAATTACTGTGTTATACTATATTGTGCATAACTAGTGAGAATTCAGTAACCGTTAGCCATTTTGTTATTAGTCAGCTAGAAAGTGGATTAGATCTTACAAACAGCTTCTCCCATTCTATGTGCATCTCACATAACCTCAGGATGCATCAGTGTAAGCACAGTGCCACTTTCATAGATAAATGGAACTTTATTAGACAGTTAATCACATGGCCATTGACCTTTCTTCCTGGTGTTGTCAGTAGATTTTTCCACTGCAGTTGCTGGAAAATAATGTGGCAGATTCCATGTTCCTAGGGAAACTTTAATGTGCAGTTGAAAAGGGTAAATTGGAACAGGGCTTTATAAACCACAGCCTCACCTGACCCTCCCACGCCCCCCGGGTTAGGACTGGTGATTCTTTCCTTCGGGTCTTCATTGATGTTTGACACTGTATGACATTTACTTGCCCCCTGTATCAGCATACTGGAAATGAATGAAAGAAAATTTAATGACAGCTGACGTTTATAGGTCATGGAGGATGGAGAAGGGGTAACGAAGCACTCCCGGGCTACAGCAGTGGGAAGCTGTTGTGAGTCCCAGGCTTGAAGGAGCAACGGGAAGTGGTGGTGCCTGGAGTCGGGGTGCACCCAAGGCTCTGGGAGAAGGCTGCTCCTTGGTAGCTGTTGGGGGTGGGGCAGGGATGGGGATGCAGCCTCTGTCAAGTCTCAGCAGGGCAGGGCCGTGAAAGGCTTCGCCCATCTCTTCTCTCGTCCTTCATCTCCTGCTGCACCTCTATTGACTAAGCCCAGTCCAAACAATGCCAGAGGACGAGGGGCACCGGGCAGGCTGGAGAAAGGGGCACCGGGCAGGCTGGAGAAAGGCTGGATCTGTGGATCCAGAGAATCAGAGGAGAATGTCCAGTACTCTGCCCCTAGAGGACTGTGAGCTTCTTACATCCTTTGTCTTACTGCCTTTGCATCCCCAGTGCTCCCCAAAGGACACTTAACGGATTGGGGCTGAACAACTGAATGTGGAGAATAAAGACACTTGTATTTAATTTGAAGAAAATATATAATGTTCCCATATCCTGCATTTGCCCCAGAAACGATGAATTCCCTCCTGGAAATGAGAACTCTAACTGGATCAGGGCATCCATGCTTCATGAGCTCATGTCAGCCTGGTCCTTGAGACCCTCCCTTCATCAGGCACCATACAGCAGGCACTCTTCTCCCCTGAGGCCACGCCTTGCCTGTGGCCTTGCTGTCCTCCCGCCCTCCCAGGCTGCAGAGCTGCTTCTGAAGCCCTTCATGAAGGCAGGGGCATCCATTAGTGTCCAAATGCCTGTCTCTCCTCACCCTAGGCCTTCTTGACCTGTTCCCTTACTGGTGTGGTGCACGAAAATCTGCATTGGAATATCCAGGCTGATCTTGTTCCTTGTGCTGCAGGTCCAGCACTATCACTTGCTCAAGTTTTGCCAGCCAGTGGACAAGGGAACCGTTAGATGTGCCGGCTGAAAGAGAGGGTACAACTGAGAAGCAATGCTCATTTCAGGACATCTCGCCTCAGGGCGGGACAGCAGCTCTTGCCTGTTGCAGGAGGGACTTACTGGACAGTCCGCTGGACTTCTGTCATTAACGGTGTCCTGTTCCACATGAAGGTTTTTTCATCTAGTGTTTAGAGAAATAATTTAGAGATGAATAGTGTATGAATAATCAGCACTACTCCAGGGCTGCAGAACATAGAATATGCACTTATTGGCAAAGGAGAAATACTCATACTGTATAAATAGTAGACATAGTTTTATTATGAAACTTCATACAAACAAGGTTTCTGTATATTTGAAGTCAATTCATTTTGGACAGGTCTTTTGTCTGAGGGTCATATCTAAAAGGAAAGTACACCATAGTTATATGGAAAATGTGTTTCCAGTCATTTCTCTGGAATGAGCTTAGTTGCTCTATTTGCTCTGAAGGCCATTAGAAGAAAAATATTAGAAACAGACATTTGGACAGAAGGATATCACTTATTCCCTCCAGGTATGTGCAGCCTTAGTGTTCACATAAGTAGATTTTCTAATGATTTAATTTTTAACAGCCAGCACTAATCATTAAGCCCATTCATATTTTCTGTGTTGGATGTGTCACCAAAGGTCACCGGTCAAGTTTCTTCTTGGTCGTGACTTTGTCATGTGAACTGTGGCCAGCCTTACCTATCACTATTGTAGGAGAGATTTCCTCAGAGGACAAGATGCTCTTTCATCAGCTCAGCCAAATTAGGGGTCTGAGGACATAACATAGTATGTCTATATTGTCTTAAACATCTACATTCATGACCTATGTTTTATTTGTGGATTTACTGTTTATTGGGTGACTTTTTGTTTGAGCCCTATGCCTGGTATTCCAGGGATTGAATGGAAAGTGAGACATGGTTCTTGCCCCCAAGAGCTTGTCTAGTTGGAGAGAAATTCATGTTTAATAACTCTCAGACCAAAACGTGAGAGCCATCTCAAAAATGTGTTTGATTAAACATTATTTGAGTGGAAAAAGCTGATTGAAGACAAGCTTTTTAGAGAAGCTTTTAAGGGGAAAAGGAAATGAGATTGGATAGAATTTGAAATAGCAAGCATCAGCGGAGGAACTGATATGAGCAAAGGTTCCGGAGATTTGTTATTTATTCCTTTGAACTTGATTTCTCTGGGAGACAAGGAATTGGTAAATACGTAAGCCCCAAGGAAATAGTTTAATTGTAGCAGTACGTTAGTGGGCCCTCTAACTGTTGTGGCCAAACAATTGTGGGCCCTAATTAATTGTGTGAAATCTTTCCTAGGTAAAATGCTCGGATTGTGATGGAGGAAAAAAAAACTGGGTAAATGATTTTTACTTTAGAAAGGATGCTATGAGATTGTTTTGCTTCAAGACTAAGAAAAGAAAAATGTAATACAAAAAAAACTAGGCAAGAAAACCAGTATTGGCAAATGATTCTAAGTATCAGTTACTGTTTCTAAATTGTAAAAATATATTTAGTATGTTAGGATGCCATGGATGTGTCCCGAGGCAATGACAACAAATGACAAAACAAATAAATAAAAAAATTCAATGACAACCATGCTCTTTTAACAAATTAAACATGAGTAAGAAGACTTAAAGTGTGCGCTCTCTCCCTCATTGTTACTGGCCCTTGAGTCTGATTGGGGTTGCCCAACCACAGCACTAGTGACATTCTGGGCAGGATAATTCTTGACGTTTGGGGCTTTCTGTTGCATTGAAGGATGCCTAGCAGCATGCCTATCTTTTACTTACGAGAGCATCCTTTTCCATCCCCACCTGTGACAACACCCCAGTTGTGGCAACCCCTCCCCCAGTTGTGGTAACCAAAGATGTCTGCAGACATTGCCAAATGTCCCCTGGGGGGTGGGGAAAAGTCATTCCTGTTGAGAACCACTGGTTTAGACAATGACCGCATTTTTTTAAAGTAGCCCTGAATAGGTTTAATGAGATTACATATATAAGGGTAGAGTGTGGGGTTAGCACAGAGAGAAAAGAAAAAAGAAGATATTTTAAAACATTTGTGCAAGAAAGTACACTCTCATTTATTTCTAGCAGTCTCAATTACTTCTGATAGAAAACACACAAAATGATATTTCTGAAAAAGCCACCAGCTGCCTTGAGCTCTCCAAGCCAAGGCTTGGATGTTCTTGGCAGCTGACCTCTGCTGGCTGGGTGCAGGAACTTTCTGAGGTCGGTCTGGTGCAGACTCCATGTTGTCATCTGGGGAGCGTTCTGTGACTGAGCGACAACCGGGAAGGGTGGTAGGCGAAGCTGGTGGAGACAGATGCCTTTTCCCCTGGGTTTACAAGGCCATCTCAAAGTGGATGAGCAAGATGCGTGGAGCATGCTCAGTTGCCTGAGTCCCGTGGAATGACTTTCCCTGTCTGGAGAGAGCAAGCCAAGTGGCTGGCTCAGCCTTCGCCCAGCAGTGCTCTCCCATCAGATGGAGCCCAACTGTGATCGATTCCCGTTGCTCTGCACAATTACCTCATCGACACTGGCAGTGCTGTCCTCTTCTCCAGCTCTGGGGCGGTCAGCATTACTATCTTATTAAGAGGATATTTTTATCTGGCCATCTGGCACCAGAATTCCTTTTGAGGAGAGCGCTGACTTTATTGGAAAAAAAATTGGTGAATATGTGGAATGGCAGAAGAGATGTTTAAGTCGTCTTTATGTGAAAACGGTCATTCTGATGACAAATGCTCTATGTAAAATAAACGGGTGATTCTGCTTTGCCTTTCCGGGGAGACGGTGAAGTGAAGGAGGGAAGGGGGACGGAAAATGGAGAGAGTGAGGGACAAGCAAGATGGCAAAAGTCTGTATAATTTTCACCCTCCCTGAGGCCCCCAAAATATCTCAGCAAAAACTTCTTTCTCTGTTAGGGACATCGCTGGCAGCAAGTAATAGAATACCAGGCTCGAGGTGGCTTAGACAAACGGGACTATGTTTAGAATCAGGGTTACGTAGCTGTTGGCATGAGTTTAGCTACTCAATGATGCCATTGGGGATCCAGGCACTCTCTGCGTTTCCACTTTCTCATCCTCGTTCTTTTGGCTTTTGTGCTCACGCCTGCTGCCTTGCGGTCTTAGGTAGCTGCCACGGTCTCACAGGCGATGTCCAAATTCAAGGCCAGAACAAGGAAGTGAAGGAAAAAGCTACCAATGATAACAATGTTCTTTTAACAAAGTAAAACCTTTCTCAGAAACAGTCCCAGCAAGTTTCTAATTATATCACATGGTCTCCTTGAACTCCAGGGGTGGCGGGAAATAATTAGCCTTCATACCCACTTTCATAGAGGCAGGTAAGGGAGAAGGAGCGGGGCTGGGTCAGCCGGCCTGGGCCACCGGCTGCTGCATGTACTGAACTTGTCCACGTCGGCTGCGTGCGAGCCAGTTTGGGACATGAAGGAGGGCGATGGGTTTCGTGTTGCGCATCGACCTGGTGTGACTGCGAGCCGTCCACGGGACAGTCAGGGGTCACAGAGCAGGGAGGCCCGGAGAATGCAGCCCCTCATGAGCAGAAGTCGAGGGGAGACTCTGGGCCTCCTCAGGCTGTGGATTTGAGGGGCGGGGTCATCTCAACAATCAGATCTCATGGCTGATATCCGGGTTACAGTCTCCTCTAGCTGACCACCAGTTTCTCGTCATTATTCTTCTCTGCGGCCTTCACATTTGCCACTTTCACATGGTCCCTTTTTCTTTCACACCATCGCTGATACTTTCCGTGCCATTCCTGCAATTTCCATCATTGCTCTCGTCCACTGCCTTCAGTGTTCTTCTCCTAGTCCAGCCTCCTACAGCTTGTTGGTGGCCAGCTGTTTCCCATTCCAAAAAGTCAGCAAAATCTTTTCTAGGGAGAAATAGCATCATGAATAAACAGCTAGAAAACAGAATGTCTCAGGTGCTGGTAAGAAATGAACAACAGAAGGGTCCACCCGAAGGCGGGGTTGTGGTCCCGTCTGCCCCTGAGAGCTCCCTCCGTTCTTCAGTCCTGACTGGCGCAGCCCCCAGAGCCTCTGGATTCCTGGGTACAGAGAAGACCCACACCAATAATTTGTGGTGAAAATTGTTTGTATAGCTCGATCAGGTATGTTACCTTTCTCCATAACGAGCAACGGAAATATAATTATATTAAAGCAAACGTTGAATGATAGCCATTATTAGATATGTTTTAGAATATTCAATTATCTTGGGAAAATGCTTAACATACCTGGCTAAATGGGAGAAATGGGCTCCAAAACAGCATGTTTGATCTGAGTTTTTACACACACACACACACACACACACACACACACACATCGCACCATTTGTGTATCTTAGGCACCGAGTTTAAAATTTAATCTCCAGGAAGATGTCACTTCATTATCATGTTTAATCTACACAATAAACCAATCTATTAATATGTATCAAGGTCACAGCTGTTTAAGACTAAAATACAACCGAGTAGATACTGCTCAGCAGGCAGGACAACTGTAGAATTCTCCACCCTCCTCACTGGGTTATTTTAATATATTGCTTTTGTTTCTCCTTTAGTCCAGCTGAGCAGTTCTCAAACTGCTCAGAAGCGTAAGGAGCACCTCACAGGGTTGTGAACATAAAACTATGTAGATTGTACCTTATGAGTGATTTGAAGACAGTGTAGGCCTGGTTTGCGTGTTACTTCACCATATGAACTGACTAGAGAATTAAACCTTGAATCTCTAGCTACTTCACTGTATTTACATTTAAAAAAGGTTCAACCCTGGCTGGTATGGCTCAGTGGGCTGAGTGCCGGCCTGTGAATCAATATGTCACTGGTTCAATTCCCAGTCAGGGCACATGCCTGGGTTGCAGGCCAGTGCCCAGTTGGGGGCCTGCAAGAGGCACCCAATCAATATTTCTCTTCCTCTCTCATCCCCTCCCCTCTCTTCTATCTAAAAAATAAATAAAAAGTAAAAATAAAAAAGGTTCAAATGGATATAATGTATATGAGAAAATTGATAGTATTTATTTTTGATAATGGGATTGTGAAAAATGTTTATTTTCATCTACAGTTTCTAATTTTTCTACAATGAAGCCATAGTACTTCTAATCAGACAAAGTTATTTAAACATAATCAAAGAGTGAATGTTCATCAACACTGCTCTTTTCCCCCAAGAGCGTCTCAGCAGTTTGAAGGCAGAAGCTGCTAGAAAAGCCACCAGGACGATTCCAGAAGCTGACACCACCCTGAGTCAGCTCCAGGCCCCACAGATCTGCTGTCTTTCACTTCAAGGCAGGTACCAGCAAGGGTCTCCTGTGGTTATTTCCAATAGGGTGACAGTACTGGGGATAAATCAATTCAGCCATATTTAGGGACAAACCGGTCAACACACTATGCAAAATGGGTTACATTTTGGATACAGGGCTCGGTTATAAACCCCCGCACTGCCTTTGTTCCATGGATCATCAGTTTTGTGATTCCTTCACTATGCACAGTCCTGGTATTTGCTAACCGTGTGGTTTGGTTGCTGTCACAGAGCTAAGAATTCAAAATTTTCCCATGCTTAATTGATTCATAAGAGAAAGTACTTTGTGTAATAGAATTTGGCTTAGATTTATCACACTGAGAATTTGGCAGGACCAATCAGTAACGCTGTCTTTTAAAAAGTATGTAGAAACTCAACCAGTTTAGCTACTCTGTGCTGTTCAGCTAGAATGCAAATGGGTTTGTGTTACCAGATTTTTTCAGAGCCTTTTTCATGCCTCTTTAGGGTGTGGAGCCAAGATGCCCCATCTCTGTGCTTACAAAGCCCTTTCATCTTGGCACATATGCTTAGAAACTGCAGGTAATATTTTTAAAAGGCTAAAGAAATATATTCAAAGCATCCTCCCAAACAAGCCTTTGTTGTGCTCAGTTTATTTGAGGCTGAGCAGTCTATTTGTCCAGCAGGAAACAATGAAGATCCATGGGCCACCCAGGGCCACTCTCCTCTCAGGAACTCGCTGTGGTCTCGACCCAGCCCCTTCCTGCTCTTTACCTGTGGCTCAGCTTAGACAGCTTTGAAAGTCCAGAGGCAGCCACCAAAGGACCTCTGCAGGAGGTTTGCACATTCCACTGAGAAAGGGGACACGGTGAAAAGCAGGTCATTAATTTTTATATCCTTCTTTGCCTTTATCTTTCTTCCCTGGCTCCGTCTCCTCAGGAGCCACCACAAAATTGTGGGGAGGAGCAAAAGCTCATCACTTAAGATCCATCCAAATGGTGGAGGGTTTGAATTCGTCTAATCTCTTTCAGAGGATCATTCAAGTACGTAAGTGATGGTTGACCCACTGAAGAGACCATAAAGCCGTAGAGTTTATTTTAATATCTAAACGTATGAGCTTTGGTGCAGGCTTTTGTTGTGTTTTGTTTCCATTCAGCCTAACAAAATATCTTCTCTTTGTGAGTGAAATCACCGCATTTGCACTGAGCAGAATTTTTCTCTGAGCGAGAGCTTCCTTCCCCATTGGTTGGGCCACACAGGAGTCTGCATTGATTGGACAAAGCATTCTGTGGCCCCAGTGGATGGTGTAGATAACTTGCTTTAGGAAGTTACAAATGAAGGCCATGAAGGACCACACACAAACCTCCTTTCATACCTGAATACCCTAACCAGGTTTCTATGAGGCTTTAACTCATGATTAAGCAGCCATGAAATATATTTCAAGAAAGTATAGAACAGAAGGTCTTTCCCAGGGCAGCCTTCTCTTTTCTGGCAGTGGTAATTGTTTAGTTTACTCTTTAGAGTTATTGTGCTGATTGCAGTCATTCAGACTTATGGACCTTCAAATGTAAGGCACATTTTAAATAGAGTCCAGCCATGATTTTCTTTATAAGCACTGTATTTCCCTCTAATTCTAGCTTTTTGCTACCGAGAATAGAGAGTTATTTAAAATTGCTAGTATGAGCCTGTTATTTCCTGTTTCGGAAGAGCTCATCATCACTGCTCACCCAATGTACAGGCAGGATGGTGACCAGGATCGTCGCAACCCTGTTGAATGGGTCAGTGAAGCTCCATCCAGGGTTGGGGCACATTTGAAGGGCATGGCTGCTGGAAGCAATGAATTACAGTCCAGCCAACCCATCAACACACATTTACCATCGAGCCCAGCATGGCGCTTATCACCGGAGGAGTAAAGAGGTCCTGGCATGCCGAGTGTGTATTCTCCAGAGAAAGAGGGGGAGGCATTAATATTAATAAGTGCTCACCATGTTCTTGGCACGGTGCAAGCTGTTACAGAAATGCACAGAGAGATGCAGGGCAGGGCTGATCTCCCCGGAAGCATGCAAATGAATTGAAGAGTAAAATGCATACACACACACACACACACACACACACACACACTCTGCACCTTACATTCTCACAGCCTATTTGGAGCAAATAAAACCCATTAAGTCCTTACAACTTGATGAGACCAGTGCTGTTATTATCCCCGTTGTCCAGCTATGGAAAGTGAGGAAGAGAGTTAGGTTGGTAATCAGTACCCATGTGTTCACCTGACTATTTCCTTTCCTTCCAGGGCACAGAGCCAGACGACACTTCCCAGTCTCCCCCTTGGGTCTACGGTCTGGTAACTACCCTCGCACACAATGCATTCTTAGGTTTCTCTTTTTCTGGGAAGCTGAAAATCAGAGGACTCGAATGCCTTAGGGGATGGTGGAGACAGAAGGTGGAAGGGCCTGGGTCATGAGTCATTTTCTGGAGGAGAGCTGCCGGAACAGGACATCCACTTTGGACTATGTCATGAGTGAAAACAAACTTTTGGTGTCAAGCACTAGCATGCTGGTGCTGCTCGTTATAGCAGTTAGCCTCCCCTGACTCGTACAGGTGGATTTCACACTGTCCACGGCCACACAGGTTATCCACGTGTGCTTCTTAATTGATGCTTAGATGAGTATCTTTAATCTGTTATTGTTACTTTGTTACTCTTTGAAACAAAAAAGCATAATCCATATCCTGTGACTATTAGAACGTTAAAGGTATAAGAAAGTATTTCTTATATTGGGTGATTAAATAGTATTCAATTTTTTTGACTACATACACTATTGAAGCTTTAGGACAATGTCTACATGGATCTATTCGTAACAGAAAAATATTTTAAATTTTCTCATATTAGTTAAAATATTCTCTTGAAAATAGTAAGCTGAAAATCTAATTGATTTTCACTTTATTAATCTAATTAATTAATGTGAACATTGCCTTAGCATAAAGCCCAAATATAGTGAGAGGTTACAGAGTAAAAACCAGGAGACGGAGGTGCTGCCTACCGGTTGGCTGCTATACTTTCAAGTTTACCTTTCTGACCTTTCTTTCTTGTGACCAATGATGTCATTGCTTAGAATCCATTTCCAGGAAACCACTGTATGATTTTAGTGACCTTACTGTATGACCTTTTGTTTTGTACACGGAAGTCAGAAAGAGTCAGTCCCGTAGTTCGTTTATTTAAATGAAATGACTTGACATTTAATACACAAGCATACTTTGGAAACTTAAAGTAACATTATTATTATTTCATGGGCTTTATTGATTGATTGAAATTAAGATAGGCTAACTCCATCCAAGAATGTTTCTATTTCTGCAGGAAAGAGTTATTGCAAAAAAGATGAGGTTAGACAAAGACCCATATATAAACAGCGAATAAAACAAAAGAACAATGTTTGAATTATGATAATTTAGATGTGAAAGAGGGGTGACTGCATATAAGAAATAGACACAAGGGAAATCAAATAAGGGACATATGAGCTGAGAAAAAGCAGTACAGATAGACACATTTTATAAATTATAGGCTTAAGAAAGAAAAGGGGAATAAAATAAAAATTTCTTTCGAACTAAAGGAAAAAAATATTTTTAACTGGAGAATATTAGTAAGGACAAAAGGAATGTAAAGTGTACTAAAAATCAAGAAAAAGAAAAAATCTATCATTTATGACAATGTGGATAAATCTGGAGAACATTGGTTAAGTGAAATAAGCCACACAGAGAAAGACAAATACTGTATAGTATCAATTATATGTAGAATCTAAAAAAAAAAAAAGCTTACTATTTCTGTAAATATTGCTTGAGTGAAAATGAATTCTGGGTCTGGAAGGGGGGATAGTTGCATGATTGAGGGATTCTAAGGAGACCAATGTGAATAATGAAAGAATGTGTTTGAAAAGGTAGGCTGGCACCCTCCAAGAAGCAGATGCCAAGATGAGATGAATTGTGCAAGGAACTTATCAAGGGAAGCACCTGAGATAAAATGGAGAGGGGTCCGGGCAAGGCAGGAGAGTCATCAGACCATGAATAAAGGAGAGAGAAAAAGGGGGTGGGTAGAAGTATCCTAGGGTTTCATGCTGTCTCTGAGGGGCCACCAGGGAACCCTTCGGGCAAAGTCAGCTGAGAGAGGTTTTGGAAACTGGCCAAGACTGAATATCAGAATCAGGACTCGAACCCAAATCCCCTTCTTTATTCTCAGGTCAGTACTGTTCCTGCCAACCCCATCTTTTTTAAAATGAGCAAATAAAACTGTGAGGGAGTCAAATGGCTTTCCCAGAAATGGAGAATTTTTGTTCAGCTTATTCTGAGTCCAGTAATAGAACATAAAACTTCCTGGAAAATCATGTAAAAAGATAACCTGTTTGCCATGTAGCTTGCTGGGAACAGGTCTGGGCTGGCACCTAGAAAACCAACCGAACAATGCCAGTGCCAAATGCCAGCTTTGCATTTGCAATTACCCTTCAGCAAGGACAAACCATGCACTACTGTAGAAAAAGTGCCAGATACGGCTATCTACCAGATGCGCGACCTCCCCGGGCAGTTTCCTTGGGGATAAAATAAAAAATTTGGACGACATGTATGCAAGAGTCCACCCAATGCTATGTGTGAGGACTCTAAGGGTCCAGATAAGTGTGAACACTGAGGCTTCCGTAACAGAGGGCAAAGAAATGACTATTTTTGCAGGTGAGGGTGGGAAGGCGCCAGGGGTGACTCTTTGTAGAGTTGTACTAAAGGTGTGATGAGAGCATTGCATTTTGTTCAGGCCCTTTTTATGTGTCCAGCTCCATGTTAGGCTTTGGAAATAAAATGATGAATAAGACATGCTATCCAAACTTGAGGAACTCACAGTTTAGTTAGAAGACTTGGAAAGAAGTGGTGTGGGATGGGGAAGGAAAAGGGCTTTGGGGGTGAGTCCTGTGGATCCTTGGGTAAACCACATAATCTCTGAACTGGTTTTTTCAGATGAAATTCCTGCTTCTTGGGGTTGTTGGGAAATTAGAGAGAACGTCGATAAACTGACCAGAAGAGCATACTGAACAAAAGTGGCACTCACACAATGACTTGCTGTCATTTCTAGTGTGGCTGGTGAAAGATTACCGAGTGAAAATGTTTCCGGCTCTCTCTCGCTCACTGCCCTGTCCTGCCCTCAATGAAGAGACTGCTTTCTTGGGCTCCTCGCCAGTGGGTGTGAAACACTCTCCGAGGTGAAGCGGATTGTGATGCAGGAATAAAAATAGCTGATAGGAGGAGGTGAAAGACTTGGAGGAGAGGCTAAGCAGATCTAGTGACAGCGAATTGGGAGAGAGTGAGTTGACAAGAACTTAAAGAAAAAGGTTTCTGGAGGCCAGGGACCAGGAGGAATAGGAGGAGGGGGTGATGAATGTTGGGCTCTGGAGCTGGGGGTTAAGAGAATTGGGGAGAAGGGAGGAGGGGATATAAAAATGTAACTGGACATTTTGAACTGAACATTCCCCCCCACTTTATTTTTGAGAGATAAGTTAAGGAGTAAAAATTTCTGTTCTGAATGGTTTTGGCCGCCTGTGCCTCTGTAATCATGACATCACAGCAAGGCTGGACCACAAGGGTTGGGCCTTCCTGAGGCTCACGTTCCGCACACGCATAACTGGAGTGCACTGCGGTGGCGGAGGCATTCGCAGTCCTATGGGGCTCAAGGGAGGGGCGATTCTTTCTCGTGAATGGGTCAGAGAAAAGGGAGCCATCAATCTGTCTGAGGGCTGGCTCTGACGCCTACAGAGTGAACGATCATGGCAAAACCACTTAAAGTCTATGAGCCTCAACTTCCTCACCTATAAATGAGGCTAATTTAAAAAATACCCCCTTAAAGGCTTCACATAAGGATCAAACGAGATACTGAATGCATACCGTGAAGAAGCAGTTGAGAGTTTCAGTCGACAGTGTGGGCTGTGAGGTTAGACGCACACGGGTTTGCAGCATGACTCGGTGTGCCCACGGACACGCAATAGGATATTCGTGGGAACCAGTGGCCAGTGCACGTAGAGCGCTTACACCCACCTGTACCAGGCTTAATGCCCAGGTGTTATTAGATTCTTTTTGCACAGCTTGAAGCGCCGTGCAAGTGGCTATTACTAATTTTGCAATAATTCTGACTAAGGCCTAACAGCAGGAAGCTATAAAGGTAAAAATACACAAAGCATAGGGATGAGGCAGCATGTTAGATTCTTGTTGCCGCTATAAGAAATTACCATGAACAACAAAAAGTTATACATGGAAGTCGGGAGTCTGAAATCTGTTTCACTGGGTTAAAGCCAAGGTGTCAGTGGGGCGAGTTCCTTCTGGAAGCTCCAGAGCAGGGCGTGTTTCCTGGCCTTTTTCTGCCGTAGGCTTCTCATCCATCTCCAAAGCCAGAATCAGAGAATCTTCTTTCCTCTCTGGCCTCTGCTACCATCCTTTAGACTTCTCTCTCTGGCCCTCACTCTACTGCTTCCCTCTTTTCAAGATGCTTGAGATTACATTGGGCCCACCTGGATAATTCAGGGTAAACTCTCCAGCTCAAGATCCTTAACATAATCCCTTTGCAAATAGTTGGTTGTTTGCTTTTCCCAGATGAGGTACCCTGCTCACAAGTTCCAGGAATTAGAATGTGGCCATCTTTGGGCAGACATTGTTCAGGCTACCACAGGCACCTGGGGAAGGAAAAAGGAATTCCCAAGAAGGGAAATCTTGAACATTGGGAAAGCTATATATATAGTTGCAGGTAGTAACTACTGAAGAGTTAGAAACATAATGAAGGCGAGGGGTGAGTTGACAGGACATCTGCCTGGGTCCAGTCCCAGTGACCCCTAACCGGTAAAGAAGCAGGGTGGTTAACTTGACCTCATCACCTTCCTTGGTGTCTCTCATTCCCGTTCTCACCATGTTGTGTGCCTGTCCCACTCCCACGTTGTCCCCCATTCCTGTCCTTCCTCTTTGTGTTAAGAAACAGAATGAGACTCGCTGCCCTATGGACCTGATTTTTAAACTTTGGCTCAGTCATTTCCAAACTTTGAGACCTTGGTCCCATGACTTGGCCCCTCTGAATCTGAAATACCTTATTTACTAGAACAGGTATAGTGTCAATGACCTAAGGGGGGCTTGCAAAACATATGAGATGATCTTTTAAGAAAACATCCGACTCATATCAATGCTAGTTTTCCTCTGTCTTTCCTAATCTCCCAGCCTTCCCAGCTTTTTGCGTTCAGCAAGCCTTGCTTGAGCACCTCCTCTGGACCAGTCATTTTTCCAGGCATTTCCACACATACTGTCACATTTATTTCTCAGAACAACCTTCTGGGGCACATTGAGTTCCCCATTTTGATGGAAAAGAAAAATTTGTTTCTTCCTCTATTTACAACACTCCTGCCACTAAATAGGTGGGAATTTTTCCCACACCAATCAATTCTTCAACTCTCTGGACACCAAATCGATTCTGACACTAACTACCCAGAGTTACAGGAGACCCCACAAGTTGAGGGGTCGATCCCACAAAACTGATCCCCACTTCCAACGTCAGACACAAGTCATGAGTTTCCAGGTTACCCACATTTCTGTCTTACTTGGCTATAAATTGGGGGCTCCCACGACCCTACATCAGGTAAAATGAGTTGCTGCAATGGCTCACAGAACTCAGGGAAACACATTTACTGGTTTATTAGAGAGGACACAGACGAACAAACAGATGAAGAGGTACACAGGATGAGGTCTGGAAGGATCCTGAGCACAGAGCTCACGCCCCTGTGGAGTTGGAGCACCCCACCTTCCCAGCACACAAATGTGTTTACCAATGCAGAAGCTCTCTGAATCCCATAGTTCAGGGATTTTTATGGAAGCCTCATCACACAGGCAGGACTGATTTATTAACTCAATTTCTAGCCTCTCTCCATTCCTTGGAGGTTAGTGGGCGGGGCTGAAAATTCTAAGCTTCACATCATGGCTTGGTCTTTCTTGTGACCATCCTGAATCTCTCTAGTAGCCTCCAAGAGTCAGCTCATTACAACAAAGGAGGAAACTTTAAGGGATTTGGCAGCTCTGTGTAAGATACTCCTATCACACCCATCGCTCAGGAAATTACAAAGGATTTCGGAGCTCGGTGTCAACAACCAGGGAAGACCTAATATTAGAACAAAAGGAGCTCCTAGTACCCTGTCACTCAGGTGATAGGAAGTCTGTGCCAGGAACCAGGGGCAGAGAACAAATATGTATTTCTCATCATGTCACAGATGGGCCCAGTGAGATGCAGAGAGCTGAGGCGATTTACCAAGTCTTTGTGCGAGGAGGTAACTGAGCTGTGACTCTGGCCCGTGTCTTCTGACTCCACACCTGCCATGGCATAGAGCTGGAGTGTGCATTTCATGGTTGGCAGATTACAGTGTGAATTTCTTGTTACTTATTTTCAAAATTAAAACAGAGCATTTGCTTGTTTTTTTCTTCTTATAATACAGGAGTCTTCTGTGGTGGAGCTTTCAACTTTGGGTGTGGTCCTTGATTTTGTTCTGAACGCCCACAACCATTCACAAAGAGCTGCTCAGTTCCTTTCACATGCCATGTGGCAGGCAACAGAAAGATCTGCTCTTCCCACTCACAGGTGCTGGTGGTGGCCAGACCACAGCTCTGAGAGCCTGCTTGTGGTAGCTTGTTCCTGCTATACGAATGACAGGCGGGTCACAGGTGGCTGAAAGGCTATATCTCACCTTCATGACAATAGAAAAAAGTGCTCCCTCTGGAGAGAGGCAACCTTGACCACCAGAAGTCTCTTTGAGCCAATTAGAAAAAGGCACCCCTTCCCTGGCATAGGTATAGTTCCATGCCAAAGCTGAACGCTGGTTGCATTTCCCCCACTACCTGCCTCCTGGTTGCATTTCCCCCACTACCTGCCCCCACACCTCGGCACTGTGGCAGGGTGGGTGAGATTGCAGTGTCTGGGTTCAGATCATGTGACCTCAGGCAACTGACTTACCCTCTTTGCAACATGGGTTCATTACTTGTATCTTGGGGAGAATAACTATGCCTTTTTCAAAGGTTCTCATGAGGGTACAAAAATTTAGCACGCATACGGGTTGGAAGGGTTCCCAGTCGTAGTAACAACCGTACGAGTGTGAGTCGGCATGACTGTCGCAGAGCTGCAAACCCAGCTACCGGGAAGAAACAGGGTCCCCAGTTCTCTCTCCTTCTGATCCCAGGCCCCAGGCCCATTTTTACCCTCCTTTCCCTCTGCCATTCTAGAAATATCCTCGCTGATACCCCTCCCTCAAAGATGCCACATGACACCAGAGAATTCCTCTAGGCACCAGGCTTGCCTGCACCTGTGCTTCGCACATAGTTGAAATCTTCATCTGTCTTGCCGAGTGTATTTGTTCAGATAAAAGCTAAGCTGTTGCTACAAAGAAACCTAGAACCGTAGTGGTTTAAAGAAGATAGAAGTTTACAATTTAGAGTTAGCAGCAGTCACTGTTTCGGAGCAGATGAAGAGGACCTCTGCTCTCAGAGTGTCTTTCTTGTGCCTTCTCTTGTCAAGGTAGTCACGAGCCAGCCGCCTTATCACATACAGAAAACGGGGCTCATTTCCATGAACTCTGGGCCTCAGACACTATTTAGACACCATCTGGGCTCTCAGGAACCCAGACCCTGTAAACAGTTCTCACTGGTATATCCCACGGGCTGATGGCTTCCTTCCCCCTTCATCTTAGCAACGGATTCTTTCTAGAAACCCACCACTTCGGTGTTTGTCTTGCAGCAGTTCTATCAGAGTGCTTACAGTCAAAAAGAGACTATTTTCATGCCGAGGCCTGGTTTGGTATCTCTCTGCAACAATTTTCTTTCCTGTGTATTAGAGTTAACAATAAATGTGCATGTGGGGGGAGGTGGCAGCGAAGAGAACGTCAGTAGTTGTGACTGTCGGTTGTTATTAGCTGTAAAGAGAGCTGGCAAAATGAACTCGTCATCCAGAAGAAGTGGCATCAATGTTGACTGTGCACAAAAAAGTGCAATGTGCATAGAGAGGAAGCACAGGCTTCATATGTATAGAGAGTCCTTATTTTGCCATCTGTTCTTTAATTTTTCACTCAAAAATCTCTGACAGTGCGCGTTTCTGCCTGGGGTTAGATGCTGTTGTGCTCATTCCCCAGAGCACCCGGAGGTCAGAGTTCCTGCCCCTGTTTCTCACCAGCTCACCGGCGGCTGCGTGATGCTGCAGTGGACCTTTCTCCCCCCTCTGCACCGGGCACCCCCTTCCAGACACCATGGGACTGTTCAGGTTTGAACTGTCTTTGGAGACACACTGTCCCAGAAACAGATAAAACAACACGATACAGAATACTGCATTATTCTAGTTGTATGAGGATATATGTACTCTCTTGTACTCCACTCATGCATTCATTCATTTACTCAGTGAATGTTGATTGCCTGCTTACTCTGTCTTACTCGGTGCATTTGCCAGGACAAAGGTAAGCAGGTACAACAAAGACACAAAAATGCAATGGTTTGAGAAAGAAAGGAGGCTGTGCTCTTCATGGTCCCAGTCCGGGTGGGCTGGGTTGGCGGGACAGCTGGGCTACGGATGGCCATTTGGCAACCTTGCTGCCCCTCCATCCCCCAGACTCTATCCCTGTGGTGTGTGGGGTTTGCATATATACAAATACATAAAGGCTGCCTCACTGACACTTTCTACAAAAGGCAACCTCTTTTGACAGTGCTTACATCCCACTTGGACAAACTATAAACATGTTGAAATTAAGAGATGTCATAATGTTTGCATAAAATATGTTACTGCATGTGTTGTTTTTGAGAAAAGTTTAACAAAGGAAAACATGTTTCTGCCCCAAAAGTAAGCAGTATAAACTAGTTGTTTGCATTGGACAGAAAGCCTATGGAGGAACTGGTGAGTATTTAAACTAACACTCCTTGAGCTCTAACCTCCAATCCCCTAGTGGAAGGTGTTTGCATAAAAGCCCAGTCTGCCTGATCTGCACCGGACATTGAGCATCGATCTCGTGTGTCTCTCTGGAGAATGCTGAACTGGGTTTTGTAGACTGTGGCACACAGTCTGGAAGAGATTCTGACCCCATCCTGTAGATAAGAGAAAGAAATCTTGCTAGCCAAAGTCACTGACACCACCTGGGTGTCAGCAGCGGAGGAGGCAGAGAAAGGCTGAGAAGACTGACAATAAAGTTGTGCATGCCTATCAGCCATCCCCACCAACTCTCTCTCTGCTTGTCTTGTTGGAGTAAATAAATGTAAATACGGCAGTAACTGTGTGTGTGAGTGATCAGTTGCTTTTCTTTGGTATTGACTGCCCTTTGACATCCTGAACCTCTGGGTTTTACCTTAGGAGGTGTATGGTTTTCTAAATTAATACTGGGAGTAAGTCAGCCCTCTTCTGCATGGTCAAAGCTGAGTCAAGAGAAGGTTCAGCTTCCAGAAGAGGGAAAGAAATGGTCCAAATAGTAATGTCCTCTAAACAAAATAGGTGGATTACACGTATTCACCCGGCATTGTTGAGAACAAGGTCATATGGCCATACTAGGCTGCAAGGGATGCTGGGAAATGTAGTCTAGCTGTCAGATCTGTGCTGAGCTGAAACTTTATTACATAATTCGAGAAAGTGAGAAAAGATTTTGGTGGAGCAATTCCTCACTACAGTGTGGAATTTTAGTGCTCCACCAAACTCCTTTCTCATTTCCCCACCCTTTAGAGATACAGTTAGGATTTAAAGTTTCCATTAAGCACGGCAAGACTACTCACACAGAGCAGAGTCTCCGTGCTTCCTCTTCACCCCCAAAAAGGCAGTTGCCCCACCACTTACAGAGCAAGTCCGGTCCTGTCATTAACTGCTTTCTTCCTTGGCACACTGATTCACTGTTGCAAGGATACATACATCGTTGCTATGGGTTTCAAACATGCTGATTGGCCCTGGGCACAGCATACTCTAGCACATGTTGAACATGAGCCCACCATTGAATGATTAGACATCAGGACACCACCAATTCCAGCACACAGATCACTCAGCTCCCACCTGGCTTTCCAGACAGCTACTCTAAGCCAGAAAGGAGTTATGTCAAGGTAATAATGACGACTATTGTGCACCAGTGCCAACTATGACTACGACTTTGGGATTGTTGCTCTACATACATTTTCTTTAATGTATTCTCTTAAACTGTATGTCTAAGCAGATTCTGGGATCACCTCCCAAATCCTTGTTCCTTACTCTGGAAGGAACCCGAACTATAATTGTCATCTTAGATTAATTATTATTTACCCCTTGGGGCTGGGGAGAGACCTGTGTAACATATGAGTACCCAGTATCATAGAACATCAGGGCTCTGATATCTAGGGAAAGGGGAGACACTGTTGGGTGGGCACATAACCACGACCACCCCATGTGTCTTTAGCCAAGTCTGGTTTTCTACATTCTGAGTAATGAGTAGCTAGCTGTTCCACATTCTTGAAGACATCTTTCTTACATTTTGCAATTTTGTGGGGGACACTGATGATACTTCTGCCGGGCTGAGACTGCTGGAATGGTCACTAGGTCTGCTGGTCGGAGAGTGAATCGGAGAGCGAATTGGAGAGCAAGCGTTGAAAGGGCCCCATGCTCCCACTCGGATAGAACCCGTTTGCTTGGCAGCCCTGCGAGTCCTCAGGCCAGACCAGATGGGCTCCCGGGCTGAGGCACGTCTGAATGGGGCCGAGTGAGCAGCCCAGCTGCCCCTGCTCCGTGTCACTTAGCTCTCTGCCGAAGCCTCTTCCTCAGCACCCCTGTGTTCTGTTGTAATTGTCTGTTTCTCAGGCTGCCGTTGAGGTCTGGGGTCTAGTCTCCTGTTGAACCATCTGCAGGTTTTGCTCAACTAGTAAAATACTTCCCCTCTGGTTAGTTGCAGCCTCGTAGATACAGCTTAGTTAGTAGAAGGCGGTGTTGGGGGTGTAGCAGGGTCAGGGCCATAAACTGTGAGCAGGACTCTGGCTGAATTTCATCCCCTGCCCTCCTCTTCCCTGAATGGGCCAGGCGCTCAAGCTCTGCAACCACACACAGCAGCCCTTGAGAAATTTACTTAACCTCTTTGCGTCTTATTTCTTCCTGTGTAATACAGTGGTTTTAACAAGCATCAGCTCAGTATTTTTATGGGGATCAGAGTGACAGAACATGTAAAGGAAGGTCTTGGTTGTCAGATGGCGTTGGGTCCAAACCCTGACTCTGCTTTACTAAGGGGCGTGGCTTTGGGTGGGTTACCGAATTCTCTGAGCCTCACCTTCCTCGACTGGGAAGAATAATAGTGCTTAGTTCATTAGGAAGATTAAGTAAGATAATATATCTGGAATACACAAACTAGAGTGTGGCGCACATCCACCACTCAGTCAATATTAGCTGTTATTACAGTTTACTTTTATGGAAAGTTCCTAACATACAGTAAGCGATCAAAATAAAAAACCTGTCAGACAATAAATATACAAATGTGGAATGAGCTGACATAAGTTCTTCACTTCTGAGAAAGCAGCCTTGACTTTTCCCTACTTCATTTGGTAATCCTCCCCGCCAGCTCCCTGGGGGCCTAGATTTCCTCTCAAGCTCCTGCCCCAGGGGGGCCTTGGCACCCACACTGGCCAATCTTGGTGTTTCGAGTCTGAGTGCAGCGATTTGCACAGAGGTGGGCTAGGACCCACTGGGGCCACTTGGAGTCACCTTTGAATGATGACATGTACCATATTTTGCCATGTATAATGTGTACTTTTTTGCCCATATTTTTGAGTGAAAAATAAGGATGTGCATTATACATGGGTATAATGATTATATACCATAGTATAGTAATGGGCATACTAATCCCATATATAATGCACACAAAAATGTGGGTATGCATTATACACTGCAAAATATGGTATTTGCCCACCTTATGGAAAGAGGCTGTCAAAACCTGTTGCTGAAAAAGAAGCAGAGCTGAGAGGTAGAGAGGAGTCACAGAGCCTTAACATCATTGTTTTAATCCTGGATTGAGCCATACCTGAAGCTACCTTAGCACTTGAACTTTCATCTAGAAACCCTATTCTGTATTATTTTACTGAAGCTATTTTGACTTGAGTTTTTCTTAATTGGAAGTGAAAGAACCACCTTACTCAAGGTTCTATACATAAAAGTACCTGGAGAATGATATGACTGAATGTCTGATCCAGAGTAGTAACTACACTGACAGTAGAGACACCATTTATTGAAATTTATTAGATGCCAGGCACTGCATCAAGTACTTTGCCTGTGTCACTTCATTAGGCCTCACAACTGTTTGAGGCCGGCACTGTTACTTCTGTTTTGCCAATAGGAAAACTGAGTTACAGAAAGGTTTCTTGGTTAGTGATTTCAGGGTCAGCATTCAAACTTACACATTCAAGGGGGCGATGGACGATCCAGAAAGCTTAGCTTGTAATGTTTTGCTAATATGCTAACATACCTGAACATTTTTGAACTGCATGTAAATAGAAGTATTACTAAAGCCAGTTTATTTCAGAAAAGAAATATTCCTGCACGTAATCACGTGTTGTGTTTGGCCAGAAGGGCATTCTTGCATTTGCTTAATTACTTTATTTACTTCCTGTGACTCTCAAGGATATTTAGCTATTCCCACTCCACCCTTCAGGGACAAAAGTATGTGACCAGTGAGAATGTAAAGTGGGTGATTCTAAAAGGCAAACTTCCAAACCTGTTTTGTGCAAGGTGTGCTTTTGAAGAGGACATCAGTTACAGCGTGCTGGTTTCCAGAAAGGTCAGTCGCAGCACATTTTGCCCACACCTTATTATTCTTTCTTTTAAGTCTGCATCTAACAGAGGCAAGGCATGATGGCATTTGCATTAGGGAGTCTGGTCACTGTAGCCGCTGCCTGGAAGGTGAGTCGCCTCTGTAGATGAGCCTGAGAGAGACTGTTTAACTCCAGAAACATAAGGTCGAGACTGGGAAAGAAATGGCCCATTGATGTGGCCTGTGCTCGGCTGAACACTTCCAGGAGCCTAACAGAAGCAACTTGGGGGACTAATGGCAGGAACGACTTCCACCTCTCCTACTCCTGGAGACCAAATCTCGAAGAGGCATTTTGTAGCATGGAGAGATTAAGAGTAGAGATAATTTCCCAAATGTTATGGAAATCATTGAAAACATTCAAAAAAGTTGAAAGAAGAGTGCAGTATATACCTACTACCTTTACCTTTATTCAACAATGTTAACATTTCGACATTTCACTTGGCATGGGTGTGTTTGTGTGTGTATGTATATTTTAAGCAAAATATATATATTGCTTAAAAATTGTGTCCTTTTAAAAAACAAAACACTGCTCTTTTGAAGAGAACAGGCCAACTGTCTTATAGAATGTTTCGGAGTCTGGATTCACCTGCTTGTCTCCCCATGACGCCATTGACCTTGTTCTTTTTGCCCAGATATGTCCTGACAGCTGGAAGGTAGGTCCGGAGGCCTGACACGATTCAGGTGACACATCCTTAGCATGACTACTGCGTAGATGGCCCTGTGTACTTCACGTTGTATCTCATCAGGAGTCACGTCGGGGCAAGGCGTCCTTCTATGACTGACACTAATGTGACCACTAGGCTAGGGTATTAACTGCTGGGACTTCCCATTGAAGCGCCATTTTTCTCCTTCACAGTCAGATATCACGGGGAGCTGACCTGGCCCCTGCACGTAGCCTGGCAGCAGCAGTCTCTCGCTGCCTGGTTTGGTCCACAAAGGCAACAGCCTTATCTACCCTGCGTGCTTAAGAGCGACTCTGGATGGCTTCACGGAGCCATCTCTAAGAAACCTGCAACAGACTTTTTAAAAATGTGTACTTATAAATTCCAGGTTGCAAGTGTTCATTGGCTCTTCTTCAAAAACAGTGAGTTCTTGCTCAATACCGATAGAGCAGTTCCGCAAATGTGTACCCACTTCCTGTCAGGGACAGCTGGGAACATGCAGCCTTGAACACCCCGTGGGGTAGCGGAGGAATCCACTCTGCTGTGAAAACTTCCTTTCCCCTCCACCAGCTCCCAGAGTTTTCCCAATGATTCACAATGGAGATAGGCTTCCGGCCAGCACGAACGCCAGTGTGTTCTCCTGATACGGGGGTTTCGACCCTAACTATCCATTCCAGTCATCTGGGCAGCTTTCAACTCTGCCTGGCCCTCCTCTAGACCATTCGGATCAGAATCTCTGCGGGCGAGGCCAAGCTGAAGTATATTCTAAAAGCTTTCCAGAGGGGTGTGTTGGGCAACCCTGGCGGGGATCACTGAAAAAGAAGTCACTTCGAAAAGGAAAAGTAATTGTAACGTCACCATTTAACACAAGACACTACATTAAGTGCTCACTAAATGTCAACAAGTTCTTTGAAAAACCAGTTTTACCATAGTCCAATTGATATAAACACGAGTTAAGTTCCCACGGTATCGCATCAACATTGTAATGAAATAACAATGAACAAAATGAAGGTATTTGAGGACCCGCTCTGAAGCCCTTCCTCCAGAATGGTGGTTGCCAAACTTTGCTGCACTTTGAAACTAATGGCCAGGTTACACCCGATACCAATTAAATGGGAATGTCTGGGCATGGGAACCAGGTGTCAGGATTTTTGAAGATGCCAGGTGATTCTGTTTTACAGAGAAGTTCTGGAACCAGTGCCTGCCTTCCAAAGAGGCAGCTGTGGTTTGCTTGAAAGAACATGGACGCGGGAATGGAAGAGTTCTGCCACTCGCTACCTGGTAGTCTCCTCTCCTGAATTTCCTTTTTAGGAAAACAGGACTAATAGTGCCAACTCACAGTTTTGTTGCCTGGATTGAGTGAGAATACGTGAGCTAGCACACAAAAGTTAGTACCCACCTTATCCCTGTCCTCGTCTCCTGTGGCTACTGTACCAGGTTACCATAAATATAGTGGCTTAAAGCCACACAAGTTTATGACCTTACAGTTCTGGTGGCCAGGAATGCACAAGGGCCTCACTGGGCTGAAATCCGAGACATTGGCAGGGCTGCGTTCCTCTCTGGAGGCTCCAGGGGAGCATGTTGTCTTGCACTTGCAGGCTTCTGGACGCCATCTGCATTCTGTGGCTTGTGTCCCCGTTCTTCTTCAAGGCGGGCAATGGCCAGGAATCTTCTCACTTTGCATTACTCAGACTCTTCTGCCTCTCTCTTCCACATTTAATGACCCTGATGATTGCACTGGGCCCATCCAGATAACCCAAGATAATCTTCGTACTGAAAAATAGTTGCTTACAATCTTCATTTCCCTTTGCAGTATAATGTGACATACTCACAGGTTCTGGGCCTTAAAATCTTTTGGAGGCTATTGTTTTGTCTAGCATACCCTCAATAGCCTGTCTCTCTGAGCAAGATACAAAATGTAATTGTAGGTTTGTGTCAATTGATATCTTATGAATACATGAGACTCTGTTAATGTTCTATTAACATGATGCCAACTAACTGATACCTCCCACAGGCCTTGCTTCATTATTTATCCTACAAAGAGATCCCTTCCCTGCTGCTGTGTTGGAGGGCCAGGCTTAGGCACCCATGTTTGTGTCACATGGTCCTTGTGCACAGCCCACAGCAGATGTGACCAGGTGTGGCCCTGTGACCCATGGGGAGTCAGTGAATTGGCTTGTCAACACCTCACACCTCATTACAATTATTCTTAAGAGAGCGAGAAAAGGGGCACAGATGATGCTGAGTAGTAGTTGCTGTTCTCTGGAGTCAAAAAGGATTGTAGGATTAGCACTGAAATTGGCATTATCGTAATTCAACGTCACATACCAGTCGGGGTTTGAGGAGAGGAAGAGCCCGAGCACATGCAGGGAAGAGGTCTGCAGGGCAGCCGAGCACGTGTCCGGAGAGAAGCTGAGATGCGCGATTTTTCAGCCCCCAAAAGGGAGATGCTTCCATTTTTAGAAACTTCCTGTTCCTATAGCTTTGGACAAATTTTTGGAAGTAACATTTTGAACAAATATTAAGAAGTAGAACTTATGACAACAAAGAGAATTACATTAGTTCTGAAGATTTTTATGAAGTCATCACAGTTTTTTCTTATCCATATAACAGGGAAAACAGAGAAAATAAAATAAAAAATAATTTCAAAATCTCATCATGCTAATGTTCCTGATCTTCTATTTTTTACAGATAACACCATAGAAAATTCTATCGTGAGGGCAAGTGTGTCAGTTAGAAATGTTTTCGGCAGAAATTAGCAGCAAAATCAGTTTATGGCAGCTAAACTCAAAGAGCATTTGATTTTACTTAACAGGAAATCTGGATGTAACTCTGGGGTGTGTTCTGAGCCTTTTGATGTCATCAAAAACCCTGCCCAAGGGACACTCTCAGCTATTGGCTTCCCATTCTTGTTTTCCTCATCTCATGGTCACAAGATGGCTGCTGCGGCATCAGGTAGTTTGGCTTCACATCACCTTTCCAAGGTACAGTGAAGGTGGGGGTAGTACATAAAGACTATATCCCATCAATAAATGAATGGATAAAAAAACTATGGTACATTTACACAATGGAATACTACGCACAGCCAAAAGAAAGAAGGAACTCATACCCTTTGCAACAGCATGGAAGGAGCTGGAAAGCATTGTGCTAAGCGAAATAAGCCAGGCATTGAAAGACAAATACCATATGATCTCGCCTTTAACAGGAACCTAAACAACAAAACAAAGAAACAACTAAAACATAACAAAAGACACTGAAATAGAGGACAGGTTGTCAGGGCCCGGAGGGGAGAAGGGAGGGAATTTCAGGGGAGAAGGGAAGGGTTTACAGGAACAAATATAGAGGACACATGGACAAAACTAGGGGGGTTGGAAATGGGAGGGAGGAGGGGAAGGATGGGTGGGTGGGCTGGAATGGGAATAAAGGACAGAAACTGTACTGAATAATCTAAAATAAAAAAAATTAAAAAGAAAAGACTATATCCCTCTGAGGTTCGATTGTTTTAACTGAGATGGGAATTTCCCAGCCGATTCCCCCTACTTCTCTTTGGCCAGAATGGCTCAGACATTCACATCTAACCCAACACTTTCGAGGGGGCAACATGATGGTTTAGACCAAACATGATGAATTGCCTGTGACTGGAAGAGGTGCCTCCCTTTTTGAGTTGAATGGATTCCCACTGGGTGATATGTCCTTAGCAGGGAAGAAGTGGGGCGACTGGTTGTTGGGAAGACAGCAAACCGTCTGCAACAGGCAAGCACTGATATGGCTGAAAGGACGAAGAAGATGAGAGATAGGACTCAGGAAACTACAAATGTCTGGGTTTTGCAATAAAGGAGCTCAAGCGATGCCTATTACTGCAGCTCTGGCTGAGGCTGCTGGAGCCACATTAGACATGCATTTTTCCTGTATTCTGAAGGCATCTTCCAGGTTCTCGGTTGAAGGCCTTGCCTGGGATTTACTCTCAGCTCTTCAAATGCTTTTTGAGAAATTCCCATCAAGTGTAAATGACAGTTAACACAGATTTTGTGGCTCTTCTTTCTTCCTCTCATCCCATCCTGAGTAATTCAAACTAAACACAAAGTCCAACCCATACCTACCAAAGTTTCCCCCAGGACTACCACTCACTTCAATGGTTTTGTCTGCTTGTTTTTAAACAATATCAACTTTTTAAAAAACAAACAAACACACACGTTTTTGGCGACTGTAACTTTTTTGGTACCCTAA
The DNA here is from genome assembly GCA_028533065.1 of Trachops cirrhosus. Lineage (NCBI taxonomy): Eukaryota > Metazoa > Chordata > Mammalia > Chiroptera > Phyllostomidae > Trachops > Trachops cirrhosus. The sequence continues at coordinate 20,243,529 of CM052538.1, read as the reverse complement.
CGGACATGCCTGCTCTGTATTTTAGATAAAACAGCGTTATTCATGGGAGTTCTCTAGCCTTGTATGTCATGCTTGGAACCCAAGATAATATTAAAAAAAAACAGTTTACCATCGCAGAGTTAATTCAAACCATCGAAGGGTCACATTGTCAAGGCAAGACACTAATCAACTTCAGTAGTTAAGTCAACATATGTAAAGCACACAAAATACTGCTTGACTCATAGTGAACTCCATGTAAAGTTTTTGTCGTTGTTATTAATAGATTTCAAAATTGTTGAAATTAAGAGAGATTGCACAATTTACTCAGTCTGCTAAAGAGAGAGCAGTGGAAAGAAGGGAAGGGTAAGAGAACACTTTTAGAACATCCTCCCTATCTATTCCAGGGGTAGGAAAGATACTATACACACATGTTATTACATCTAATCCTTACAACCAGCCCCACGAGGTAAGTCTTATTGCAGTCACTTGACCCGTGAGGAAACTGGAGCTCAGAAAGTTGGAGTGACTTGTGCAAGATAACAAGTTAGTGAGCAGCGAATCTGACTCCAACCTGTCTCCAGAGTCATGCTTTTCTTAAGAAAACATGCTTGCTTTTTTTTTTTGATAGACTTATGGGACAAAATAGTTGGTACATAGATAAAAAGTGTTAAGTGTTTATAAAAAAGAGCACCAATCCACTTAAGCTGGATTGCTGTTGATGCCCTTAGAGACAAATATGGGATAGTTTTTTGGATAAATGTTGTTGACCATTTACAGCCTTGGAGTTCCGAATGTAAAAAATGGGATTACTGTCCTCAGAGAACTTAGAGATAAGTGGAGAAACAGAAATGCAAAGAAGTGATTAGTATTCAGCATGTTGAGAGCTACAATGGTCTCTTATTCACAATAAGGGTAGATCAAGGAAAAAGACGTTCCTACCTGGAAGGGGATCAGAGAAAGAGGATTGGAGATAATTTTGGTGCAAGACACTGGCTTAAGGACAAGCAGGAGTCTGCCAGGCAGCTAATCTGTGGGAGGGCACTCCAGGCAGAGAGGAGAGCCTGTGGAAAGGCAGGGAGGTAGAAGAGAGCTCTGGGGATTACAAGTAGTATTTCGGTGTTGATGGCTTATAGAATTCAAAGACAAGAGTGGCAGGAAATGAGTCTCCAGGGAAAAGTAAATGCCCAATCCTTCTAAGTGTTTAGCTTTCTTTCTTTTTTATTTTATGTTTTTTAAAAATTTATTTTTGCTCAGTTACAGTTGTCCTGCCTTTTTTCTCCTTGCTCACCACAACCCTGCCCCTCCCCACTCCCACAGTCGATCCCTCTCCATTGTCAGTGCCCATGAGTCCTCTGTTCCTCTTCCTTTGCTTGCCCCTCCCCTTCTTTCCTTGTTATCCCCATGCCCCTTCCCCTCTGGTCACTGTCAGTTTGTTCTTTATGTCCATGTCTCTGGTTCTATTTTGCTCACTTGTTTGTTTTGTTGATTAGGTTCCATTTATAGTTGAGATCATATGGTATTTGTTTTTCACTGTCTGGCTTATTTAACTTGGCATAATGCTCTTTAGTTACATCCATGCTGTTGCAGAAGGTAGGAGTTCCTTCTTTCTTTCTGCTGCGCAGTATTCCATTGTAGAGATGTACCACAGTTTTTTGATCCACTCATTTTCTGATGGGCACTTTGGCTGTTTCTAACATTTGGCTATTGTAAATAAGTAATGCTGCCATGAACATTGGGATGCATAGGTTCTTTTGAATTGGTGATTCAGGATTCTTAGGGTATAGTCCCAGCAGTGGGATCGCTAGGTCCAAAGGCAGTTCCATTTTTAGTTTTTTGAGGAAATTCCATACTGTTTTCCACAGTGGCTGCCCCAAGTCTGCATTCCCACCAGCAGTGCACTAGGGTTCCCTTTTCTCCACAACCTCACCAGCACTTGTTGTTTGTTGATTTATTAATGATGGCCATTCTGACTGGTATGGAGTGGCATCTCATTGTGGTTTTAATTTGCATCTCTCTAATGGCTAGTGAGGTTGAGCATCTTTTCATGTGTCTATGGGCCCAATGTATGTCCTCCTTAGAGAAGTGTCTATTCAGGCCTTTGCCCATTTTTTAATTGAATTGTTTGTCTTCCTGGAGTGGAGTCATGTGAGTTCTTTATATTTTGAAGATCAAACCCTTGTCTGAGGTATCATTGGCAAATATGTTTTCCCAGACGGTTGGTTCCCTTTTCATTTGGTAATGTTTTCTTTAGCCATGCAGAAGCTTTTTAGTTTGATGTAATCCCATTTGTTTATTCTTTCCTTTATTTTCCTTGCCCTAGGGGATGTAGCAGTGAAAATATTGCTGCATGGAATATCTGAAATTTTCCTGCCTATGTTTTCCTCCAGGACTTTTATGGTGTCATGACTTATATCCAAGTCTTTTATACATCTTAAGTTTATTTTGGTGTATGGCATAAGTTGGTGGTCTAGTTTCATTTTTTTGCATGTACTTGTCCTGATCTCCTAACACCATTTATTGAAGAGGTTATTTTTACTCCATTTTCTGTTACTTTCCCATTTGTCTAATATTAACTGACTGTATTGACATGGGTTTATTGCTGGGCTCTCTATTCTTTTCCATTGGTCTATGTGTCTGTTCTTATGCCAGTACCAGACTGTTTTGATTGCAATGGCCTTGTAATATAATTTGATGTTAGGTATTGTGATCCCTCCTACTTTGTTCTTTCTCAAAATTGTTGAGGCTATTTGGGGTCATTGATGGTTCCATATAAATTTTTGAAATATTTGTTCTGTATCTGTGAAATATGTCATTAGTATTTTGATGGGGATTGCATTGAATCTATAGATTGCTTTGGGTAGTATGGATGTTTTAATAATGTTAATTCTTCCAGTCAATGAACACAGTAGAGGCTTCCATTTATTTGTGTCTTTCTTGATTTCTTTCTTCAATGTTGTGTAGTTTTCTGAGTACAGATCATTTACCTCCTTGGTTAAGTTTATTCTTAAGTATTTTCTTTTTCTTGTTGCTATAGTAAATGGGATATTTCTCCTAATTTCTGTTTCTGATATTTCACTGTTGGTATACAAAAATGTCTTCGATTTCTGAATGTTAACTCTGTATCCTGCCATTTTGCCAAATTCATTTATTAGGTCAAGTAGTCTTTTGGTGGAGTCTGTAGAGTTTTCTATGTACACTGTACTGTCATCTGCAAACAGTGACAGATTTACTTTCTCCTTTCCAGTTTGGATGCATTTTATTTCTTTTTCTTGTCTGACTGCTGTGGCTAGAACTTCCAATACTATTTTGAATAGAAGTGGTGAAAGTGGACACCCTTGTCTTTTGCCTGATCTTAGGGGGAACAGCTTTCATTATTTTTTAAGGATAAAAATATGAATTATGTAGCGATGTGATATCACCCAAGAAGAGATGGTATGGAAGCATAGAAATACAAAAACAATTCATATTTTAAATATTCATGGCTGCAAATGATTGGAGATAAGCTAATGTCCACCAGTAGAGGATTGGTTAAATAAATTTTGTTTGTACATAAGTGAGAAATGATGCAGCCATTAAAAAAGAATGAGGCAGATTTATAGTGTCCTAGATCAGGTTCTCTAAAAAGCAAAACCAGTAATATACTTGGGAGGTACAAGCCCAGAATGGTGAGGGTGAGGCAGAAGAGAAGTGAATCGAGGGAAGTGCGATGCGATGCAATGCGTTACCATGCTGATTAAATCAATGCATCGTGAAGAGCATTTCCGAGGGTTCTAAGTAGGAACCATCGCCTCAGAGCAGTCCACAGAGGAGAAAACGGAGGGAGAAGTCAACTTCTGGGCTCCTCCTGACTCTGCTTTTCAAGTGGTGGAGCTTCACTCTTCTGGGTTGTGTCCCTTGGCCCTTAGTAGTGCACACAAAGCTGTGACCGGCGCTTGCAGTGTGGTGTTTCGTCCAGGTCCCAGAGCGATGGGGGGCAGCCAGGCCCCGGAGGAGGACTGACCAGGAGAGAAAGGGGGAACCTGCTGAGGGAATTTTAAGAAGCATATAAGGATTTTTATCCTGATACGTATATGCTGCCAGGCTATAAAATCTGGACACATTTTATCATATATTTTATATTAATAAGCTATATATTTTTTAAAGATTTTATTTATTATTTATTTTCAGAAAGGAGGAAAGGGAGGGAGAAAAAGAGGGAGAGAACCAGCGATATGAGAGAGAAACATAGATCAGTGGCCTCTCGTACGTGCCCCAGCCGGGGACTGAACCCACAACCTAGGCCTGTGCCCTGGCTGGGAATCAGGCTGGTGACCTTTTGCTTTGCAGGATGACACCCCACCCACTGAGCCACACTGGTCAGTGCAAGCTCTATTTTTAAAAATGTATTTGTCATGCTTCTAGACTTGATGACCACCTATATTTTGGTATAATCAGGCAAAATGGGCTCTAAATGAAAAAAAAAGGTACAAATGAGTGCACAATACACTAATGCTGGGTAAAGTAAAGAGTATTTGTATGCTTATTTCCGTAAGAATTCCTCTGGAAGGAGACACTAGAAACCAGTCGCTTTGTTTGTCTTTGGGGAGACCAGTTGAGTGGTTTGGGAAATGAATAAGAGCGAAAGTCACTGTTTACCATACACCTTTTTGGGCATTTCTAAGTTTGTACCATGTCAAACTATTATTTATTAATGTAAAAATGCACATTATCCTGGGAAAACCATTATTAATATTAGGAGGATAACACTGGCAGTAGAAAAGAAGAATTTGAAGATCATTTTTTAAAAGATTTTATTTATTTATTTTCAGAGAGAGGGGAAGGGAGGAAGAAAGAAAGGGAGAGATACATCAGTTGGCTGCCTCTTGCACACCCCCAACCAGGGACCTGGCCCACATCCAGGCATGTGCCCTGACTGGGAATAGAACCAGCAATCTTTCTGTTCACAGGCCTGTGATCAGTCTGATAAGCCACACCAGTCAGGTCATGAAGATCATTTAACTCAACAAATATATATGAGCATCAGGATAGTAGGGTAGATAATGAAATAAATGTGGCAGACCCTCCCGCTATCTGGACAGAGTTTACAATCAAAACAAGAGCACAATTAGACAAGGGTGGCAGTAGCTACGTGGGCTTTGGAGCCCTAACCAAGTTAGGCAAATCCTTGCTCTGAGTGGACAATCCTTAGTGTAAAGAAGTTATTTTTTGTGGCAAAACCCTTACATAGCAGGCCTCAGTGCCTCATTTCTAAATTGTTGGTGTTGAGCTACGACAGGGGTGCACACACTTTTTCTGTGAAGGGCAGAGAGTGAACATTCTAGGCTTTGCAGGCCAGCCAGTCTCTGTCACAACTACTCCACTCTGTTGCAGCATGAAGCAGCCATAGCCAATCCCTAAGCAAATGAGCATGGCTGTGGGCCCGTAAAACCACTGGGAGACTTCCAAGTCTATTGTAGGTGCCAATGGAACTTTGTATGTCATATAACTTATATGTGTCATGAAATATTATTATTCTTTTGATTTTTTTCTAAACTTTTAATTTGCAGGCTAAACAGAAATAGGCAGCAGGCCCCATTTCGCCTGCAGGCTGTGATATGCTCACCCCAAAGTTAGAATATTGCTCCCACGTTAAAATTCCAACTCCATTTGTGTAAAATCACAACACCCCTCTGAACAGTAGCTGGCACTGTGGGCTAGTTCTACAGGCCTACTGAAGCTTTATGGTTCTGTTGCTGATGGCTTGATTTGCATCGCCCTTTGCTTTAACGTGGTGTTTGTTCGCTGGTCCTCTGTCACACTTACTCTTGCAGCATTGTGTGCTGTTTTGAAGGAGAAGATTTAATTCCTGTGTGACTGCTGGTTGATTCATTTCTGGCTATTAGAACTGCTTTTATCAGCCCCATGCCATATGCCATATGGAATATCATTACGTGCTCCCTAGAGCTTCTGTTATTGCCATCTGTCGGTGACTTCCTATGTAGTTCCTCTGGCACTGGGGGGCTCATCTGTCAGAAAGAGCTCTATAAAGTAAGTTCCAAAAACCCAATTCTAACATCTGCCTCTGAAGTAAGATGTATATTTTCAGGGCTTAAACTTTGGAAGCACCTTAATAATGATCTCTATTGTGAAGCCACAGTTGAAAATTAGAAGAGTGTATTGTAGTCCATCACCAGGGTAACACCCAGATGGAAACACTGCCAACCCCACAAACCCTCCACCAGTAGTAAATCTCTAAAATCTCCCATTCTGAGAACTCTCACGTTAGTCAGAACCTTGGCATTCTGCCTACTCTAGGCTCTATTCTCAAACACACCCAGCATTTCCATCTTAGCGGTAGGAATTGTATTTGTTCAGCTTGGTTTTCGGTCCCCAGTATCTAATGCAACACCTGGCACTTAGAAGGAGCTCCATGGATTTGTGTTGACCTGAACTGAAATGGCGAAGTAACCCCGTGAGACTGCGGGTCCTACCCCCCATGCAGCAGCAACGGCAGGGTTTCTGCTCAGTGTGACACTGGCGATCAGCTGTGTAGAAAAGAAATTGTTTGTTATGTTGCCTTGGTGGCTGATTATGACTGTATATAAAATGCACATCTGTATTACAACAATGAATGGGATGCTCAGAGTAAAGCATTTTCAGATCTTCAGATGAAGGCATAGTATAGATCCAGGTTAGAAACTTGGGATAACAAGTTTTTATAAGTTATGACATTTCCCTTAACACTAATTATCAGTGAAGTAGGTGATGAGATGGATACTTCACATCTGTGAAACTTGTCATCAGATAATTTTGAAATTTGGTAGAAAATTAAAAATTTTTGTATTTGCATATAGGAAGTTCTTGGATATAGAAGTTATTAAAACTGGCTGCTAATGAGGGACTGACGATGAGTTATTTTGGATGAGAGTTACTGAATATCTGAGTGTGTTCGGACTGCTCTGACATCTAGTCCCTTTGTATCAACAGACTGTGTCGCTGGTGTGTCCGCTATGAGTGCTGGAAAGACAAAATATCAAAGTACTGTAGGCTTATCCCTAGCAAGCAGTGCTTCCACTGATCTAACCTATAGATTAGCTAAATTAACAAGAAAGAAGCAGCTTATCTTTCCCATTGGAAACTTTAAATATATGCATACAAGTGTTTGTTCAAAATGTTTGTCCCTTGGTACAAGGTGTTTAACAGGAGAAGTTATTCTTTCCTTTATAATGCTTTTTGGCTCTGATTGTTATGAGCAGGTGTGTGTGTGTGGGTGGGGGGTTGCAGACTTTTGGGAGTAGAAAGAAGGATCAGGTGATATATAAACTGATTCCAGCCAAGTGAGCCATATAACACTTTTCCTACCCTGAAGTTTGAGGAGTCACTGGCCTAGAAACATCAAACAGGTTCAGAAAAGAAAAGAAAGAGAGAGAAAATGAAAGTTCCACCTAAGTCACCAACAAAAACCCATTCAACAGACAAGTTGTGTCATTCCATAACATTGAGCAAGCAAGAAAGCAACTTCAAAAATTACGTACAAAGATAACCACTCTCAACAGGCTGATAGATACAGAGAGCGTACTGATGGCTCCCAGAGGGAAGGAGGGGCAGCAGGGTGAAAAAGGTGGAAGGGATAAAGCACAAATTGTTAGTTACAAAATAGTCTCAGGCATGCAACACAGCACAGGGAATACAATCAATAGTGTTGTAGTAACTATGTATGGTGCTAGACTTACGGAGGAGAGGGGCACTTTGTAAAGTATAAGATTTTCGGACCACTACCCTGTACACCTGAAACTAATACAATATTGAATGTCAACTCTAATGGGAAAAAAAATTTAAAAGATAGCCATTCTTCCCTTGCAAACTGTGAAGAACAACAGAGACACCTCTTGGCCTTGGGAAAATTTAGAATTAAGAAGGTAAATGTTCAGGAGAACAAAGCACTAAATGTTCATATGTTAATGTACAGTGGCTGATACACCTCCACTTCTTCTCCACCTCTCTCTCCCTTCAGGCCAGAGGGATTTCCTGTGGCCCCCAAGAAGGGTTAACAGCTTTGGCTTCGGATTTGAATGAGCAAGGCCAATAATGTGCTACTGTCACTGCCAGGGCTGTGATCTGTAATACATTCTTTGCTTCTCTCAACCTCAGATTTCTCATTGCTATAAAACTGCCCACATGTACAATGTTAGTACAAAGTGAGCGCTTAATGGAGAGTAGCTGCTCCAGGCGTCTGTTGCTCAGTAACAAACCACACCAGACTTTGTGGTGTACAACAGCCTTTTCATTAAGCTCATGGATTCTGTGGACCAGGAATTCAAAGAGAGCACAGCGGGAGCAACTCTCCCATTCTCCACAGTGTCCGGAGTCTCATTTGGAGCGACTGGAATGGCTAGGGGTAAATCAGATGGGTGGAGGTTGGAACAGCTGGGACTGAAGGATCCACTTCCAAGATGGCACCTTCACTTATGCATCTGATGCCTGGACGGGGCTGCGTAAAGAATGGGGCCAGCTAGGGTTGTTCCTGGACTGTTTACACAACACCTCCCCCTGTGCTTCGGGCTTCCTTAGTTCATGTCAACCTCACCGTAGTCAAACTTCTTGCTGGCAGCTCAGAGCTGTTATCAAAAATCACGTGACAGTCTTAAAACTGTCACACTTCTTCCATTCGAGACACTTCTTCCATCAAAAAAATCTCTGATGAGCCTTTGAAGAAAGGAACGCACCAATACCATAATGCCCCCAGAAGTCTGCCATTTACTACCTGAGTAATGATGTAGGCGGAAGAGTAAGAGAATAAATTATTTGAGTTTCTGAGATGGGCAATGTAAAAATTTGGGATTTAAAGATTTAGGTCTGGTCCCTAAGACCGCTGGCTCATAGGGACTCTTGGGTATGTTTGTTCCAGCCTCTCCTGGCCTCCCCCCAATATATATTTCCTGATCTGAAAGCCTTCTTGGCTACTGCTCTGACCCCTTCTCTGCCTTCAGTCCAGGCTGTCTGTTTCCTTCTGAGGCCACAGTAACAGGAGGCCAGAAAACACAGGTAAGCTGTATGAATGCAAAGAATGATGACGTGAGTAGAGACTGCTATAACAATGACTATAAGGTTAGCACCAAGTAAAATGATTTGTTCGTTTCTTTAAACAAAAGGAGCTTGAAGATACTGAAGACTTTAAATGCAGAGTGCTATCATTTTGCATGTGCACACTCACATACCTTCATATATTGTATAATGGCTCTTTCAAGAAGAATGTCACTCTATTCTTCTTCATCTTCCTGGTAGGCATCACTGGCTTATACTGCTAGCTAGTTAGCCATGAAAGGACATTTCTGTTGTGGTTTATTAAAAGGCTGAATAGTTTCAAAGAGTTAAGGTATTTCCCTCTCTGCCTACTGAACTCCCTGTGAGGAGAGGATACTGGGAATGTGGACAAGGTCACAGGCATTTGACACTGCTGCCTCCTGGTCACGTTGGGCACTCCTGGCCAGGCTCGGCTGCCTTTCAGGTGACTATTGTTTAGCCAGAAGAATCAGGAAATTGATGGGGCAAGTCTGCACAAACCATCACCACATCTGAGGACAGCAGACTCAGCCCCTGGGAAACCAGCATCTGTCGTCAGGAGAGAATTGGCAGTGGTGAGACAAAGAATTCAATGGGAACCTTTCCCTTAGCTTTGCTTTTATGTGTTCTCTTGGCATGCCCCAAAGTTGCCCCTCAGCTTGTTAAGCACCTGCACTTAGAGTCTTCTTTTTTTGCCCTGTAATTTTAATGGTCATTATAATGGAGCTTCATAAAATCTCTTCCAATCCTGTAGGCTTTTGGACATTGTCCCTCTGTTTGAGGTCAGGTTTAGGAGCTTCTCCCACATTCATTTTTTATGTTAGAAGTTGTTTTGGAATTTCTCTGGAAACCACAGCCTGAGTCAGAATGAAACCATTTTAGAACGTCTCCTTGAACAGCACGTGGTAGGAGAGCTCATCCATCCAAACACCATGCTGAGGAACAGGGTTTGATCGCTGTTTGGTTAAATAAGGGGACTTGTTCTGCTGAGTGGACTGTGCAGGCTGAGGACAAAAACTGAATTGCTTACGGATGTTTAGAAGCTGCTTATGTTGGAGTGGGTGTAGAGCTCAGAGGGGCAGTGAAAAGAAAGTCCAGAGACCTGGTTGGGAGGACACAGAAGGAAGAGTCTGGAGCGAGTAGAGAGTTAACAGGGGAGTATGATTAAGCTTAGCTGGAAGGCGTGATGTAATTTTTTAAAAATGTATTTCTTAAGAGATACAGGGAGGAAAAACACTGTAAATATTTATACTGATGCATTTAATTTAACAAGATGCTCTTTTGACAACCAGTAAGCTATTTTGGTATTATTCTCATAGGGAAAAGGGGGTAATTGTAAACTTTTGTTATATTTTTAGCGATTTATAGGCATGATATTTTGTTATCTTCTTTATATTTTTGCCTTTTCCAAACCCAACATGTATTAATTTTGCAATAGAAAAAGTGATGCTATGCTGAACATTCAACCTTTATTTGGGCAGTTATATATTGTCTTTTTTGCATTACTTTTACAGGGATTTTCAATTACATCATAATAAGTGCCTTACATCTATTGACACAGCATCTTTCTTCTGAGGAGCTTCAACGTCATCTATTTAGACCTTTTAAGAATTATAGATGATATTTTTTCCCAGCACTGAGTGCTATATAGAACAGAAGATGGAAAGGCTGGCAGATTGTATTCTACTTGATTGACTGAAAAAAGTGGCTCAGGGGATCAGCAGTGACTCATCCAGGACTCAGCAGAGAATACATAAGCTGGAACAAGTCCCAAGAAGCCCCAAGTTTTAGTTGAATAAGTGTATGTCTAGACCTGGTATCCAGAATGTCAACATCAGTGTAAAGTGGTGACTCAGAGACAGCCAGTCAACAAATACTGACATTTGCAGCATAATGTGTGACTTTTTACAGGGAAATGTTGAAGCTCAAATGCAAGTGGCAAGTTGTTCAAAAATAATTTTCTTGCTTTTAATATATGATTACATTTATTTGTGAGAAAAGCCACCAATTTATTTGTGGTTAGTACAGTGCATAAAACAGTCCCATCGTATTGGGTTGGCCAAAAAATCCATAACTTTTTTTTCTAAATGATGGCTCTAGTAGTGCTTAGTTGTCTTTAACTTCATTTGAAACAATTTGGTTAGATTGTATTGTGACAGCTGTCATATCAGGGTTCATTAAAAAAAACTTTTCAAAATTGGTGAATTTTTGTGCAGCCATTTTAATACTGAAGATGGAAGAAAAGTCACACAGTTTTTGCATATTATGCTTTATTATTTCAAGAAGGGTAAAAATATAATTCAAACACAAAAAAAGATTTGTTCAGTGTATGGAGAACGTGCTGTGACTGATCGAATGTGTCAAAAGTGGTTTGCAAAGTTTCTTGGTACTATTGACATGTTGGCCAAATAATTCTTTGCTGTGGGACTGACTTATGCATTGGAAGATGTTTAGCAGCACCCGTGGCCTCTACCCACCAGAAGCCAATTGTGGGAGATAGCTGACATGCTCAAAATATCCAAGTCAAAGTTATTGGTGTAAGTGAAGAATGTGTCTTCTATTTTATGGAAAAAACTTAATGTACTTTTTGGCCAACCCAATATCCAGGTTGCAATATATTATTAAATCAGTATTTCTAACAGAGATATCCTGTATTAAAATTTAAAAAGTTTCCTATGATCTTAACATTTTAAAAATACTAGATACAAACTTGATTTCCATGTATGATATGGCAAAGAATCATTTATTTGAGTCCTTGATCATAGAATATTTCACTTGATAGTAATTACAATTGGTATGTTTCAAGTTCCTAGTTTTTGCTGAGCTAAACAGTTTATATTTGAATTGACCATGAAAAACCAGAATATTAGTAGGTAAAAATAATTTCCACATATTATTTAATTTGAGAAGATAGTGGTCAAACATAGATTCATCTGATTCTGAACAAATCTCCAGTATGTACTAAAATTACTTAAAGTTGTTTTTCTTATCTTGTAAACCTTAGAGTGGCTCACTGCGGCTCTAGAAAGTGAAATGTATGGTGTGATCACAGCCTATACAGATTTTGGTGGGGACATGATGTTGTGTCTACCCTCAAATAATGCATGTTTTTAGAAGCACATAAGAAGAGTCTTATTAATAATACTGAAAAATGCCCTAAACCAGGCATTTTTGAGACCCGCCAAGTGTACTTTTGAGTCATGTGTTTTTCTGATTCAGGTACAGTAAATTCAGTAGCTCAGCATGTCCCCATCATTGCTGGTTGCTCTATCAGTGTGACCTTATTCCCAAGAGCCTCTCATCAATAGTTGACACTAGAAAGGGGTGAGATTGACTGGGATATGTGGGCGATCCTATTCTACCCATTTTATGGTAGATTTACAGGCCTTGGAACCAGGAACTACTGTACCACCAGAGGCACTGGAGGTCCCCTTGGTAACATTTTGAATTCTGAATTTTAAAAGAGCATCCATTCTTAGAATGGAGAATTAGGGGAAAGAGCATTGGCGCACGGCAGGCAGGCATTGGGACCTACTGAGCCTAGAGTAACTCCACAGATCCACAGCCTGCAGTACAACCACTACTCAGGCCTGATGGAAGTGTCATGGCGCTAGATGACGCTCCTAATTACGGGCCGTCACAGTGTGGGCAAGGCTCCACAGGGAAGGCTTTTCTCTGTTCCATCAGCATCGGCTGGGGCAGCTCAAATGCGCAGGAACATTTGCTCCCAAGCTGCTCACTCACGTGGCCGGCAAGTTGGTGTGGACTATTTGTCCCAGTTTCTATCTATATGGGCTTCTCTATATGGTTTATATTTCCTCAAAATAAGGTGGCAAAGTTCCAATGGTGAATGTCCCAAAAGAGGCAGGAACTGTATGGGTTTTTATGATCTAGCCTAGGAAGCCCCTTGGCATTGCGTCTGCTATATTATGTTAGTCAAAAAGTCACAAAGGTCCACCCAGGTTCAGGAGAGGGAGGGACATAAACCTGGGGCACGAACCTTGATGGGACAGTGGCAAGGTTCTGTATGAGCATATGAGGTCGGAAATATCACAGACATTTCTGGAAAATGCAACCTGGCATGCTTTTTCTTTTCCTGTGCTAGTGGTATCTTACAATTAATAAAAGTTCTTCATTCTAATAAAGTACAACGTGTCAATCTTTCTTTTATGGCTAATTCCTTGTGTGCAGGAGTTAAGGAAGCTTTGCCTATATTAAAGTTGCATGATTGTGCTAAATGCTCTTCACTATCTTATAAGGTAGGTACTTGTGGTCCAATATATTACAGGCCTCAGTTTTCACAGAAGGAAAAAATTGAAGCACAGAGAGTTAAAAACTTGCTCAAGGCCTGATGTCAAAGTTCATGTTTTTGTCTCTCGCCCTGATAATTCTTGTCACCCTAGCAGGTAGCGTAATCCCTATTCCTGCTGAACCCACTCTGACTAGGCCTGGCATGCTAAGACCATCTCAGAGCTGACTCTTCTCCCAGAAGCCTGTCTGCTTATCTATATTTTCCCTCCACGCCTCTGGAACAGACAGTCCTTGGAAAGCAAACTCAAGTTCCTAGATGATTTTTTAAGAGGCCATAAAGGAGAGGTCACTCAAAGGGCTTTTGTCTTGTCTTGAATTTTTGCTGTTAGTGTTGTGTCGTTCGGTTTGGGTGAACTGCATGCATGGTTCTAGCCCAAATGGCCCTGAAAGTGGGTCCTGTTTTTCGGATTGAATATAAATGGCTGTACGAGCTTAACCCTAACAATGACCAGGTGTGTAAGGTATGAGTCTACAACTACCTGTAACTCGTGCTTGACCAAATTGTGGTGAGTATCAGGTAAGCTAATGGACAGAAATCAGTTCTAAGAGCGTGACTGTAACACTTCTTCACACACAGGAGGAGCAGAAAACTCCTGCCACTCACAAGCCAGAGCATATCTTAGGAAAACTTTGTGACATTAGTAATGCCATCACACATAAACACCTGTATTTCTATCTCAGGTGTGTTACCAGGCATTGGAAGCTCTCCTCACATGAACTGCTGGGTATCTACGAGACTCATTGGCAGAGGGAAGAGGCAGCTCAGCACTGTGCTGGTTCGTTTTGTGGGTTTCCTGTCAATATAGGGGAGAGGTGAGAGGTAGGATGATGCTTTATAAGACAAACATTCTTTGCTGATTCAGAACCATTTTGGTCCTGAATTGGGAATGGCCCGTGACAAACCCAACATCACTTCTTTTAACTTCTGGCTTTACTTAAAGGGACAGCATTATATAATAGAATAATTTTATTTACTCTCTGGTTGCTTAATGGCAGGCTAAAAGAAAATCCTGACATCAAAAGAAAATGAAAGCTCTGATCAGAACCAAATGGAAAAATGGCTAATATTTATTCAGTGCTAGCTCTGTGCCAGGCAGTTTTCTAAGTGCCTTACAGCGTTATCTGGTTCAATTCCCAGGAGGGCTCCATGAGTGAGGTATCATCACCTCCTGTACTCTACACATATGGAAAATGAAGCACAGGGAGGTGTGGAAATCCAGAATTTTAACCTGTGGTGTTGGACTCCAGGGTCTGCTCTCAGAATCTTATACCACATTTCTATACAGTATAGGATTAAATGTTAAAACTGATAATTAAAAGTATCAACCTAGAGACAGCTTACCTATGGCTGATACCCTGAAACAGTTAAACAGGAAAACCCTCACATTCTAAAGTGGGGGAAAATGGATGGTTTTCAGTGCCAGAGCAGAAAGGTCTGAGAACCAACCACTTCTTGAGGGAGGGAGGAGCCAACTCCAAACCTTCCCTGCTCCCAAAGCTGCTCTCTGCCTCCCCTAAGTCAGGACGGGGGTAATAACTTTGTTCTTCAGGCCACTCCAAGAGCAACTCAAGTCAAATGACAGTGGGCAAAATGGTAAGTGCAGGCCTTTCAGAGAGAGCGTGCATCAGAGGAAAACAATCCTCCTCAGACCTGGCCAGTGGAAACGCTGCAACACTGCAGACGGAGAGAAATTCTACACACTGCCATTACAAGGCGACACAATGTGTTACCACTCCAAGGCAAGTGGCACCCCAATGGCAACGAGATCCCAAAGGAAGTTGGCAAATGAGGTAGCACACGGTGCTGAAAGGGGAAGGAAGGCAAGACTTCAACCACATCTGGTGAAAAGGTCCTTCTATTTTTTAACTTAGAAAACTTGGATTGAACCTCGGAACTAGACAGTGTATCTGTTATGGGAGATGTATATATAGCTCCACTCCTATTCCCTTGGAGCATTTATTTCTTACCACACTTTTCAACTGCAAGAACTCACAACTGTTCGTCTAAGCCCTAGCAGGGGCATCCAACCTTTTGGCATCTCTGCAGCACACTGGGAGAAGAGTTGTCTTGGGCCACACATTAAATACATTGTGACACATAATCACAGAAAATCTCATAAGGTTTTAAGTAAATTTACAATTTTGTGATGGGCCACATTGACAGTCATCCTGGGCTGCATGTGGTCTGCAGGTCACAGGTTGGACACCCCTGTGGCTAAGGGCTTCCTTGAGGATACAGAGATGCTGGAGAATTAACCACCACCATCACCAACACCCCATCACCACTCCCACACACACATTGTCCCCGAGAAGTAACCAATGGGAGATGGCTGATACAGAGCCCAACTCCATCAGCAAATATGCTTTTCTCTGTCCCCGAGTCTCCAGTGGGACTGAGCTCCAACAACACACAGGAGAAAACTGCTTGGACACATATCTTTGATTGGCTTCCTGTCTCACTTCCCTATTCTCCCATCACAGTTTCCTGGAATGAGCTCCCAATTAAACCAGCTGTCTCAGAGTCTGTGCATAGAGGAAACCAAAAGAAGAAAAATTAAGATAACTGTGAATAAATCTAACAAAGTTGAACAAAATCTTTTAGAAAGAAAATTATAAAAAAATATCGAAAAACATAAAGTAAGGCCTAAATAAAGGTAGAGATGCATCATATTAATGGCAAGGAAGACATAATATGTCAAATTTCCCCAAGTTTGATCTATAGGAAACTCCAAATTGCGACAGGCTTTTCACAGACCATGTCAACCTGACCCTAAAACTTAAATGAAAAAAAAATTGCCCCCCCAAACAACCCACCAAATTACAAGGAATACTCAAGATACTTCCAAAGAAGAGCAAAATGTGGAAACTTGCTATAATAGATACTAAAACTTATATAGAGCTACAATTTTGAGAGTATGTTGCTGGCACAGGTGTTGACAAGAGATCAAAGGAACAGAGTGGAAAGCCCAGGCCCAGATAAAACAAAGGCGAAATGGGATGTGTGACCACTATAGCAAGTCAGATGAGTGGGCAACAGGGAGTGCCTTCCGTAAATGTGCCAGGATATGGTGTTTTTCCATGTGGGAAAAAATGGGAGTTGAATCTCTATTTCAGATCAGATGCAAAAATTAATTCCCGATAGTTAATAAACCAAAATGTCACAAGCAAAACTTTAAAAATATTAAAGAGAATATCAGAAAGTATTCTAATAATTTGAAATATGAAAATATGTGATAAATGAAATATAAAAGAGCATACACATACACCAAAACCACAGGGAAATAATAATTAATTGATTATAATAAGGAAAAATGGTAAAAAGAAGGGTGGACACAGAAGAATATAAACAGAGGGAACTCCTAACATGCTAGTGGCAATAAATAGTACAACCACTTTGGAAAGTAATTTACCATGGTCTCATAAAGCACTTTCCAAAATATTTCATTTTGTTACTTTAAGCACATGGGCTTCCATTGTGATTCCAGGTGAGGTTTTCTGAGCACATAAGCAGAGCGCTGCTTCCTGCCCAAACACTGATGTGGAAAAGCCGATGATGAAGAAGGACTACTAGGAAGGATGAACATAAAGAAACAATGTGATTCAAACACAGGAGAGCTACAGTTCTCTCAAGCTTCCCAGCTATTCCCTGATGTCAGAGAGGCTAGCCTTTTCAGAGGCCAGGGTTACTTTTAACTTGCAATCAATCAGTTGATATCTACCATAAGCCTTGACCTGTGCTGGATGATTAGGGTGCAAAAACATATAAGTACATACCCAAGAATATCGAAAACATATATCCATGCAAACACATACAGAAATGTGCATAGCAGCATTATTCATAATTGCTAAACAGTAGAAACAACCCAAATGTATAGCATCTGAAGAACAGATGAACAATGAGTGGTATGTGCATGTGGTCGAATATTATTCAGTCATAAAGACAAGTGAAGTTCTGCTACATGGTGTAACATGGATGAACTTGAAAACATTAAACAGCATGAAAGAAGTCAGACACACATGATGCATTGGTATGAAATAAAGGTCCAGAAGAGACAAATCAATAGAGACAGACAGTAGATTAGTGATTTCAGGGGCTGGCATAACCAGGGGGGTGATGGAAATGACCACTATTGGGCATTGGGTTTCTTTTGGAGGTGATGAAAATGTTCTCAGATTAGATCCTAATGATGATTGCACAATTTTTGGATAGGGCAAAAATGACTAAATTTTGTACTTTAAAAGATAAGTTTTGACTTCTGGCCAAGATAGAGGTATAGGTAGACATACTGTGCTTTCTTGCACAGTCAAAAGAAGAACAACAAATTTAAAAACAAAAAAACAACCAGTACTGACAGAAAATTGAACTGTATGGAAGTCCAACAACCAAGGAGTTAAAGAAGAAATTTCATCCAGACCGGTAGGAGGGGCAGGGGATGGGCAGCTAGGGTGGAGAGGACTCGCTGTGAGGTGATGGCTGGCAGAGTAGGCAATCCCACATTTGTGTGCAGATAAACTGGGAGAACAACTGGGGAGCAAGACAGACTGTGCAACCCAGGGTTTCAGTGAGGGTAAATAAAGCCTCAAACCTCTGGCTGTAAAAACCTGTGGGGGTTGTGGTTGTGGGAGAAGTTCTCCACCTCACAGGAGAGTCTGCTGGAGAGACCCACAAGGTTCTAGAACATACACAAGCCCACTCACCTGGGAATCAGCACCAGAAGGGCCCAATTTGCTTGTGGGTAGTGACAAAAGTGACTGAAAACTGGTAGAGAGCCGAACAAGTGGCATTGTTCCTTCTGGGACTCCTTCCTGCCACACAGCATCACAATGCAGCGATGTGGGTTGCTCCGCCCTGGTGAGTACCTAAGGCTCTAGTCCTTACTATGTAACAGGTGCGCCAAGACAAAAAAAAAAAAAAAGGCCCAAATGAAAGAACAGATCAAAGCTCCAGAAAAAATGCAACTTCCAGAAAAAATACAACTAAGTGATGAAGAGATGGCCAACCTATCAGATGCACAGTTCAAAACACTAGTAATGAGGATGCTCACAGAATTGGTTGAATATGGTTGAAAAATAGGGGTAAAAGTGAAGGCTATGCAAAGTGAAATAAAGAAAAATATACAGGGAACCAACAATGATGGGAAGGAAACCAGGACTCAATCAATGGTTTGGACCAGAAGAAAGAAATAAATGTTCAACCAGAGCAGAATGAAGAAACAAGAATTCAAAAAAATGAGGAGAGGCTTAGGAACCTCTAGGACAACTTTAAACATTCCAACATCTGAATCATAGGGGTGCCAGAAGGAGAAGAGGAAGAGCAAAAAATTTAAAACTTATTTGAAAAAATAATGAAGGAGAACTTCTCCAATCTTGCAAAGGAAATAGACTTTCAGGAAGTCCAGGGAGCTCAGAGAGTCCCAAAGAAGTTGGACCCAAGGAAGCACACACCAAGGCACATCATAATTACATTAGCTAAGATTAAAGATAAGGAGAGAATCTTAAAAGCAGCAAGAGAAAAGGAGATAGTTACTTACAAAGGAGTTCCCATAAGACTATCAGCTGATATCTCAAAACACCTAACAGACAAAAGGAGCTGGCAAGAAATATTCAAAGTCATCAAAGGCAAGGTCCTACATCCAAAACTACTCTATGCAGCAAAGTTATCATTTAGAATGGAAGGGCAGATAAAGTGCTTCCCAGATAAGGTCAATTTAAAGGAGTTCATCATCACCACACCCTTTTTATATGAAATGTTAAAGGGACTTATCTAAGAAAAAGAAGATCAAAACTATGAACAGTCAAATGACAACAAACTCATAGCTATCAACAACCAAACCTAAAAAAATACAACAAAATGAAAAACAAACTAAGCAAACAACTAGGACAGGAACAGAATGACAGAAATGGAGATCACAATGGAGGGTTAACAGTGGGGGAAGGAGAAGGGGAGAAAAGGGGGAAAAGTATAGGGAATAAGTAGCATGAATAATAGGTACAAAATTGACAGGGGGAGGTTAAGAATAGTACAGGAAATGTAGAAACCAAAGAACTTATATGTATAACCCATGGACATGAACTAAAGGGAGGGGAATGCGGGTGGGAGGGGGTGTGCTGGGCGGAGGGGAATAAAGGGAAGATGGGACAACTGTAATAGCCTAATCAATAAAATATATTTTAAAAAAGAAAAATATGGAAAATAAATAAAAGATAAATTTTATGGTATATGAATTATAATGAAAAAACCTAATCCAGTCTGTCAGGCAGGGTAGTGATCACCGGTGACGGTGGGGACCAGTGACTGGAGAGGACTCTGGGTGCTGATCGTGTTCTGTTTCTTGACCTGGGTGTGGGTTCCACGGCTCAGTTCACTTTGAGCTGGAACTGGAATCTTAAGTACACATGCTTGGGTATATATTGTTCATAATTGAATTATCTTCCTCAAAAAGATGGGTTCAACCCCTGCTACCTCACAATGTGACCTGATTTGTAAATAGAGTCACTGCGGATATAATTAGTTAAGATGAGGTCACACTAGAGTAGAGTTAGAACTTAATCCATTGTGACTGGTGTCCTAGAAGAAGAGAAACAGACACACCGGGAACACAACCATGGGAAGACAAAGGCAGAGGGCACAGCTCTGCTGCCACAAACCAAGGAAAGTCTGGGGCTGCAGAGGCTGGGTCCTCCCCTGAAGGGGTCAGAGGGAGCACGACCCCGACCACTCTGACCACACCGCAATATCAGACTGCCAGCCAATTATATCAGAGAATAGCCTTCTGTTGTTTGAAGCTACCAAGTTTGTAGTAATTTGTTACAGCAGCCACAGCAAAACAAAACTTATGAGTAAAGTCTAGTCCTAAAAAATAAAGCAAAATAAGGCTCATTCCTTTATCAAATAGAAGTTACTGGAGACGTTGCAAGAAGGCAATCCTTGCTCTGGCTGGTGAGATCCATGGAGGATTCTCTGGGGGTTGATGCTTGAGCCAAATTTTGAAGGATCTTGAAGAACTGGTAGGAGCTTGCCTGCTACAAAAGGAAGAATCATCCCAAAACTGCCATGCTCCTTGATGTGCAAAGCTAATATTTTAACGAGGGAGACTGGTAGAAAACAAACAGATGAGCAAATCAGGAATTACAAACGTTGGTATTTATAATGCAGGGCTCCCTGCACTGGCAGTGTTCTCATTTCACTGGGCTGGGAGGGACGAGGTCATAGACGGGCACTGCTCTGCAGCCTGGTGTCTGGACATTGGCAAAGGGGACAGGCCACCGGGCAGAGAAGCATGGTCGCTTTGTTTTCATCCCAATGCTGTGTGGCTTGGACAGGTCTCCTCATGTCTCTGAACCTCACCTCCTCCATCTGAAAAAAGATGTGGCAGGAGAAGGGGGTGTATCTAAAATCCATTCTCACTGTAATTTGACAAAATAGGTTGTTATATAAAGAGCTACATAATTTGGTTAACTAAAGCAGAATCCATGGGATAGTATCCACAGTAGGTTGATGGTGATTACTAAAGTTTCACAGCACTCCACATGGATTTTTTTATGGCGATTAAATTGAGCTGTTACATTACAAACTATTATGAAGGAAGGGAGCTGCAACCTGTGGTCTTAGTTTTTCATATTGGAGAGAGCGGTAATTCACTCCGAATGAGAAGAGCATTTGGCTCTCGAGATCGCTCCATTTTTGCATTTATCTCTTCTGTGGCCACGGTTGTTTTCACTGCAGTCTTGTCCTGACTGGAATTGCTCTCACTGCTCATGTATCTCTTAGGCTAAAAAGAGAGATGAATGCTCAGTGCCATCCCAGAGAAGGAAAATGAGAGGGCAGCTCTCATGGAATCAAAAGAACAATGGCCTTCGAGTCAAGGACCTGATCTCAAATCCCGCTTCTCCCTTCTCTTAGCTGTTCCTGAACTTCACTCTCCTCACCCATCAGAGGCATGAAAACCTGCTCCTCACACGGTAGTTGTGAATAATAAATTCATTCATGCATTCATCGAATATTTATGGAGCACCTAGATTATATATAAAAGACCCTGCAGATAAAGCAATGAAGATGACAACATGATCCATGGTCCCCAACCTCAGGGAGTTTCTAGTGTAGAGGTGAAGACAGATATTGAATAGTAACTCACAGGATTAAAGGATGAGTAGAAGTCCTCTTTCAAACGAAGGCAGTAGGAGGCAGGGAGAATGTTCAGAGTGGGAAAATACAAGATGATGCTGAACCCTTCACTGGCGTTGGCAGACTCAGCAGTGAAGGAGCTGGTGATAGGACTGAAGTGAGTGTATGTGAAGTAAGATCGTATCTTAGAGGCAGTGTTTTCCTGACAATGTATAACTTGGTGGATAAATAGCATGGTAAATTTTCTCCCAAACATAAACAAGAGCCAAAAATCTTATTTAACTTATTTTTAGGTGTGAACTAACAACCACCAATTGGGCTGATTTGTGTGATTCCTTTTCCAGAACATGGAACACTTGGCAATACTCTGGGGCAATTTGTCTTTCAAATCTCAAAGCGTTCTGAGTCATGTCATGTTTTATGACATCTCAAGCTACTTCTGAAAATCTGAATGACATAATTGGTCTTTGCCAAACATAATTTCTTAAGCGTCTTTAGATCTTTTGTGGCAATTAAAATCAGCAAGATTTCTGCAGAGGTACAAGTTGTCTAGGTTGTTACATGTCATTTGTCTGTTACCGTCCATCAGAACCTGTTATTAAACTCAGTAAGAGGGAGAGGAGAGGTGCAGTAGCTTAAAAATGAGGGTTTCAAAAGCTAGTAATCACAGAGAATGGGGGTTTTGCATGTGAAGCAAAATTTAAAAGATATCACTTGTAAACTCCAGGTACAATCAATATAGTCAGCTTTTTCCCATTGTGCTGTCCAAAGTGGTTCTCATTAGTCATTTAAATTTAATTTAAATGAATTTAAACCAAATAAAATTTAACGTTCAGTTCCTCATTCTCCTAGCCACATGTCAAGGGTTTAATGGCCACATGTGACGAGTGACTACATATTATTCAGTACAGATATGGATACTCCCACGACCAGAAGTTCCTTTGGATAAGCTAGTCAGTACAAAGAACTAAAAAGCATCCTTGCATAAGCCTGGATAAATTGGGGTTTCCTTTATTTTTGTTTCTAGAGGAACATAAGGAATATTTAAAGTTACTTCTAGAAATACATCCTCGAAAATGGCTCAGTTGGTTAGAGCATTGTCCCATTAACTGAAAGGTCACTGGTGTGATTTTTGGTCAGGGCACACGCCTGGGTTGCAGGTTCGGTCCCTGGTCAGGGCGCACGTGAGAGACAGCTGATAGCTGCTTCTCTCTCACATCCATGTTTCTCTCTTTCTCTCTCTTCCTCTCTTTCCGTCTCTTTAATAAGCAGGTCTTCAGGTGAGGATTAAAAAGATGTAGGTAAACAGCTAATAGTTGATGAACCACTTGTCATGCCATTATTATAGGAATTAATATAGATGTCCACAGTAAGAGTTAATGGTTTACAGGTACTAACATCATGTTTTTAGAGGCTATTTAGTGACATGAGAAAATGCTAATAATATTAATTTTTTAAAATCCTGTTAATACATGATGATACCAAATTATACTCAACATGGTAATTTCTCAGCAATTAGTTTATTGTGCTTTTTATACTTTTCCATATTTGTTTTTAATAAGCATGAACTATTTAGTTGCTAGCAAAAAATTTTTTTAAAAAGTATAAATATGAGGCTTGGACCTGGTAGATGAATACAGTCTAAAGCACAAAGCTCTCCAAGGGTGAATCCCTTTTCTGTTTCAGGAGGGAAGGGAAAGGTTGGTGACATTAAAAGCATTTGGACAGAAACGTCCAGGTCTAGGATCTGACTTCAGGCTGTGTTCATTCTTGTTACCCATCAGGGATCTAATACGTGTGATTCAGGTGACAAGTGTGTGGGCTGGCGGCCCTGGGGAAGGTGGTATTAAAGCAAATAGCAGTACGCCAGGCCATCCGTGGGCAGAATAAGGAAACGGTTCCAATCACAGGGAAATGGAAGTGTCAAGGCACAAAGAGGAAGTTAGTTCAAAACCTCGCCTTTATTGAATTAAAAACAGTCAAGTCATGTAGAAAACCATTTTCTTTGCTTAATTTTGATGATTTTAACGTTTACATCTTAACTTTTTTACTAGTAAGTTTGATACAATCAGCTTTTTCAAGCCCTTTCTCACTGATCAGGCAGTTCTTACCATTTCACAGATGATTCAGCCTTGTTAAAATGTTAGCAGTTTTATAAATGATCTCAAACACTCCGTATTTTGGATTTATTTATAATATATATTCCCATGTATATGATTTCTATAAAGGCAAATGAAACATGTACCTGTATAGCTACTGTAATTCTAGCTATTATAATAAATCAAACTTTGTATAGTTTTGTTCAACCTTTTCTTTCCAATGTCTGTATTCACACACATGGACATTTTGTAGTTATCTAGAGAATGTAAAAAAGTAGTCAGTTGCAAACACTGTTAATTAAGTACCTGGTTTAAAGATTAAACTCCTAGTGAGAATAAGAACACTTCTTGGAAGAACTGACAGTCAATCACTTAATCGCCTTTTATTTGGCTGGACCAGTAGCATTGGCTTTTGAGTTAAGAGTGGGAAAGGTGTGATTTTAGGCTTGAGATACTTCCTGAGGATAGCCAGAGGAACGGTTGGGAGAGAATGAATTAAATGACTTGTGAAGGCCCTACAAGCAAATTTCATCCATTCTGCAGTGTTCCCCCAACCATGGTGAGTGCAATTCCCTGCCATGATCCTAAAAGTCATGCAAAAGTCATGCAAAATTGCAATGGCGCTTTGTGCTTGGCTGCTTGGAGTGTGCCAGGCAACTGAGAGCCTGCCAAGTCACCTTCAGGTCATCTGATGATTAAATAACTTGTTATTTTAATCTCCCTGTGAAGATACTCATTGCATTTCACAGTATTTTGCAGATAAACAGCATTCCAATGTACCCCTTGTCCCCCACCATCTCCAATTTAGCTGCCAATTGCTTAAGAGAAGTCCAGGATCAGAGTCCTTCAAGCAGCATCTCAATCTCTTCTTTGGCTCCTTTATGGCCACAACCAGATTGTTTATCTCTTCTGACAGTGTTCAACTACAAGAGAGAGAATCAAAAATGAACTGCACTACATTTTCAAGTGTCAATTTTGAATATAAAGCTCTAATCAGCAGAATGCAGGTGTCAGGAATATTAGAACTAATTTTTCATTGTGCCTACAATTCAGACAATATAAGATTCAGTAGAAGAAAACCATCATTTGTCTGTTCTTGAGTTCCCTAGAAGTTGGCGTACTGATCTGGGCTTAGATTGTCATTTAAATTCACACGGCTTCTCACAGATTCTGCTGAATTGATTCACATCACAAAGGAAGTCTAAGACATATGTCAACACATTCATTGAGTGCTTAACGAGTCCTCGGCACTGTCCAGGACTGCAGTGACAGATAGAACCAGCTTCA
The DNA here is from genome assembly GCA_028533065.1 of Trachops cirrhosus. Taxonomy (NCBI): domain Eukaryota; kingdom Metazoa; phylum Chordata; class Mammalia; order Chiroptera; family Phyllostomidae; genus Trachops; species Trachops cirrhosus. The sequence goes on along the minus strand of CM052538.1, from coordinate 20,218,686 downwards.
GCATTTGTAACCGTACGCTGTTTTTCTAATAAATTGGATGACACCATATGGAGACCATCTTCTAATTCCTTGGGAGAGAGAGAATGTGGGACAGAGGGTCTGGTCAGTGCCTCTACATCTTTGTTTTGGTCTCTGCATCACTGTTCATGATGACTGGACTCTCTGAAAGTTGTGGATGCTTTTCCAGGACTCTTATAAGCCCTTGAAGGTCTAGATGCCAGCACCCCATCAGTGTTATTCAAAACTAATAGTCTCAAGTCATGCTTGCGCACCCAGACATATTTACAGAGCAGGACCCATGGGGCTGGGTTCAGGAGGTTTTCAGTCTCACCTCTCTCCACTAACCTTCCAAGAACTATCATAGAGGTTGAGTCACCCAGCTGTGTTACTTTCTCATTGCTGCTCATTAAATTTAGCAACTTAAACAACACTAATTTATTACCTTACAGTTTTGTCCGCTAGAAATAGGAAATGGGTGTCAATGGGGCTAAATGAAAGTGTGAATAAGGCTCCATGTCTTTCTGGAGGCTCTAGGAGAGACTGTGGCTCGGGCCCTTTCTAGCTGGTAGAGGCCTCCCAGAATCCTTGGCTCGTGGCCTCCTTCCTCTATGTTCAAAGCCAGCAATGTGGGCCCTCTCTGTGACTTCCTTCCATAGTCACATATCTCTCAGATTAATGTTATCGTTTAGCTGCCCTCTTTCACTTTAAGTCCCCTTCTGACCACAATAGGTCTACACAGATAATCCAGGATAGTTTCCCCATTTTAAAGTCAGTTGATTAGCAAACTTAATTCCATCTGCAACTTTGGTTCCTCTTTGCCATGTACCCAACATATTCACAGGTTCCAGAGATCAGGACATGAACACCGTTGGGAGGCTATTGTTATGCCTGTTATACCAGCCCAAATTCTCTCTTTGCTCATGGTCTGTTGGGAACCACCCTGCCTGGTTTCAGAAGCTATAACCCCCCATGGCTAAGGCTGAGTGAGTGACTTTCGGACCATCAGCCACTAAGGAGACAAAGCTTATCTCCCTGGTGGGAGTGCTTCTGCTCCTTTTTCTTCACCCTGCCTGGTCCCCAATGCTTGATTGGTTAACCAATGACAGGTAAGTTTCCCCAAGGGGGGAACGACCTAAGACAGGCACGATCATGGGGAGGCCCCAGGAAAAAACTTGGGGGGCTATAACAAAAAAGGGTGATGAACCCTTGCCCCTCGGCTTTGACATAGCCTGAGTCCTCATTCTGTCTGAGAGTAGTCTCCTAATCTCTTGGCTGCCTTACTCCCCCTGCCTGACTTAAGCCTGAAACACTGACAGAGGGTGGTGCAGCCCTGTGCTGGAAAGGGCGATCAGGCCTAAGAAAGAATATGTAAAATCCTGTGAAGCCTGCTTTGTTTAGAATGCTCTCAATTAAATGATAAGGGTCCAAGCAAGAAGTTCGTTCCTCAAAGTTTTATGGCTCTTTAGCTATCTGACCCTGATTCAAAATAGGCCCTCAGAGTTCTTTGTATATTATCTATTGTTTGATCCTTACTGCCAGACAATGATTATTGAGCTTTATCTGTATTCCTGTGCAAAATGAACCCAATGAAAGCCCACTGAGGAAAAGGCTTTGGGCTCTTCTTTGAGAGATTGACCACCTTTCCTCCCCAAGAAGATCATGTCTTTGGTAGACTTATTCTCATTTGTGGTGGCTGGAGGGCGGGGCACTATGGGAGGAGCCCCCCACAATGGTCCTTTTCTCTTTGCAGCCCATCACATTCTTCTCACTGTGGTGGGTGGGATCTGAGAGGGCTGCCAGTGACTTCTGCCTCCTGGCATTTATCCACTTGTGTAATTCCCTCCCTTTGAGTGTGGTGGGACCTGTGACTTACTTCTAACCAATAGAACGACAATGGTGATGCCATGTCACTTTCCTGATTATGTTCCATAAGAATGTCACTTTCATTTTTAATAGCCTTTATTTTTTAGAGCAGTTTTAAGTTTACCACTGAGCTGAACAGAAGGTACAGAGATTTCCCATATACCCCCTACCCCCACACAGGCCTAGCTTTCCCATTATCAACATTCCCCATGAGGGTGGCACATTTGTGTCCTTGTCATCTTGATACAGAGTCTCTCTGTTGCCTACTCAGTTTTCTTACTTTCATAAAGCAAGCAGCCATGCTGGGGAAGCCCAACACCCCCACCACCGAGGAGGAAAAGGAAGGGTGGGCTCTCTCCTTTACTTTAAGGCTAGAGGGACCCTTTGGCAACATCACGCAGCTTAATGTGTGTCCTTTTCCTAGTGCCCTTGTTCTGCCTGAAAAGTCTGAATGGCGAGGAGTAGCTTGGTCAGCTGATTAGACAAAGGAGCAAAGGAGAAGTCACTTCAATAGGGGAAGGAGGGACTGTGACTCCCCTAGTTTTTGTGAGCAAAGAGTGTATTCCTGTAGCATAGGCCTGTGAGGGGGACTCAGGTCCTGTCTACAATGGTCTAGAGAGGCAAGCAGTCGTCAGGCCAAAGAAGTTCGAGGTACCACTGATGCCTAAGGAAGAAGAGAAGTGACAGCCAAGGAGATGCTCTTTCTTGGAAGAGTGTGCTCTACACTCTCCCTGGGGCGGTGGCATGGCCTTGAGGCAGCTCCCTTTTGTTGAGGGCACTTTCCAGAAAGCCACTCGGTGGAGCACCTCGAGGGCCAGTCCTCCAGGAGCTGGGGGACAACTGAGGCCTGCCTTCGGATGGCTCCTCCCAGTGTCACTACACTGATGACACCACCTTTCCAGTGTAGCTCCTGTCTGCAGGTACGTGAGCCGGGGAGAAGGAGGAGTTTTTAATCATTTGAGGGAACTGGGCTTTTAATTAGAATCTAGAATAGCTTTTATTACCTTAAAGGTAGTCAGAAAATCATGGGGCCTGCTCTATTTTTCATTCATGGGCAAGGAAAGAAATATCCCCATGGAATAAATTTATAGAAATGTGTAGCTAGCTAAACTTCCTTACATCCCCCAAGCCTTGGTTATAACTGCAGCTGTTTTTAGAAAAGCAGCCTTGGGAAAGATAACCCTCGCAGAGGGAAATTGCTCCAAGGCTGTGCTCCCACAAAGGCAGGCCCTGGAGCGGCGGCTGTAGGTTTGTGTGGATGTGGGGCCTCAGATGCCTCTGGCAGCCTGGTCTGGCCGTGACTCTTCTCCGGGTCCTGTTTTCAAATATATTAAACAAAATGCTATTATTAGAAAAGCCAAAGATATTGAAATATTGTTATGGGAATATTTTAAAATTATGATATGTGTGCTGCTTTACACATTAAATGACAAGATATAAAATAAAAATCTTGCCCTGGCCAGCATAGGTCAGTTGGTTGGGCATCGTCCTGCAAAGTGAAAGGTTGCTGGTTCGATTCCCAATCAGAGCATGTGCCCGGGTTTCAGGCCTAGTCCCTAGTTGCGGGGCATGCGAGAGGAGACCAATTGGTGTTTCTTTCACACATTGATGTTTCTCTCCCTGTCTTTGTCCTTAAGTTCCCCTCCTTCTAAAATTAATAAATAAAATCTTAAAAATAAATAAATAAAAATAAAAATCTTATCATTTAATGTGTAATATTAAGTTTCAAAATAACTTCAAAGTAATAATGTCATAAGTAACATTTTGAATACCTGTGTGGCTGTAATTAACATGAAAATATCCTTGATTTCTATTGGTGCCAGTGTTTCGGGCACTGTGGTTTGTCACCTACATTCCTAGTTGAAGAAAATGCTAAATTTTACTTCAAGATTACTGAAAATGAAGATGTAAGGACCTTAAAACCGGATCCATCCCCTAAGCTACCTTCTTCATTTCAATTCCTGTGCTGCTAGGCACAGTTAAAGAGCATCTTTCCATCATGCAGATTTGTCCATGAAAAATTCATGGGCTCCAACCCCAGCTCCAGCCTCGTGATGCTCAGCAGTGCACACACTGGGCAGCTCTCCCATTCCCTTTGGTGACCACTCTCAGAATCTCTGCAAATCAGCCCATGTGCCCCTTCCTCTAGTTAGCTCGTTCTGATATTATTGCACAATCTGAAGAGCTCCGCCCAGGGGTGAGGGAAAAAAGGATTGCCAGCGTCCCAAGGGGAAGCATCCCTGGCTGCATATATATTTGTGCCCAAATTCTTACCACCTGTGCAAACCCCCTGACTTTGGTCTCCCTGCACATTTTATGCTTTCTCTGCCCCCATCCCCAGGGAAAAGGAAGCAGGTTGGAGTCTGCCCCCCTCTCGCCTGCCCCCCAACTAGGGATGAATTGGGCTTCTGTGGTTGAGAGAAGAAATTTCAAGGGATGCTCAGAGCATGATGGACATAGGACACAGAGGGGTGTGTGTGTGTGTGTGTGTGTGTGTGTGAGCACCATTGAGAGTGTACATGTATATATTCTTCCAAGTGTGTACATGGTCTTCTATGCAGGAAGAAGCTCTCCTCTGCTTTTCCAAGATTTAATCAGGGGACCAGAATCTTTTGCCTTCACATCCTGAGATAAATGAATACCTGATGCCCTTGTGGAGTACACGACATGGACACCTGTACTGATGGCTCTGACCATGGTCTCCTTGAAACCCTGCATCATTCTATCCCTTCCACTGCCAGGTGATGGCTTTGCCTCCGTCCATGGACACCTCCTCACCTTTCTGTTTCCCATGTGCAAATATGTGTGGCTTTCTTCTGCCTTTTCCCTTCAATTTCAGAGCATGAGATGCCTGCCTTTTGTGCAAAGCCAACACCTGCTATGCTCTTGATCCCACCAGGGGTCTCTGCACCTGGCTGCATTAGTTACCCCCTCTTCATTCTTCTTTTCTAGTTGTCCTATAATACCAGTTCCATTCCATATAAGCCTTCTCTTGACTCCGAAGTTCCCCTCTACTAGTCTTCTTCTCTCTCAGACTAGCTTCTGGAAAGAGAGTTCTCTACAAACATTTTCACTTCTTCGCTACCATCCTCTGGCCTTCTCCTCTAGGACTCCCCTGAATGTCCTTCCACAAGGGTCCTCAGGAACCTCCATGTGGCCTGAGTGGCTGGGTAACTTTTCAGTCCTTAATTTACTGGACTACTCTGCACATTTTTCGTTGATGATCACTTCTTTCTGCAGGAAACTCTTGACTCTGTTAGCTTCCATGACACCTTGCAATACAGAACCTGTCAGTCCCATGCTCTTGTCTAAGAGGAGTAGCTACATGCAGAGTCCCTGTCTGGGTGACCCCATGTTCTGAGACACAGAAACCCTACCTACAGCCAATCTGTGGAGGTCATGCTGAGCAAGGCCTTTAGAAGAAAGCAGTCATGGGAGGACCTGGCCAAGACAAATAAGCAACAAATAAGCTGAAATGGCACAGAGAAAGAGAAATGAGGAGAGAGAGATAGAGAACAAATAGAGATAGAGAAACAGAGATGGAGAGATAGAAGGAAATAGACAAAGAAACAGAGAGAAAGCATATGCTTGCTAAGAGGTAGAGGTGGGAACAGTGTGTCAGCCTAGAGAAATGGATGGAGAAGCCTCACTTCCTATATGTACTATTTACTGTTCCCAGCTCTGCTTGAGGGCTTGAGGCCTGGCCCCTTTTATATCTATGAGAGTGCTTTATCCCTACAATAAACTTACTGTATATTGATCTAGTGTTTACGTTTCTGTTCATTATAATCCAAAGGAAGCTTGTCTAAGACAGACACCTCGAACTTTGTAGTCTGTCTTCTTAAATGTGCATTTGTGTTTGTATTGGGCCAGAACTACAAGGCTCTTCATTATAATCCTCTTTTGTTCTTTACTAAGAACAACTGTATCGATGTACATATAGACACCTGATTTTGAGGTCCTGCCAGCACACGGTCCAAGTTCTTTAAGTGAAATTTTCAGGAGAACATATGCCCGTGAAGCAAAACCCAACGTGATGGTTCAGGAGCTGAGGGAGAGATTGCGGATGCCATTGTGAACCTAAGGATCAAATTCCTCTGAAGTCTGTTGAACAAGTCAGTAAAATCAGACTGTTCTATGAGTACCTTTCTGATTTATGAAGAAAAATATCTAATTGAGTAATGACCATTTTTCTCATCATTCCTAAAAAATATCTGTTTTGGTGATGGAATCCTTTATTATCATTTATGATAATTCACGAGCACTTGAAATTCTCAGCTCTCTGAAACTATTATGACCAGCTTCGCCCACAGTTGCTGCTGACCCATTCTCTCCTTCTTTCCTTCATGCGCACTCATCATTGTGCAGCCTGCACCATGTGAATTCTTTCACTGTAAGCGCGTACACTTCCCTCACCTCTCCATTAATCCCTGCGCTTCCTTCAGACTCAGCTCGAATTGCACCTTTTCCATGAAGCCTTGCTCAGAGCCTGCAGTTGCAAACCTTACAACCTTTTTGGAATTCCTTTAGCCCAGGATTACTCAACACTGACCTGGAGTCAGTTTTGTCCCTCGGGGAACATTTGGTAATGTTTGGAGATGTTTTGGGTTGTCACAACTTAGGGGAGAGTGCTACTGGCATTTAGTTGGTAGAGACCAAGGATGTTGCTAAACATTCTGCAATGCAACAAATAGTCGCCCGACAACGTCAATAATGTTGAGAAACCTTACAGTCTAGCCCGACTTTGGCACCATGAACCTGCTCATGTGACTACTCATTACTGTGTGAACTCTGAGGGCTGGATGGGGAACTTAAGAAATCAGTTGTTGCCCTCCTGCGTTTTATGAGTGTGAAGACTGACCAAAGAGAAGCTGCCAAAAGTCACCGAGAGTGCTTTTAGTGGGGCTTTATCCCCTGACCCCTGAGCCTCTGACCAGTTCCGTTTCATTTCTCTAAAGAAGAGTGGGATCTTTTATTAAATGTACAGTGACGCTCCCCTCCAACCCTTAGTCAGTCACGAAGAACACAGTATGTACTTGTCAGGTCAAAATAACCCTAGATTGTATAAAGTATCATTTTATTTCCCTGCAAATGTATTTTCTTAAAGAACTGGGACCTTTTCTCCTGGGTATAACCTCTCAAAAGGAAAGATGACTACATCTAAATCACAGAAAGAGGAAATTCTATGGAGATCTTCTGTGGAAGTATTTTCCACATTAATTAGAGTAAATACTAGCTAACTGAGTGTTACACATTTAAATGATGGTGATGAAAATTACCGCCTTAGCAGCACAGAGGAAAACAGGAAGGATTTTTACTCAGGGGAATAATCAACTGAATTCTTAGAGAGAAACTAGAAAATAACCCCAAACAAACAAATAAAAAATCAACAAAATACAGAAACTTATTCTAACCCATTTCTATAAATAAATAATTATTCTCCTTGGAGAAAAAAAATATGTAAGGAATTGTTGAGAGAATTCAAAAAGGAGAGCTGATTAGCTAGTATTCTGCATTTTGGAGGCAGAACAGTATAAGCAGAAGTTCAAGTGCAGGCCTGGAGCAAGATGATCCTGGGTTTGAGTCCTGGCAGCGCTGCAGAGCAGCTGTGTGACTTGGGTAAGTGCCTTAATCCCTCAAATCCTAGTCTCCACAGCTTCAAAGTGAGGATCCGTAACACTACTTCCCAAAATATGGAATTGTGAGGGCTTGATGAAGGAACACAGGAAAAGTGTTACTTTTTAGCCATGGGATCAGGCCAAATCCAAGCCCTGAATAAATGAGATCAATTGCTGCAATGATTTCCACCTACTGTTCTTTAATTTGACTTCTGAAACAATGGGAAGATCACTTAGTCTTGCTATGTCAATTTTTATTTCCTCAGAAGTATGACATCCCCTTCCTAACAGAGAAGAGAACTTCCATCGCACTGGAATCTTCACATTGAATTATTAGCCAACCAGCATTCCTTTTCCAATTTAAAATAAAACAATAAGCAAAATCTTTTACATATGCATATGTGGGGCTTTCACATTGTGTGAACAAGTGTGTAGTTGTAAGTATCTGAAAAATGATTTAAACTTGACTTTCCTTCCTTCCTTCCTTCCTTCCTTCCTTCCTTCCTTCCTTCCTTTCTTCCTTCCTTCTTTCTTTTCTTTCTTTCCTTTATTTCTCCCTTTAACAAGATGTGAAAATGCACATATATGGGGTTGTGTGACAATATAAGATATCTATAGAGAAAGTATCAAGCATTTATGTTTTATGGGGAAGTCTGAGAAGGAAAATTTCAGACACTTCAATTCCAGCCCTGCCTGATGCAAGGTATGAGATATCAGGCAAATCACTTAACTATCTCTCATCTGTAAAGTAAGGGGTTTGGTAGATGATTACTATGGTTTCCTCCAGTTTTAGTTAATGGATTGTATTTTTATTTTTGGAGAGTCACAACAGACATCCAATTTATGTTGTTTAAAATGATCTTGTCATTATGTTTTAAAGATTTTATTTATTTATCTTTAGAGATTGGGGAAGGGAGGGACAAAGAGAGGGAGAGAAACACTGATGTGAGAAACATCTATCTACCTCCTCTTGTACATCCCCCAACCAGGGACTGAACTTGAAACCCAGGTATGCCTAACTGGTGTACTTCCACTTTGCAGGATGACACCCAACCAACTGAGTCATACTGGTTACGGCAGATCTTGTCTTTTTAATAGAAAGTACAATCTGCGAGAAAAGAGTGAAGCATCATTGGATTTTAAAATGATACTTTAAATTTTGAATGGATCTCTTTGTCCAAGCATTTTGTCAGTTTATGTTCCCAAACTAGATTTTTGGCTGCGGTGCATAAGACCCCACACTCAGAAGGACTCCATGATTAACTTAATCCTCTGCTATTGCTGCCTTGAAATTCTTAATGTTTGAACAATAGGCCCCACATTTTTGTTTTACACTAGGCTGTGCAAATTACACAGCTGGCTGCAACTTACAGTTTATAGTGTAATTTCTAGGCTCAGGACTCTTTCCTTTTTTTAGTTAGAAACCTACACTGACCTCTTTCCTCTGCAGCCGTTTTCAGTTTTTATAAAACTTTTTCACCACCCAGACTACAGTTGGGTGGAAAACTGTACACAGGACACACAGTGCCTGCCCGGACTTCAAAGGGCAGAGGCTCCATCACTCAGCCCAGCCATCTGTAGGGGTGGAGGTTCTGTCAGTGGCAATTCCCATATTAGTGCAAATGTTTGCAAGAGTCTAGTAGATTGCATGGAGGACTCAGCGATAAGTAGTCCTTCTTTGAAAATTGGAGGCTGTCAGCCAGGCCAAGGAAGAACATTCCTTGAACACCCTCATTGAACAGCATTGAATGGCCCTTGAACACCAAGGCAATTTTCTGAACATCCCCAGTCCCCATCCCCTGGCCTTATTGGTGTTAGTATTTTCTCAAAGCCTGACCACTCTGCTTTAGGGGTCTCTAAAGTGAAGTAAAGAGGTAACTACTCAGAGAAAGACTCTGAGTTCAGTCATTGCTTGGAAAGATGATTTAACTTCAAAAATCACTTCTGATTCCTTAGTGTGTGCTGTCATTTCGTTATGCCAGGGGCCTAGGGCACAGCCGGAAGCAAACACAATAAAGATGAGCTAATTCCAATTTATTGCAGCCAATCTGCGTTTACTCCACAGCCTGTGAAATGTGGATACTACTCAGGTCGCAGAGCTGATGTAAGGCTATAAGGAGATAATAAGTGACTAGGCACTTGAAGAGCTACTTCGGGGTGAAAGTATTTGCAAGGTGTCATGTAGGCAAACGATTTTTTTTGAAAAAGCAATGTATTCCCGGAGGTATGTAGAGGTTTTTTTCCCCTTAATAGGAGTAGCTTAAATTGAAGCAGAGATAGGACGAAATTTAAATGATTTGCCTTCTCTCAATTTTCGAACAGTAGAATTTGACACCCAACGCCGCGGCCCTCCCGGACCAGTCATAGAGGGGAATGCCAGCCGAAAAGAGATGGCAATGGAGAAAAAAGATAGTGCTCACGCCAATGTTGGCCATGTCTGCATATAGAGCTTCCTGCCCCGTTGCTTTCCTCTTTCCACGTCCGCCTGGTACTAAAGCAGGGGAAGACAAGCCCACTCTGCTCCCGCCCCCGGGTCCCGAGCTATTCTCCCAGTAGCAGTAAAACCAGATCAGGAAAGGAAGCGGGCTCTGGAAAGAGGTGGGGCCGGGTCTCTGTGGGCGGGGAATGAGGGGTGGGGCCATGGCCTAATCCCGGCAGTTGAAGCTGTGACCAGACCGGGAAAGAAAGCAGGCTGGGAGGGAAGGGGCGGGGCCAGGCTGAGGTGGGCGGTCCAGGGGCGGGGCCACAGGGGCCTTATGCGAAGTCAGGCGGAGCCCGGGGCTTGGCACCGAGAGGCGGGGCGAAGCCGAGGTGGGTGGGACTGGAGGGGAGGGTCCAGGGTGGGGTGGGGTTCGCAGTGGGGCGGGGTTGCCCTGCGCTAGGGCAGAGCCTAGCCACTCCGTCCTCCAGCCACCTCCAGAGCCGTGCAGTCTACCAGAGCCCTGGACGAAGCGTCCCGGGGCGGGGAGGAGGGCGAAGGGACCTGGCAATGGCTTCGCGGGGACTCCCGGGGTCCGCCGTCCTCACCGCTGCTGTCTTTGTGGGAGGCGCCGTGAGTTTGCCGCTCGTGGCCCCGGGTGAGTTCCCCGTTAGCTCCGGGGCTCGTAGGAGAACGCTAGGGATAGAGACTGCAGACTGCAGCCCCGCTGCGCCCCCCGCAGCTGTAGTCCTGGGCAGTGGCGAAATGCGGGCTCTGAACTGCGAGCTGTCCGGGGGTGGCCCCGGAGTTGGCGGAGCTTGGCGACCGCTCTGATCCCTCCCTTCCCGCCTGCGGGGCTCCCGCCTTCACTCTGCTCGCCGGCTTCTCGGAGGACCTGTTACCCCCGCCCCCACCTCTGAGCTGTCTCGGGTGTGGGGATCGAGCCTGGTCTTGCACGCCTCAGGTGCGCTTCCGCTCGGCACCTCCGAGACCCGTCAACCCCTTTTGTGCCGCCCTTGTCCTCAAAGGCCCGGGGAGCGGAAGATCGTGTCACAGGGGACCGGGTGCACTGGCGCTGTCGCCGCTCCGCCTCCCCCCCGCCCCCGCTTTATAGTTTAAAACCTTGGGGAATTTCAATTCTTTACTTTCCAAGTTTTAATTTATTTTAGTGGTGGATGGATTCTTGTAACAGGTTGGGAATTTCAGATTTCTTCTCACATATCCTGTATGAATCAGGCTTGGAAAAAGGGAAGGCGCGTTTGTAAACTTAGATTTTTCTCTTAGTTGAGGCCTGTCACCACAAAAGGAACCTAATGTGGTCAGAGCAGGAAGCCACCAGCTGAATTGATAAAGTGTCATCTCCAATGATGAATATAGAGAAGGAGTTTTTCTTTGAAATCTAAGAGGATATGTAGATTTTATGGAAGTCCTGTCTCAAACTCTTGTTTTTATAACTGTAGGCACCAGGGATTCCCCCTCTTAACTGCCACCTTACTGAGTAATTTAAAAATAATAATAAATATATACCTTCTTGGCCTGTTGGGGTCACCACAACCTGGGATTTTAGGTCAGCAAGCTCTTCTTAGCTTGAGCAGCTCCTCTTCAGGTCCAAATAATAAGCATCTGGAAGTCTTCCAACTGTGCCTATCTCCTCCATAAAAACATACACTATTCTTCACTTTGGCTTCAACTTTTTCATAGAAAACAGAACATGTTAGGAAGGAAACAGAATGACACATACCGTATTTTTCGGACTATAAGATGCACTTTCCCCCCAAATTTGGTAGGAAAGGGGGTGGGTCTTATAGTGGGAATATAGCTTTACCTGGCTTGTTTGGGGGGGAGCAGCGGCCTATGTTATTTATGTTATTAAATATTTTACCACATTTTTTTGTTCAAAATTCTTTTTCCTATTTCCCTCTAAAACCTAGGTGCGTCTTATGGTCTAGTGCGTCTCACAGTCTGAAAAATTCAGCACATCTCCTGAGCCTTTATTAGCAGACACGTATTTCCTTCGGCCATCCTCCCTAGGGAGATGGCAGCTAGTGACGTGATTATTGGATGGGAGATTTTGGTTTTCAGCCTGAGTGTCATTGCTGAGACAGGTCAGTGCATTATCAGGTTCAAACCGGACCCGAGGTTGTAGACAGTAGGTTGAGATACAAAGTCAGTTGCTCCAGAATTTGAAGAGCTTAACCTGGGAGTAAAATTCAGCACATGCTGCATGTAATCTTCCATCAACCAGAGAAAACCGTCCCTAGAGTAAGTTTGTGTTTCCTTGGATCTCTGAGCAGCACCAGCTCTCAGGACTAGAATGAAGAAAACTCTCATCTAATTGCACAGTAATCTCTCTGTCTCTTTTTTAATGAAATGGAACACTTGAGAAGAACAAGGTGTCTAAAAAGGAAAGAATCCAGAGTATAAATGTGTCGGGGTGACTTGAGACCTGACCAGTCAATATTGGTTACCCGGTGGAATCTAAGACAGTGTTAATGTTTGTAGAGAATGTTAGGGAGGTAGAGAGAAAGAAATGGGAAGTGATGTTGAGTACCTGCTATGGGCCAAGTTTCGAGTTGGGCACTTCAATATGCATTTTTACACTTATTTCTCATAATCCTGGGAAGTTCTTACTTCCAGTGAGGCAGCTAAGGCCCAGAGCGGTTGAACAGTTGGTCCAACATCACATAGCTAGTCTATCAGCCAGCATTTATTTAATCAGAGAAGCAGAACCACTAGCAGGTGTGTGTGTGTGTGTGTGTGTGTGTATCTATCTTTATATGTATCTTTATCTTTGATAACCTAGGCAGCTTAATTCCAAAGTTCATTCATTCTCTTTCTACTGTACCCACTGCTCCTGAGTGAGAAAACAGAGCAGAAATCAGCCTGGGCAGTCCTGTTGAGATTCTAAGACAGGGAGTTTAAGACAAAAAATTGTAAGCAGGAGGTTATGAGAGGATGGGAAGCAGGAGAAAGTAGAACAGATAACTGCACAGAGGGTAGTGGCTGTGTCTCTCACTTCCCGCCTAGTAGGAGAATCTCATTAAACTGCTGTCTCTCAGTAACAGCATTTGAAACTATCCCACAAGCAGCAGAAGGGATGATTTTTCACATCTTGGCTTATGTGTGTCTTTAAGTTCTCTGGTTACTCAACCTTTGGGCTTATTTGTTTCTCTGTGTGACAGTGGGCACGGCCTTCTAGGAAGGAGCAGGCAGCAAAGGTCCAGGGGCTGGTGAATAAGAAGTGCCCTCTCCCTGGGCTCTGTGGGCCGCCATCCAGCCTCCTGACTCCTCATTTAGATGCCAAAGATAAGCTTTATTAAATTCTGGTTATCCTGTGGCCAGATAGCTACTCAGATGTACATCCACATCAAACATAATCAGTAGGCAGAATATTTTGAGAAAGCACTCCTTGAAGCTTGGGATTCCAAGTCCAAGTTTGATTTAAAGAGGAAATGAAAAATTTGAGAAGTGCTTGTCATTCCCTCTCTTCCCCCCCACCCCAGACCCCGCCCCAAAGAAATTAATCAAACAGTCTATTTGGAGTTTCAGCAGTTGAATTTGAATGAGAGAGGTCACAGGCCCGGGTGATAGGAGTAAAAAAAATTATTGTTACGTTTTAAAGAATTGTTTGGCTCTGAGGTTGAAGTTTAATTATATATTGAGAAATTATTTAAAACTGACAAAATAATTTAAATTGTCATTGTTTAAAACTGTTATGTTGAGTGGTTTCTAATTATTTTAGGGCACTTACGTCAGTAACTGGTAAAGATTTGGTGGGCTGCGGAAAGCAGGTGGAATAAGGAGTGTGGTGTGGCCACCAAGGACTATAACTGGAATTTGGAGTGAGTTCATAACAGACACTCGGCTCTTTTTGAAGGAAGAAATGCAATGTTTATTATACCTGTTTTGTGGCTGGCTCTGGTCTATGTACTCAGGTCATTTAATTCTTATACCACTCTGTCCTGTAATAAATACTGGAATAATTTAAGTATTCTTTTTTCCTAATAGATGAAAAAATTGAGTCTCTGAGAAGTTAGCTTGAAAAAGTCACTCAATAAACTATATAATTGTCTGTCCCCTATGCTGTACACCTTAAACTAATACAAAAGAATATTGAAGGTACACTGTACTTTAAAAATAAAATAAAAAAAAAAGGAAAAGGTCACTCAAATTTGGATTTTGACCTTGGTCAGATCTATTTAATTCTAAAGCCTGTTCTTATTATATTACTAAATCACTTTTTTTCTTTCAAGTGAGAAATTTCTTTTTATTCTAAGATATTTATAAAGAATCACAAAGGGTAATGGCAAGATATAGCAGAAAGAGCATTGAAGTCTGCCGAGTCCTGGACTCGAGTCAAAAGTCAAGAAGAGGCCCTGCCACTTTTGGGAGTGTGGCTGTCTGCCTCCATTCTCTTCCCTGTAAAATGGGCGTGTGCCAGCTCCTGTCTTTGCCTGCCTTACTGGCTGCTAGCAGGGATCAAATGAGCTATTGTCTTTGAAAGGTCTTAGCAAATGGCAAAGTGGCATATATCTTTTATTGTGTGTATTATTTTTTCTGAATTTCTTCCCCAAGGTGTTCATCAGGTTGGGATGATATTATAATGTGAACCGAACTATCTAATAAATATATACCACTAACAGTGTAAGGTTTTCATTCTGGAGGTGGTGATGGTCTTGCAGTGATAGGTTCATTGTGAATATATAAAAGCCCAGAGTGACACCTCAGATTCATAAGTTTGCTGCCATCGACTGGGAGGCAAGCCTCCAAATCTTCTTTTCCCATTTTCCCTCAGCTAAACTACAGTGCCCTTGGTATTTTTGGAAAATTCCCCACAGGATTTAAAGTTTGAGGAAAGGAGGATCTCATTACTCCAAGGTACACTGTTAGTCTGTTTCATTCTGGTCTTCTCTCTCTCTCTCTCTCTCTCTCTCTCTCTCTCTTTTATTTGGATAGGATCATGCAAATACAATTTTGTGTCCTGAGTTTTTCACTTAATGTTCTACATGAAGCTTTCTCCATTTTCCTATACTCAAAAAATGGCTGCATCATATTCTATTTTATGGATTCACTGCATTTTACTTCATTGTGCCTCCATTTTAGGATATTTCAGTTGTTGCTAATTATTTTCAAGTGAATTTTAAAACTCATTGTTTCAGTGACCATCTATGCATGAAGCTTTGTCCAGATATCGATGACTTCCCAGGAAAGGAGTTCCTGAAAAGGCATTTGGGGATCAAAGGTATTCCTGTTATTGAGGCACTGAGGACCTCAGTATTGGTGACCTGCAGGGTGTCCCAGTTTACATTCTCAAAGCAACAGTCAAAGGACTCATTTTTCACACTGTTGGCATTTTCTTTGAAAGGTGTATTTGCTAATTTGTAGTGTAAAAATCTGTACCGTGATTGTTTTAATTTGTATGGTTTTGATTAGTAGTGTGATGACTATTTTTTTAAAAAAATATCTGAGCCATTTGCATGTCTATAATCCTTTATGGACAATTCTGAAATCTGAAAATCAAAAAATTGTTTTGAGGCTTTTTGCATGTTTTGTTGGTGGTAAACCCTAATGTGAACCAATGTGAGATTCCATAGTATATATTTATCTCTGTATGAATATTGCTAACTTTTGCTGCAGTTATGTTAATGAGTTTGATAGCTGAGTGTTACATAATGTATGCTAAACGCATTGCATCACTTTTCTAGAATCACAGTTGGAATTTTGAGGCATATCTGAACCCCAGGTTTTCAGATAAGGGATCATGGTCCTGCGTTTCCTTTTTTATGACTCATATTTTCTTATCTGTGGGCAGCCAAATGTAAAACTGCTCAAAATAGTAAAATACCCTATGGAGAAAATGACTCCTTAAATGAGTGGCGCTTCACAAAAAGAAGCACTATTTTGGTACTGTAGTGAAGAGTCTAATAAGATAAGCTATGTGGGAAAAGCTGAAGTTTTGTTTATTTTTGGTGGCTTTAGGGATGGGTGGCCATTGTAGTGGACACTTGATGGAGGAATTAGGCCAGATTTCTCTTCTTTGGGTTATTGACACAGTTGTCTTTGTGAGGAAGAAAAGAAATGGAATCCACCCAAGGGACTTTTTGGGGAGGGAGGAATGGGTAGAGGGTGGCAGATACCCCAGGCAAACTGAGTTTCTGTGCCCAGTCATCTCACCTTGAGGATTCTTTTGCCAAACTATTTGAACTTGGGGAACTGGTTTTCTATAACCCCTTTGAGATATCCCAAGGTCCCGCTTTCTCGTCTTTGCTCACCCCAGGATCCCAAGCAGCTGCCAGCTCTCCCCGACTCTCCTACCCCTATTTTGTTCACCTATTTCTGTGTAGAATAAAGTGCCTATGATACAGAAGGAAAAAATCTTTAAACTACTTTCCTTATCTATATTATGGAGAAATATGGCAGAGTTGCCTCATGGATTATTGTTTTGAGGTAACATATGCATGGTCTACTGCCATACTGCCTTGAATGTGCCTGATCTTGTCTGATCTCAGCAGTTAAGCAGGGTCGGGCCTGGTTAGTACTTGGACGGAGATAAAACACGCACAGCACAGTGTTTGGCACGTAGCAAGTGTTAAAAAAGAGTATTATTAGCATTCTGCCCTTAGCCAAATGCTAACCATTTACTAACCTGCCACAGCTGTCAGATGGGATTTTCCTTTTAGATACCCTCTGTCGTCTTGCTCTTGAGTCTTGGATGCTAAGGGTAGTGTGTATCGGGCACTGGGCTTTGAGAAGGCTTTGTTGGGTAGTTGCCCCAGGCTGCAGGGGAAGGGGGAGCAACAGGGACCAGTGGGTTTAGCAGGGAACTCTCTTGGGACGCAGGGGGTATGTAGGACTGAGCCATTTAGCTACTGAAATTAGGCAAGGAAAGAGAGAAAGAAAAAAGGAAAGGGACCATTACCTTTATGGGACACTTTTTGGGGAAGAATTTTGGAAGCTTCACTGATTGGTTTATCTCTAGCCAGTTCATCTATAGGTTTAGGCATACAATTTCGACAGTTTTGCCCTAAGGTTTGATGTAATTACCCTATTGGCATGGTTTTTGACTATGCTAAGGAGTGACTTAGGGTGGTACCTGAAAGCAAATAGAGGGTGGGCCCTTTCAGCTGGACCACCCCGCCCCCCGTGCCCCCACTGACTTCTGCATAGGGAAAGAGGGAGGGGCGGGAGGCTGCAGACCAAGCTCTGGACAAACTCTTGAACAAGACTGGATGTGCTCCCAGGATGGTGAACATGTGGAGATGAGGGAAAGCCGTGCCCATGCCCAGGAGAGCGTAGAAGCTCCTTGCCGTTCTCATACCTGTGCATCTCATCTGGCTGTTCCTGAGTTATAGCATTTTTTTTTAAAGATTTTATTTATTTATCTTCAGAGGGGAAGGCAAGGAGAGAGGGAGAGAAATATCAATGTATGGCTGCTTCCTGTGCATTCCCTGCTGGGAACTGGCCTGCAACCCAGGCATGTGCCCTGACTGGGAATCGAACCGTGATCTCTTTGTTCACAGGCCCGCGCTTAATCCACTAAGCTACACCAGCCAGGGCCTGAGTTATAGCATTTTATAATGAACAAGCAGTTTAATATGTGAGCTGTTTCTCTGAGTTCTGTGAAGCTCTCTAGCAAATTAATCAAACCCGAAGTGGGGGGTCTTTGGAGCCTTTGATCTATATCCCGTTGGTCAGAAGCACAAGTGGCATCTGAAGTGTGTGCGATGGGGGTCAGCCTTGTAGATCAAAGCCCTTAACCTGGGGGGTCTGATGCTGTCTCCCGTTGGATAGTGGCAAATGGAGTTAATTGTTTGGTGGTCCTTGAAAAAAACAAATTAGAATGAGAAGTAGAATCCTGTAGCCTTAGGGCTGGAAGGGATCTACATAATCTCCCTAAAGCTTCTTACTCAGTAGGTGAGGAAGCTGAGTTAGCAAAGCCTGGATTCCAGCGGGTTTCCTTCCTTATTCTGCCTAGGACTCTTCCCTTTGTGTCCGAGCTGCGCACCTTCACTGAGGTGGACCCAGCTTTCTGGCAAAGCTCCTGGGTCAGCATTTGCCCTTAGTCCCTGTGCTCCAGGGTCCGTTTCTCAGCTCTGGATCTGGGGTGTGGGGGCCTGGGAAGAATGACTTTGGCTGACTAATTTCTGAGACTAATTGTGTTGTTTTTAATTGTATACTTTTAGAGTCAGAGGGGGCTTGGGGGTCAGTTTGTAGTTAATCCCTGTCTTTGCAGGTGGGGAAACTGAGCCCGAGAGGTTCAGCGGCCTGGGAAGGCGGGCAAGGCCATCGTCTGCAGCAGCTGAAGCAGTGGGGCAGACCGTTAGGTTGGGTGGGGGAGGCCCGCATTTTGTGTTTTGGTCACTGTCCAAGGCTCAGATCCAAGCACAGGACCCAGAACAGAGCAGATATTTAAATATTGGGAGGAAGGAAGGAAGCCAGAGCTGGAATCCAGGTGTTCTGACTCGGCACGAGGCTTTTTCTTTATAATGAAGCAAAGAGTTAGCTTTTCCAAGGTTCACCCATAAATCTAAGCTGTAGTCTCTTCTCCTCCTCACTTCCCAAGTTGATGAGAGTCTGCCTTGTCTGTCAGCCTATGGGCCATATTGCTCCAAACCCGAGGCGGAAAAATCTGGTCACAGGGATTAAAAAGAATGACAATGAAAAAGTAAGCAAGTACTGCCTTTATCGGGTGAGTGTGGTGGGACATGGATACGTTTGGAAGTGTTAGTGAAAATTGTCAGCGCAAAGGTCTTCAAAACCTAAATTCATTCATGAAGCTCTTTCCAAAGACAAACAAAATTCAGTTGTGTTTCTAAAACCAGTACCTATTAATTGTGTCTATATCATATTTCATAATACTTTATACCTTTCTTTTATACCTTTGTTTCATGGGCTAAGTTTCTGATTTATTTATTAATTCAGAAAATATCAGTAAGCTGCCTGACTGTGTACAAGACGCTGCGGAAAGGGGATGTGAACCAAACAGACTCAGTCCTGCCTTTAAGGAGGTAACAGGTTATCAGGGAAGACGATTAAACCAGCAATCCTGATAAAGCGTCCTTGGCACCTCGATTAGGAAAGTGTGGCCCAGGGCCAGAGTACCTCACCTGCAGCTGGAGGCAGGATGAGAGTCCAGTTGAGCAAGACTTTCTGGAGGAAATGAAGTTTAAACTCGTAAAAATGTTGTTGTTAGTCAGCTGAGGAGAACTCGAGGTCATAGAAGAGAGGACACGAGAGCAAGCAGAACTCTAGCCATGGTTCCCAGACTTGAGCGTGCATCAGAATTCACTAGAGGGCAGTTAAAACACAGGTCACTGGGCCCCACCCGAGCGTGTTTGAGTCATTAGGTCGGGGAAGGGACTGGCATATTTGCTTTGGTCTAATACAGGCCCACATGGTACTGCCTAAGGATAATGTGAGTAGGGGAGATGGAAGAAATAGGAGGGTTATTTTAACCTGGAAATCCCTGCCCTCCTTGTGGGCTATCCACATTCTGTTCTCCACCTGTCCTTCAAGTTGAAATCGAGGGTGACACTTCCAGGAAACCTTTCCTAGGTATTTTCACTGATTTTATCCTGTTGGAGTCCATGAATACATGTTGCACCCGCTCCATGTTATTTAACGGATAATTATAGGCAATCGTTTCCACTGCGTTGGGTCCAGCTGTAGCTCCTGAGGCCACATGCGGCACACAGAACATGCTCAGATATTTGATTGCTTGATCAGGTTTACTTCTTGCAGCCACTGCAGGGAGCAGGTTGCCATGTTCTCTGCAGAGATGAGGAAACTGAGACTTACAGAAAAATAGCCAAGATGAAGAGAAGTGAAATGTCTCCCTCCAGTCACAGAGGAGGGGAAGCCAAAGCCAGGTGTATGTTCATTGCTCTCAAGTGTTCTTTATGTTACGTGAAATTGCATGTAATCTGTGCTCAGCGCCACCAGTAAAAGGAAAGTTTTATATTTATTATTATTTTTTTAATTCAAAAAAATTGAAAACAAATTGTAGGTCCACCTACCTAAGGAGAAAACCAAGGCATCTGATGAATGGAATGTAGATTTTGTTTTAAGTAGAAAATGGTCAGTTGTCCAAGGAATTCTTCATGGACTGTTTATTTGCTTTTAGAGTAAATATTTGAAGGGAGTGATTCAATTTACATGCCATTAGCTTTATAAATGGGTTTTATAAAATTTTGGCATAAGGTAGATATTAGGGGAAAGTAGATTTCAGTTTCTTGAAACACACAAATAAGACAGCTTATGATATTACTCTTCTGGCCAGATGAGTTTAGCCGAGTGGTTGAAGATTTATAAAGAACCTGTACATAAAGTGTCATGCAGGTGAGGTTAAGTATCGGATAGTTAAGGTTAAAAACAAACAAATTTGTTTCAGTGCCCATAACATACCAAGCCTTCTTCCCCATGCATGTATACAAACAGAAAGTGACTTTCTGAGATTCCTGTCAGGGGTGGAGATTTGGAGAATTCACTGGGCTTTCTGTCTCACAGTAGAACCCAGGAACAATAATTTTCAAATGTCCTAGCAGCTCTTCATAGCTGGAAGTCTCCAACACAATCGTGAATTATTCACGTTATAAAAAACAGCAGTCTGGAATTTCCTGGCATTGGCGAAGTGGCAGATGGTTAATGAACAGGCATTCCTTCACTTTTCTTTGCATGTTTGTGCTATATGCTTGTACGGCCTGAATGTTTTTGCTGCTTCCTTAATTCTTTCCATCCTCCTCCCCCCTCTGTTAAAGGCAAGACACAGAACCACTGACAGGAAAAAAGAGGCCTTGGAATTGCTTATAGCTAGGCGATAGAGCCATGAAGCTGGGTTTTGAAGGTGAAGCTCGTTTCCCATGCATAAACGCCAAGTCGGTGTCTTAAGAGTCTTTGCAGATAAAACTTATAGATATTTCTTACACACAGTGTATAATTTATTTAAAAATGAGAGCCTTATATGAGCCACTGTTGGGTGTTGTGTAGGGTATGTAAAATGAACAACAGACTTGGTTTCCGTCCTCACAAACCTGTGACTGAGATGGGGAAGATAAACTAGGAGTACAAGTCATTATGGAATAATAATGGAGAATGTGTTTGGTATAATCAGAGACATATAGGCAAAGTGCTGTGTGGGATTACAGAGAAGACACTGAAGACTTAATAACCTATAGGGGTGTCCAACCTTTCGGTGTCTCTGGGCCACACTGGAATAAGAGTTGTCTTGGGGTCACACATTAAATACACAAATACTAACAAAAACCAAAAAAAAAAAAAAAGTTCTCATAATGTTTTAAGTGAATTTAAGATTTTGTGTTGGGCTGCCTCCATAGCTGTCCTGGGCTCCATACGGCCTGTGGGCTGTGTTTGGGCACCCCTGACTGGGGAGACTTGGCATTTTAAATGGACCTTAAAGGGAGCGTAGGGAAAGGGAACAGCCTTTGCAAAGGTGTTATGGGAGGTAAGAAAGGCAAAGTCATTGCAGACCCAGTGTAGATTACTGCAGAGCGGAGACTGCGGCTTGGCTGGGGAGCTCCTGGAACTATGCACTTTACTGTGTGGGCGTGGGGGCCAAGGATGGGGTGGAGTGGGTGATGGGGGCCAGAACAGGTACTCAGGCTTTGTGATGTAATGGAAGAGCCCGCAATGTGAGCTCAGGAAGACCTGAGTTTGAGACCTGGCCTCATAATTTCATCAAGGCAGTTGAGATACTCTTCCTATTTTCTCCTCTGGAGAAGGCGAGGAGGAAGATAAGAACTGTTCTTTGTAACACCTCAGTTGTTTGGAGGATCAAACAAATAATATAACCCTTTGTAAGTAATACAGATCTGACCTATGTAAGTATATAGGCTTAATATAACATCTGTAGTATGTAACCAGAAATAATTTTTCAAAGTTTAAGAAATGCTGGGAAATTGGAGTCATGAAGTAAGTGCAGTGTATAATCTTGATGGTGTGAAGGCCAAGAAGTGTTCATTAGTGGAAAAAGCCAGCTAACCGTGTGTTTTTCTTACGTTAGAGTAAATTCTTTACAATTGTTCAAATCAACTTGATTCTGGAATTCATTGCTAAACATTTATTTTTAGAAGACTTATATATTTCCATTTTTTAGCCTTATTGTTCAAGTTCTTCTCTCTCCTGGCGGGGCAGGGTGTGGATGTAAGAAAGGTTCAAATCTGCAGAGGATTTTTTATGAATTTACTTGTGCTAAACTGAGGATGTTTGTTGGGGAGCAAGATCTCCAATGCTTGGTAGAATAACAGTTTTTCAGCTTTTTTTTATGCATTCGAAATCAAAGTGGGGACAGATGTAAGGATGATTGGAGAAAGCAAAGTGAGGATTGGCTTACAGGATAGTTAACAAGATTATGTGCTGTCTTGAGGATTAATACCCCGTTTGAGCTGTATCACACTTTGGAAATATTCAGTATTTCCAAAGTGTGTCAACCTAGATGCACAAGAACTGTAGACAGGGCTGGCTTAAAACCTTTCTTTAGAGAAGTTATAGACTTGGAGCGTGACTACCCACCATGACATGCCCAGTTAGGAATTTATGATCAGACCACCCTGAGAGGTTATTCTTCATAGAATCCCTTTCTCTTTCATCCACAAGGGCAGTGTTAGGCATTGTGGGAGAGGAAGAAAATTTTCCTCTGCCCTCAAGGCTCTTTTGGCTGGTCTTATAATCAAATAGACATGAGACAGAATAACAAGAGAAAAATAATTAATTTAATACATATGCATGTATTTAATACATACACATGTCTCCTCATACACGAGAGAGTCAGAGACCCCATATGCTTGAAGAGTTCAGGATCAGAAAGGGGGGTTGAGGTATATAAGACACCTTGAATGAGGGGAGTGTTAATGCACCTTGGAGGCGTCAAAGGGTCACTGCAGAACGTTGAGAAGGGCAGATGTTTAGTGAACAGAAGTTTGCCTTGCCCTACAGACAGGTCAAAAGAAGTTATTTCTGATAATCTCTTATTATGGGCAAGGCCCCTCATTCCAAGTTTTTCCAGGTAGTCAAAGGAGAGGCAGAAGTTTCTCCTGAGCTCTTTGCTAAAGTCTCCTGTAGCTCAGAACAATCACATACAACAGAAGCACCTCTTGGGGTGACTGGCTGTGAACCCTGACACCATCAATGTCCAGTGCAGTGTCTTTAAATAAAACATGTAGATCAGCACAGGGGCAACTTATAAAACCCTTCTTGGGTAATGGCTCCATCTCTGTCATTTCTGGCAAGTCTGTTTTCCTAGTCCCTTGATTTCTTATAATGTGACCCTATTTGGGGGAGGAAAAATAACCTGCTTGAAAATAATTTGGTATATATTAGGTGCCTACATATTATGGAAATAATTACACAGAAAGTAGATTTGGTGTGTCCTCGTGTCTGTGTGAGGGGGGAGGGGTCAGGACTGAAGGGGGGATTTAAAGGAGGGAAAGAGAAATCTTTTGCTTGAACCCTGTGATAAAACAGCTGATCTTTCCCACACTGTTCAGCATTGCATCTTGACACATAAATTAGTAAAGACTCTTGACTTTGAGTCCATGTGGTATAATAAAAAGTATATGTATTTTGTCTTTGTCCTTGCTTCCTGGAACAGAACTCCAGAAGCCCTAGTGTTTCCTGAGTGATAGGATTATATGTTATTCATAGGGAGCCTGTTTCGATCATGGCTGAGTTCAATGCTAACGGATGACCCTGGGGGGGGGTGCTCCAGATAGCTTCAGGATGGGGCCAGTTACTGGAGGAACCAACTACATGATTAGAGGGTTGGCCCTTTCAGCCCAGCCCTGTTACTTGGGAAAGGGAGAGGGACTGGTGATTGGGTTAATTTGCAATGACCAATGACTTAGTCACGCATGCCTACGTAATGAGACTTCCATAAAAACTCTGGAACAAGGAGGTGGAGGGAGCTGGATTGGTGTATATATGAGTGTGCTGGGAGGGTGTCGTGTCTAAAGAGAGCATGGAAGCTCTGTGCCTCCCCCTTACATCGCCATATGCATCTCTTCCATTTGGCCTCTATTGAATTGTCCTCTATATAATACAACAGTACTCCTAAGTATAGCACTTCCCTGGGTTCTGTGAGTCATTATCGCAAAGTGTCCAGCCTCAGGGAGATTGTGGGAAGCCCTGAATTTCTGTTAGTTAGCCTGGCACCCTCTTTGCAGCTGGCATCTGAAGTAGGGGCAGTCTTGTGGGGCTGAGCCCTTCAACCTGTGGGGTTTGTATTGGGAGTTAGTGTCGGAATCGAACTGAACTGGAGGACACCCAGTTGGTGATAGAGAATTGGTTCTTGGAAAAATGAAACAGTCAAGCGTTTCCTATTGGGGAAAAAAGCAACTCACAACATTAAAACTTGTGCCTGGAATAATTTCTTTGAAATTATAGTGCTTTACTATTTCCATAAAGACTCAAAGGCATTTAAAAAATGTAGCGGGAAAGAAAAGAAATTGTCAGGTTAGTGCCTTATCGTCTATGCATTTACCTTGTGTTGTGTAGTGTAATGAAGCAGAAGTTTACCACTGTGTGGTTTTCTTTGACTCTTGTCTTCTGTGGTGTGCACCAAAGATTCCATGGCACTGGCTCTGCCTCTTGTCAGTGGACGTATCTGGTGTGTAAATATTGTGGATTGCAGTCAAAGGCAGTCTCCTTACCAAGGGATTTCCAGTATTCTGGTTTGCCTCTCCAGTGTTGATATTACTATGAGGTTGAACTGCAATCTATAATCTTACCGCTCAGAGATAACTAGTGTAATCATTTTGGTATCTTTTTTCCAATGAAACTGAGATCATGTTAGCTCAAATTCCTGTTTTATATTTATCTATCCACTTACCATTTTTCATTAACAAGTGAGATCATTTTGGACAAAGGGATATGGCAGACTGATTCCTTCATACATATTGTTTCTGTTTTTTTAAAAGTCAAAGGAAAGTTCGGGATTTCCAAGAAGTAATGAACAGTTTCCACAGTGTTAAATGCAAATCAGGATGGCCTTTTGATTTTGCTCCTTTTTAAATGCTAGTGAGATTTTCTTTTTTTAATTTGTACTTGATGCCAAAAAAATAGATAAATAGACTTGGAGAGAAGATAACTTAAATGCACCTTCTCTTCCCAATAATTGACTCACTGGGAAAAACCATTCTGTCATTCTAGGTTTAGTACTGAATTAGATGAGCAGTGATCACTCGTAGATTTTCTACTCAAGACTGTAACTCAGCTAGAGATGAGCTGTAGATAATCCCATTTCATGGAACTTAACTGTCAAAACTGTTCGCTAGTTTTATGCTAGTGACTTCCACGTTCATTTCTTCCCCTTAAAATCGACTTTTCAATGTCTAGGGTTTTCCTAATTCTGTTTAATCGTCCCTGTGTGGGAGCACGGTTTTGGCAGCTGCCCCCTCACCTCCAGGCTTGAGTAACTATTCTGTCCTCGACATTTAACACTGCCCTGCCCAGTGTGGCTCACGTGGCTCCCCGTCCTTTCCTGCTTGTTGGCGTGGCATCCCCAGCTGAGCTGTGTGCTCATGAGGAGACCAGTGTTGACACTTGCTACCGCTGACAGCAGTCATCGATCTCTGTGGCAGTCACAGCCAACATTTACTGAGCACCCACTCTGTGCTAGACCCTCAGATAGACCCCAGGTCCTCTCACTTCCGCCTCAGAAACAATTCCGCTGTTACCTTCATTTTAGAGGTGAGGAAACTGAGGCACAGGGAAGTCCATTGACTTGCCGGAGGTCTCACAGCTAGGAGCCAAGTTAAATGAACACAGTGCCGCCAAGAGAACGCTGGCTTCCGCTTTGGCCTCCTCTCCTTTCTGGAGTGCAGCTTTGGTTCAGCGCTCGAGCTCTGATTGCAACAGACCTCAGTTCAATTGCTGGCTGTTCCCCAGATGAGCAACCTTGGCTTCAGTACTTTGTTCTTTGATGTCTCCATTTTTAAAATAGGTTTAGTAATAGCACCTATGTGAGAGTTGTGATGATTTTAAAAAAGATAATGCCAGTGGAAATGCCAGGCACATAAATAAGCACCCAGTGCAGGTTCGCTGCTATTAGCAGTTGGTGGTACAGTAGTTAGCTGAACTTCCCAGAGGCCTTGGATGTAGGAAGGGTTAACCCTTTGGGGGCCAGTGCCTGAAGGCCTTGCCGAGCTCTAGCTGGCTCAGTAACGCCCCATCTTTGTCCCATGTGGTTGGTTTGTGTTGTCTTCTACCCTGTGGAAATTACTTGGCTGGATTCCAACTCTGGCGGGGGTGGGTTGTACCCAGAAACTAGGGACCTAGCTCCCTGAGGTCGGGTTCTCTGTGCCAGCTCTCTCTCTCTGTGACGCTTCAGGCAGTGACTGGTTTCTAAGGGAACCCTGCAACGTTGGCACCCAGGCTTGCTGTTTCTACATGAAACAGGCCATCTGGGCCTGACCCCTTCCCGTTTGGTGGTTTTATTCTGGCACCTGCCATTTAGCTTCCTCCCATAGTTTAAATAAGTTCTAACCTACTCCCTGCTTGGCCTCTTCTTGCAAGGAATGTGCACGAACAGATGTTAGGAATCAACCCCATAGAAAGGGGGCAGTGCTTTTGGTGAGGGTAGGTCAGCTTCGCTCCTTTAGGACTTGGCAGTTTGGAATGCAATGGCGTCCGGTGGAGATCCAGCGGAGGGCCATTCCCGAAGCCGGTGTCGGGAACGTGCTGCTGTTTGTGGTCCTCGCACGCACCTTTGCTAGCTGACATCTGCTGTTGATCTCGATGAGCACGGGGGCTTGTCGGTACACCTACATCTTTTGGGAAGGGCTTACCTAACAAGCATGTACATGCTATGGGGTATATCAGTTTCGGAAAAGAATTTATATTTTTAAAAACTGTTGGCATTTGGCATATAGGCATGTAAGTACATTGGACAGTCTCTCCTACCACATAGTAGTATCTTGAAACTGTTTATCAAGTCACAGTGAGAGTGGACACCTGATCAATAAAACCGGGGGCCCTTCCGGAAGTTTGGAATCTGCTTTCACGGGGTCAAACTAGCAAACGCCTAAGGTGCCCCCACTGTGTTCCAGGAACCGTGATAGGGATTAGAGGCACAAACACAGGACATCCTCCCCTCTACTTGGGGAAACGGGCAGGTTTGACATAAGCAGGGACTTTCCTGTGAATTCCAGGTTGCATTTGGTTGCCCACAGAATGCCCGGTTGACGTGTGTTGTAGTGACTTGGGTGGGGAAGAGGTCGGCGGCTCTGAGTTTTGGTTCTTCTGCCTGGCCACTGATTTATTTGCAAAAATGAGGTCTCATCCACCCTCTTGGCTACTTCCTTGGGATTAAGAGGTTTCAGACAAAATAATGAATGTGAAAGTATCGAGTGGCATTTAGGTGGGAACTTTTTATCTCTTGCACGGTGTCTCCAGATAATGTGTGTGATTGAAGATTTACTTACTCTTTTTCCTCCCTTTCTTTGTCTTTCCTTCCTTCTGAGCGATTTTCAGATATCATATAATTAACATGATTAGTACCAATTATGTTTGTGGGTATATTGAATTGCTTCCAAGTACTGCATTTGTGAGGAATAATGTGAAAACATATATTTGTGGATGAGATGCTTTTTCCATAGACAGAAAAATGTCTTACTTTTATCTTCATAATAATTTTGGAGGGGTTAAATAAAGTTATGCTTTCGAGTGAGCTTTTGCTTTATGCAGTTAAATTAATAATGGGAAAACTTTTCCTGCTGAGGTTTTTTATTTTTTAAAATGAAGTCAATACAAAGTTCATCTTGCTCTACCTGACTTGAATCATTTTTTGTGTTGATTTTTACATTAAAAAATGTTTATCATATGTACTAGGGTCATAGGAAGAGAGGCAGCTTTTTAGGGTTTAAAGGCACTAGAGTGGGTAGATATAGACCCAGGCTCCAGCCCAGCCCTGTGGCCGGTTGGTGATGGTTTAACCCTCCTGTTTACTGTGAGGCATGCATCCCTCACCAGATCGAATTGAGGGTTACTTCTGCTCTTACAGTCACTGTTCAGATACCGTGGCTAAGAGTGCGAGGCTTGGGGTTACTTTACCTGGCTTAGATCCTGCCCTGCCTCACACGTTAGGGCTTGTCACTGAACCCCAGGTGCTTCATTGTCCTCATCTGCAGGTGGGGGTAATGAGAGGATCTGTCTTGCAGATGTTGTGGAAATGAAATGGGATAATACACGAAGCAGCCAGAACAGTGCCTGCCACACTGCAAGCACTGGGTAAACGCTGCCTTACGATTATTTTAATGTAGCAACTCATTCTTCATAACACACCACCTTTCGAAAAGAATCTAAAGTGAATATTAGATTACTGAAGTTCTGTTGCTTTAAGGTCATTTCAAACAAATGGCTTTTTAAAAATCACATTTCTTTCTTGGATAGCCATAACTTACAATTTGCAAGGTACAGAAAGGTCCACAGTCCAAGTCTCACTCCACTTCTGTTCACCAGCTACCCAGCCCCTCCCCTAGGGACTTAGTGTGGTCAGTAAGTAAAGATTTAAAAAAAAATTCCTCCAATGGACCACACTGAAAATAACAAGAGAAGGAGGGTGGGCAGGAGAAGGGGAAGGAGAATGGGAAAAGAGAAAGGGGGAGATTCAGGTGGGTTCTGAGCTCTCC
Source organism: Trachops cirrhosus (assembly GCA_028533065.1). Taxonomy (NCBI): domain Eukaryota; kingdom Metazoa; phylum Chordata; class Mammalia; order Chiroptera; family Phyllostomidae; genus Trachops; species Trachops cirrhosus. The sequence goes on along the minus strand of CM052538.1, from coordinate 20,190,145 downwards.
TGGTTCCTGCAGCCCCTGGCAGACACCCCTTGCTGAGGACCCCATGATGTGTCTTCCTGCTTGGGGTCTACTGGGGGGCTCCTCAGCCTTTTTTGCCTTACAGGCACGGTTGGTGGCTTCCTGGCTGTGTCCCAGTGCAGATACTGGTGAGCTGACCTTTCTCTGGTCTGGGGTGAGGCCGGTCAGATGAACCTCCTGTTTTCTTCTGAAAGGAAACCATTGTTTGAGGTCCTATGGAAGGTTCAGGACGGGTCCAGAAGTTGAGATCCTTGGTTTCTCAGAACACAGGGATCCGAAAGTTAATCAGTCCCCTCCCAAGGAGCAGCTGTGAGGCCGTGGCTGTTGTCCGTGCGCAGTCCTTCCATGCCCGTGCGGGATGGTGTTTGGTCAGGGAGTTGTGGCCCAAAGACATCACTTCAAGTGGTGGATCTGAGACGGTTGTGGAGAACGCTGGGAACTTCCTCTGACTCCGCACAGTTGGTCTGACCCACTACGATGGTAAATATTTAAAGTTTCCATCATTATTTTTAAGTATCTTTGACATCACCCTAATTTCAGCCCTTTGTTCTGGTAGTTATCAGGAGCGGTTCCAGTTGTTCCCCAATTTCCTGTCTGTCAAGAATGTTCGTTCTCTTGAGAACAACAACGACAATAAAATAATTTCAATTTTTCTTTTGAGACCTAATGTGAAGTTCCTTTTTCCCCCCTGGATCACATTAGTTACTTCCCTTCTTAACTCCAAAGGAACACAAAGAAACCACAGCTTAAGTGTGGGTTGTGCTTCAGACATTCCTTATTGAGTAATTGGTTTGGAAGTTAAAATGCACTTTCCCATTAAAAATGATTATTAGGCTCCCACAATGGGTATTTAAAAAGAATGATAAGGTAAGACTTTGTGAACTTTTATTACAGAAAAGTTGGAAGGATAGTAAAATGGACACCTGTATGTTAACCACTTAGAGTTCAGCATTTTGCCATATTTGCTTTCTCATCCTACCAGTTTGTCTATCTACCTACTTTCTTTGCTGAACTAGTGGAAATCAAGTTGCAGGCATTTTGCCCGTAAGTACGTCTACTGTGTATCTCGTGGGATTGACTTCCGCTACATAACCACAATACCGTTATTACACCTGAGAAAATAAACAAGTCTTTGATTCTGTCTAACCCAGTTTCCTCAATTGTCCTCAATATCCTTTGTAGCTGCTCAAGACTTTTATTATTGTTTAAAATTTTGAGTCAGACTCCGATCAAGGTTTACTTACTGCATTTGGTTATATTAGTTCCAACAAAAGCTGGCCGAATGCACATTTAGCTAGGTACGGGGGAAGGGAAGGAACTGTCCTGGGCACAGGCAGTATTTTGATATCTTTAGCTACTTGCTACCTCCCAGTTTTCCTGTCTCACTCTTAAGGCCCGTCTCCAGATGGGGGCGGGGGGTGCTCCTCGTGCGCCGAGCTCTCCATTTTGGCACCACTCAAGGTGCAGCGGAACTTGTTCAGGTGTTAGCAGAAACCTCAGACAGCTGCATTTTCACTGGGTCTTTTAGCCAGATGCATCTGTCAGTCAGGGGTTCAGGGCCAGGCGTGGTTGATTTATGCGTGCTTTGCTGGGACAGCTGTTGAAGCCTGCATCTCTTCCCAAAGTGATCTTTGCTGCCCAGAATCAGAGTTCTGTGCTCCTAGACTGGGTCGAATTTCAAGGACTGTGACGGCATAAAGGTAAATGGCCATATGCATTGGGAGGGCTTTTGTGTTGGGGTGGGTGGACTCTGAGCAGACAGGTCCCGTTCGGGTGCCGCCTCCCTGCGAGGCCACAGCGGGCGGAGTGGGGGAGGGTGGGGCTGCAGCGGCTGTTTATCTGAGAGGGGTTGGGAAGTTGGCAGCTGCCTGAAGTTTCACTACAAAATTTAGTACTTACTTATATACTGACTTTCACGATTTTCCAATTTTTGTATAAGCTCATTTGTTCTCTTCATATATTTTAAGCTTTTTGAATTTATCTGGGCAAATGGTGTGTCTCAGTAACCGGCACTGTGGGGGTTGATCTTCAAAGCTCCATGGCTTTGGTAATCTCTGTGGTGAAAAACAGGAATAATTTGGATACATTTTTTTTGTAGAATTTGCTTTGGTTTCTCTTCTTTTGTTAGTGTAGGCAGTGGATTTAAATGCTAACGTAATAAAGGAGGTCATTCTGCAGGAGCTGGTAGAGCTGGTTGTGAGTACTGTCCTGAAACAAGGTTTGCTTGAGTTCATCCTGGCTCTTACAGCTTTTAACTGTGTGACCCTGGGCAAACGGACACCCTCCTGAACTTCCGTTTCCTGTTATCTAAAATGATAGTAGCCAGCTCATAGTTGTGAGCATCTGAAACCCTTGTGCTTCTGGCCTCAACCCTGAGGGGGTCTGGGCAAGTATATTAAATGTTTATGCAGTAAACTCAGTGGAATGGAGGTTGTAAACAGTCTCACATTAGATCAGGACAGGCTTTGCTGCCAATGAGTCTGTCAGATTTGGTTTTGTTACTAGTCCAAAGACGGTGTGCCCAATGCTTCAAAAATGCTGAACCTGGAAATGTCAGAGTCTGGAGGAAGGAAAGGTTTATTCATAGGTGTATGCCTTTGAGTTTACTCAAATCCACCTTAAGAAAGCACAGAGTTCAGGCTTCTTTTATGCCAAGGGAAGGGAAAATGGGAGGGGCTGTTTACGTAAAAACTCCAGCCCCAAGCAGAATTCCTCTAGAGATTAGCATGTTTAAAGCTGGAGCTATTAGCCTGAAGGCCATGGGAACAATGCAGTCCTGGACAAGATAGAGTCAGAGAGACTGAACATTTCACTTGTTACAGTCTTGTTATGAAAATGAGTTTGTTTTTAGATAGTTTTGGATCTTGAATTGGGGACACAGAAGGGTGGGCTTCTGTTTTTCTCTCCAGTTGCATCAACCCAGAGTGAATTGTAGATGGAGCTGTAGACTGTTGGGAAAGTTGTGGCATTTTGAGAACCACAAAGGACATTGGTACTAGCTCATAATTTTCAGCTGAGCAAATTGTAGCCTAGAGAGGTAAAGTGACTCGTTCAATATCGTGGAGGTAGCAGGTGGCAAAGCTGGATAAAGAAAAAAACCTTTTAGAGAATGCATGTTGAGTGATCTTAGTATTCTAGACCAAAAATAGACTGCCCTTGGGTACTGTGATTTGAATGTTTACAAAAAAAAAAAAAGGGTGTGTGTGTATGTTTGTGTTTAAAAGTTCTTTTCCAACCAAACTTGATGTGTGTTATCAACTTACCAAGCAAGCTCCTTTCCCATCGTAGAGTTGTTGGGTCGCTCTGCTGGGAAACCCTAGCTTCTGAGAATGCATACCCTTTCCAGATAAAATGGGAAGAAAAGCTATCAGAATCATCAAAGTGCTCTTGGCCTTGGTTGGAACAGAGCTGCTTGGGAGAAGTCACAAGGTCTCCTTATCTGGAGTCTCTGGTTATTGCCATCGTTTTCCCCTTTATTTTAGTAACCCTCAAGCAATGCACACTGGGTTTGAGGAATGCCATTTCTGCAGCATTTCACCTCAGCTCCTCTTGTTACCAGTCCAAAGCCCATGTGCCCAGCGCTTCAAAAGGCCAATATTCAAAATGTCTGAGTTTGGAGTAAGGAAAGGTCTACTGATTGAGAAGATACCCAGTTGAGAAGATGGGGGCCTTAGAGGTTCCTCAATTCCATCTTCAGAGAGTACAGAATTCAGATTACTTTTATGTCAAGGGTGAGGAGAATGGGAGGGGCAAGAGGTGATAGATGAACTCAGTCATCCGGGTGCCAGCAGGATCCAAGGAAGAGCGAGGTATCTTTACATCTCCTTGTTCGTGGTCCATTCACCCTTGCAGATGTGAGTCTGGTCTTGAGGTTCCCGAAAATTTTTGATAAACAATCATTGTTTTGTACCTGTAACCCCACCTCTTCTGGAGAACCACCTTCTGTCTGGCAAGGGGCTGGCTGTTTTCCCAAAAACTCAAGGGTCCAGCAGAATTTCTCCAATAATTAGCATATCTATAGCAGGAACTGTTTGCCAGTAGGTCGTGGGAAAAATGCAGGCTTGAATGAGATGGAGTCAGGGAGACTGAACATTTCACTCTGCTACACTCTCACCATTGGAGTCAGTTGGAAATACAAGTAATACTTGGAATCAAGCTAGAAAATGGCTTTTGACTTTTGGGGGATGACTTTTAGCCATTCCTTATACTTCTTCCTCAGCTCTTTGTTGTCTTCAGTCTTTTTAATCTCACGTCTCCTTTTGTGACCAACTCAGTGGCACCTTGGCAAAACTCACATATTTAGTGAGTTCCCAAAATACAGTGAATTAATCAACTAAACCTAGTACAGGTAATTAAATAAAGAAACCTGGCTGGGGCAAGGAAAAACCCAATGGATTTTGATAAACACAGCCTCTTGTTGGACATTTTTTTCCTAGTAAGGTTGTAGAAGGGAATCCTTGTCAGTGAGAGCTGAGAACTCCTGTTTCCAAGGCTCTTGCTGCATGCACAAGGTACTGGAGATGCCTGATGGGCTTGTATGGGAAGAGGCTGAGGTGACCCAGGCTGCAGTCTGCATAGGTGAGCTGTGGTTTGGGAGTTGGGAGGGAGGTCAGAGATGGTGGACAAATGGTAGAGTTTTTTAGTTCATCCCATGTACTGCTTTGGATTCTGGTATTGGGCATTTTCAAAACATATTCTACTTCTTACTCTTCTAATTGGAACCCATGGTTTTGAAATTTGAGATCACTTAAGCTGTGGAATATGAGAGCAAATGAGCATTACATTTTAATAGAAAAGTAGCTAAATGTTGAGATATTGTTGGGAAAAAAATTGAAATATACCTTAAACAGGCATTTGTAGTTGAGTAGTGTTCTGTTGCAAGTCCTGTTTTACATATCGTGGAACAAAAACCTTCCTAGCTGAAAGTTTTTCTGAAAGAAAGGGTTTATTGAGACAGAAAAAGGACCAGGTCCTGGGGCATGCAGTGTAACCCCTCGGCAGCAGGGCTGCGTGGAGAAGGCAAACGTGTCCAGCGTTCTGAGGTTGACGCATTTATCAATGAGCTTGGGGGAGAAAGATGTAGGTTGTTTTGAAAGAATTTCCATTGGCTATAGATTGAGGGGTGGGTAGGTGGGAGAAGGTGAAGCAGAGAAAGTTCTGGGACACATGAATAGTCTATAAGGAAGTGGTAGGGGAATGCAAGAGTTAAAGATTTTAGCTTCAATTATAGTTGATAGGTTTAAGTGAGTAATGTAAGTGGAAAGCTGTTATTCCAGGAACAGGAATGCTTGACCACAAGACTCCAGGAGGTCAATAAGCAATTCAGCTTTGTGCCCCAGGGGGTCTGCAAGGGATGGAGATGGTATCTGAGCCATTGTGTTCCAGGGAGGGAACCTTCTGCAATGGAGAGAATTGTTGAGCAATAGATAAAGAAATAGTAGGGAAATCACAGCAGACTGCAATTCTTACCCAATTAACTTTTTTCCAAACCTCTTAACTACCCTTTCTTATCCTTAAAAAAAGATCGGCTTGAAATGAAGTGTTAAGATGGTTTTTGAGGGTACAGAACCCGCTATCTTCTCAGATTGCTGGCATCCGGATAAAGCTCCCATAAAGATTCAATCCCTGTCCCTGCTTATTCAGGCAGCACGAATGCTGACTTTTCTAGTTTCAAAAGAAGTATTTAGTGCTTATGGATTTGTTGTTGGCAACAGTCTGGAAAGTTCATGCCTAAGCAAGACGTGGTGGCATCTGGTAGCAACTGTTCATTTTAGATAAGAGCTAAAATAGTTGCCTGGAAGTCGATTCAAAGGTTCAACATACATTCAGGAATGTGACTAGCTTTTCATTGGTTAAGCCTATGGCTCTATTAATTCATTAACTTGTCTTAACTCTTCCTCCGACTCTCCTGCTATAATTTAATTGAGGACATTGCAGGATTTTTCTGGTCAATATACAGACACCTAGGCTTTGAGAAGGTAAGAGGAAGTGGTGTACGAGCAGGCAGAACCCAGACTGCCTGGTGTGAATCCAAGCACGGCTACCTTGGGAAGCTTGCTTTGCCTTTCCGCGTCTCCTGTTCCCTGTCTGTAACATGGGGATAATACCACCATGTCATAGGTTTATTGTGAAGATCCAATGCTTAGTGTAGTGCTGGCCCATGAATGTTCCATCAACGTGGTAGTTAATGTGTATAGTAACAAGAATAATAAACTCTCACACCATACTTCACTCGCTTCTGGAACCATCTCACCCCAGACTGTTCCGTTTCTTAACACTGGCTTGGCCTGCTTTCATGTGACCCTTGTAATTGGTCCCTTATTGTCCTGGGTTTTCAGCTCCCATGGCCCTCCCCGCATGGGTTAGCTCAATTGGAGATTTGGGGCACACAGCTCAGCTGTGCCCCAGTGCCTTTGCACAGTCCTTTCACGGGCCTCTCCCATTCCTTCAGTCTCTGCGGAGCCTCACTGGGTCCACAAGCCCTCTTCCGCCCTGGCTGCCCTAGCTCTCAACAGAGGTTGTCTCTTCTTACAAGTTAAGAGAAAGTAGAGGATATGGGCCCCTGTTCCCTCACCTTCCTTCTGGCCACTGCAAAGGACTCTAACTGATCACCCCTGCTTTAGGAACAGGTGTCTTTTTTTTTCTGTTAAGTGTTTCATCCATGATATCTCCTCTGGCTTTCTAGGGTTATTGTCACTCCCTGTTTCATCTCGGACACTCCCCTTTGCTCTTTCTGCATATAAATACATTGGTTTCAGTCACTTCAACAACAACGACAAAGCTCCAAACCAAATTCTTTCCCCCAATCTGAGGGTGAACCCCTCTACCCTCTTGGCTCATACTTGGCTTCCAGAAAAGAGTGAACTGAGCCCCGTCTCTGTTCCGAAACCCAGGGACTCCAGTCTTACCTTCCCTGTATTGAAAAACTGCTCCCTCCGAGGCCACAAAAATCTCCCGTGAATTGTTTTTCCTTCCTATTTTACTTTAAAAATTTGTTTATTCATTTTACGTATGTATGTATGTATGTATGTGTGTGTGTGTATTTTAGCATTTGACATTTACTTCAAGAAATGACAGAGAAACAAATAGGGAGTAAAACACCACAGGGGAAAGTTAAAAAATTCACAAGTTGCCTCCTGAATTAGAAACCACAGCTTTCTCACATGTTCTTAGAATCATGTCGGTGGCCTCATTTCTGAGCTCTCCATTCTTTTTCTGTAAAGGTACTTCTTAGGTTCTTCCTTTTTCCTTTTCATCATGGTAAGAACAGTTGATGTAGGATTTACCCTGTTCACAAATTTTGAAGTGCAAAGCACGGTACTGTTAGCTGTAGATAGTGTCGTACAGCGGGTCCCTAGAAATTCCTCATCTTGCATGACAGGAACACTATGCCCATAGGAAGGACAGCTTCCTATTTCCTTCTCCCCTGTACCTGGCAGCCAGTGTGATATCCTCTGCTTCTAAAAGTCTGCCCATTTTACAGGCGGGGCATGTCCTCCTGTGACTGGGGTATTTCACTCAGCACAGTGTGTGTGCTCCAGGTTCATCCTGCTGTCACCTGTGACGGTATTTCTTTCTTTTTTCAGGCATAGTAGGATTTGATTGTACGCATACACCACATTTTTTTAATCCATTTATTCACCAGTGAGCATTTAGGCTCTTTCTGTAACTTGACTATCTTAAATAATGTTGCACAGAACTTCGGCTGTCTTTGAAGGTGTCCTGATTTCAGTTCTTTTGGATAACTGGCCAGACATGGGACTGTTAGATCATATGGCTGTTCTTTTTTTAAGTTTTGAGGAACCTTTATGCTTTTTTTTCATCGTGGCTGCACCATTTTACATTTCCTTCCTATTTTAGTTGTTCTCTCTTGCAGCCTTTGACCTAGCTGACTGCTCATTCCTTCTGGAAAGTCCTTCCTTTGTGTCTTAGGGCTGCGCCCTGGCTTCTGTTCTTCTTCTTCCTTATGCAGTAGATCCAGTTGCCCAATAGATATTTCCATCTGAATGTCCCCCTGTTTCCCTCTATCTCCACATGCCCAAAACTGAACTCGTGATGCTGTCTTCTCCATGCCAAGTATATTAGTTTGCTGGAGCTGCTGTAACAAAGTACTAGAGAGTGGGTGGCTTAAAATAGAGAAATGTATTGTCTCAGTTCTGGAGGCTAGAAATCCAAGATCAGGGTTGGCAGAGTTGTTTCCTTGTGAGGGCTGCGAGGAGGGATCTCTTTCATGCCTCCCTCCTAGCCTCTTGTGGTTTGCGGGCAATCTTGGGCATTTTTTGGCTTGTAGAAGTATCACCCTGATTTCTGCCTTTTATGTTCATGTGGTGTCTTTCCCTGTGTGGATGTCTGTCTCAAATTTCTCCTTTTTATAATGACACCAATCATATGGAATTAGGGTCCACTGTAGTGACCTCATTTTAACTTGATTACCATGGTAAAGATCCTATCTGCTAATGAGGTCACATTCCAAGATACTTGGGGTTAGGACTTCAACATATGAATTGGGAGGGCGGCAAAATTCAGCCTATGACACCAAGCAAACTTTTTTTCAGATGTTTCTCATCTCAATGAATGGAGCCAATGTGCACTGTGTTGCTCAGGCAGGAGTGTGGGCATCATCTTTATCGTCGTGCCCCTACTTTAACTGGGGTTCACAGCTCACAAAAATTGGAAGCAAAATTTTGGAATAGGAACCATAGCCTCCAATAGGTTTACAAAAAGGTAAAGACATTTACTCCCAAAGGTCTGGCAACTTCATCTCTATATCTTCTTTTTTTAAGTGTCGACCACCTTGGTACAAAAGTAATACATTTGTACAAATTATAGAAAACTACAGAAAAGTATACAATTAAAATTTAAAATTATCCTATTATCCAAATACCCAGAATCACTTAATATTTTGGTTATTTTTTTGTATATTTTATACCTTTAAGCATTTTTTTACTAGTTGGGTGGTACTGTATGTAAGATTTTGAATCTGACGTTCAGAATTCAACATTCGATCTCACGTGTTTCCCCATATCTTCACACCACCTTCATAAATAGGTTTAAATGGTGCATTTTATTTCATCAAATGGTAGACTATGGATAACTTAGATATTCTTGTAACTCCATTGTCAAAAATGAAGGTACTGCCATTTTTTGACTTTTATAAATAATGCTGCAACAACCTTTGCTATTAATTTGTACTCAAACAACAAGTTTGTTCATAATTCAGATACGATTCAGCTGGGGGTGAAGGAGAAAGGTAGACACAGTGTCTTTAAGCAAATTATTAGTGTGAATTGAAGGGCAGCTAAACTTCCCTAAGTTAACAAATGACTTAGGCGTTATCTGTGGCTAGTTACTGCGTTTTGCCATGTATAATGTGCGCCCGTGTTTTCGGCCCACTTACAATACCTATTATATATCATAACTACCCATGTATAATGCACACCCTTATTTTTCCTTCAAAAATGTGGGCAAAAAAGTGTATGTTATACATGGAATGTGAAATACAGATACTTTGTGATTTAAAATTTATCTTCATTGAATTGCTGAGGTAGATCACAGTAGTTCTCTAGTCAACATTTTGCTTTTTAGTGATTCTTTATATGTCATCTATAATGGGCTATCTAATAGAATGTTGGGTGGATGGAAATATTCTTTATCTGACCTGTCCCCTATGGTAGCCAATTAGCCACATATGACTATCAAACACTTGAAATGTGGCTAGTGTAACCAAGGAACTGAATTTTTAACTATATCTGATTTTAGTTAAGTTTAAATAACTATTTGTGGCTGGTGGTTACCATATTGGAGAGTGCCATTGTGTCAAGATGATGACTAAACACTTTCATAGTGCTTTACCTTTTCCTACACACTGTTCTGAGTGCTTACCTTATTGATATATTTAATCCTCACAATGACTCCATGAGGTAGTCTTCCAGTTACTAGTGCTATAGAACAAATCACCCTTAAGCTTAGTGTCTTAAAACAATGGCAATCACTTATTTTGCTTAGGAATCTATAATTTGTACCGGTTTAATCAGAGACAGCTTATCTTTGTTCCATGGAGCATCAGCTGGGACCATAAGATCTCCTTCTAAGATGGTTCAAGTACCTGATTGGCAAATTGATGACTGAAACTGACAAAGGATCACTTCCAGCATACTCTATTGGTCAGGCAAAACACAGTATAGATGCAAGGGGAGGAGATACAGACCCTACATCTCCATGGGAGCTGTATCTAACAATGGAACCATGTTTTAAAATCATCATAGAAAGGCCCTGGCTGGTGTGGCTGAGTGGATTGAGCCACTGTGAACCACAAGGTCGCTGGTTCAATTCCCGGTCAGGGCATTTGCCTGGGTTGCAGGCCAGATCCCCAGTTGGGGGCGTTTAAAAAGCAACCGATCTATGCTTCTCTCGCACATCAATGTTTCTCTTCCTCTCTTTCTTTCTTCCTTCCCCCTCTCTAAAAAAAAATGAATAAAATCTTAAAAAAAGATACAATCATCACAGAAAGGTACAGTCATCTTGACTCCATTTTACATACAAGGAAATAGAACACAGAGCATTTAAATAACTTGCCCAAGGTGACAAGCCCAGTCAGTGGCCAAGCTGTTCTTTATGCCAAGCAGTCTTGACCTTTTAACCTCAGTGCCTCTCTTGCATCTCTCTATAATTCATGTTTCACTCATTTAGGTTTATGCCTTCTCCAGTTTTTTCATGGTGGAATAAGTTTGATATTATGACTGACACATGTTTGTCACAAGCACTGTACATATGTAGTGTCTGCAAGGGCTCGCTAGATGACAAATTAGTGATGAAGACCCATTCTCAACCAGCTGATTCAGGAGGGGCTGTTTGGCTGCACTTCTCAGCGCCTCTGCTCTCATCCCTGCTTCCTCCTCCCCAGGAGTTTGTCCTCACTTCCGGATTGAAACAGAGTGTGTGATCCTGAATAAGATCCTCCCAGTTTTAGCATGCTGCCTGCTTCACCTCCTCCTAGTGTGTGGAATGAGAGTTAGTGAAAAGGGATCAATACATAAAACTTATTTAGAATTATAATTCTTTTGATTATAATTCAAAATCAGAAAATCAGAAATCAGAAAAAAATACAGGTTGAAAATACAGGTTAATAATATATCGGTTATCTGAAATTCTAGAGGTTGCCTGATAATGAATGCAGCTATATACAAACCTAGGAAACCGGCAATTTCCTTTCATGTTCAAGTTCAAAGATAATGGATATTTCTATGTGAGAGAGACATAGCCCTTTGTTCTATGCCCCCTGGTTTGCAAATTAGGCTGCTGTGTGATGCTGTTTGCCACAGTGATAAAATGTGGTCATTCCACACAAGATCCTGTCCCCCATGTAACCCTTACAATACAGATTCTTTTTCACCAAAATACTCTTGAGAGAGCTTGGAATCAAATGTCTCTAGCCTTCTAATGCCTGGGTTTCTTAAGCAAGATGTATAAATCTTTTTGATGTAGAAAACCTCATTTTTATCACTTCATCATCTGAGTATTACAGATAATGACACTTCATTTAAATGAAAGCCCATATTTTTCTTTAGTTCTCATCCTACCTGATGCCTTTTGTGATAATTCTCTCTGCATTTTGTATCTGTGAACTGGTACTTTGCTGATTTTCTACATAGTTCTTTCTCAGTTCTTTCTTTGTTATGTTTTTTAAGGATTTATTTATTTATTTTTAGAGGGGAAGAGAGGGAGAAAGAGAGGGAGAGAAACATCAATGTGTGGTTGCCTCTCACGCACCCTCTACTGGGGGCCTGGCCCACAACCCAGGCATGTGCCCTGATTGGGAATCAAACTGGCCACCCTTTGGTTCGCAGGCCAGCACTCAAGCCACTGAGCCACACCAGCCAGGGCTCTTTCTCTGTTATCTTAATTGGCTATATCTTACCTGGGTTACTTACTTTCCTAGGTAGGAGCCTAAGTTGCATCCCATTGGCCTGCCCAGATATCTGACTGCCTCTGGTGTGTGTCCATGTGATACTTTGTTATGTCTAAAAGCAAATTTATTCTTTTCTCCAAAAGATGCCCTCTTCTCAGCTGCCCTTTTCTGAAGTCATTACACAAGTCCCCACTGTCATTTTTCCTCCTGGTGCCCCATGTGTGTCTTCCACAGCATTTCTCCCCCTCTGTCATGATCTGCCCACATGCAGACTTGTGCGGTGGCTGTTTCTGCCGCTCCCCGACACGTCCCAAGATGGCACCGCCCAAGTTATGTTACTTACCGCTCTCTCTCTCCAGCTCCCAGCATGGAGCTTTTCACATAAAGGGCACGCCATAAATGTTCATTTGGATCACTGAATGAATAAACAAATGCATATGCTTTCATTGTTATGCCTTTGCACCCTAGGGCCAAAATCTTAATGCCATCCTGGACTTTCCCCTTTTTCTTACTCTTCATCTGCCAGTTGACTAAATCCTTCTGGGAAGCTCCCTGAGACAAGGTTCTTTGTTCTTTTTGCCCAGTGACATATCACAAATGCCTCCAATGGTGCTTGGCATTTACTATGTTACAGAAATGGCTCTAAATGTTTTACGTGTATTAATTTATTTCCTGTTCATGACAACCCTGGGAGGGTGGGTAGGTGCTGTTATATGCCTGTTTCACTCTGAAACCGAGGCATCGTTTTTGTCATTGTTCAGTGCCACACAGCTGCTAAGAGGTGGGACCAGAACTTGAATCCATGTCTTCTGAGTCTGTGCTACTAATGCTACTCAGTGATTATGTGTTTTCTGTGTGCTGGATGCTTTACTAGTTTTATTCTGTGCTGAAGGAGCAGAAGATGGCTTTGGAGAGGTTTTAAAAAAATTATCCAGGTTGGGACGCAGTTAATGAGTAGCAGGGACAGGATGGCACTGTTAGCCCAAACAAATCTGGGCCTTCACTCTGTGGGCCTGAACTTCCAGACCCACCAGCGTCTGCGTGGCCCGTGGTTTGGGGAGCAGACTGGGATTTAACTCGAACATTCCCCAGTTGTTGGGTTTTCCCTGCTTCCTGCAGACATCTAAGGCCGCCATGCATGTTTCTTCCACAGACAATGGTGGCAGCCGCACACTGCACTCCAGAACAGAGACGACAGCATCGCCCACTGACAATGCTAAGAGCGGACACCCCGAATATATTGCGTATGTGCTTGTCCCTGTGTTCTTCATCATGGGTCTCTTTGGTGTCCTCATCTGCCACCTGCTTAAGAAGAAAGGCTATCGTTGTACGACAGAAGCCGAGCAAGATGTGGAACAGGAAAAAGTTGAGAAGATAGGTGAGTAATCTAGATTCTTTTTTTTTTAAAGAGTCTTGTGTCCACTTTTTTATTATTATTTAAGATTTTATTTATTTATTTTTAGAGAGAGGAGAAAGGAGGAAGAAAGAGGAGGGAAACATGATGTGTGAGAGAAACAGCGATCGGTTGCCTCTCTCACGCCCCCACATGGGGTCCTGGCCTGCAACCCAGGCATGTGCCCTGCCTGAGAATCGAACCGTCAGCCTCTTGGTTCACAGGCTGGCACTCAGTCCACTGAGCAACACCAGCCAGGGCTGGATTCTTTTCATGAGAGTGTGAGGGGGACAATTTTAAAATTAAAATAAGAAACCAGTCGATTTACATACATATGTATATATATACATATATATATACACACACACATATATATATGTATTTCCATCTCTGTGAAGCAAAATGATCCATGTTAACAGCAGGTGGTGTAGGTAGAGTGTCAGTATGGATTGCATGGTAACCACACCCAGTGTTTGAAACCTGGCTTTCATTCATTAAATACCTACCAGGTAATTACTCTTACTTGCCTTGGGACCCTGGACAAGTTACATGTACTTTGAATCTTTGCTATATATAATTTAACTGAAATTTAATTTTAATTAACTTAATGCTGATTTAATTAAATTTTTATTTCATTTATATGAGTATAGTAATCTCTACCTCATTGGATTACTGTGAAATTTAGAGAGAAGATATATGTAATGTTTGGCATAGATGGTCACTCAGTAAATATCAATTTTTACTACTATTATTGAATTATATTCTAATTAAAATGGTGGAAGAAGTCAATAAATCTCACCATTTTGAGGCTACTACTTTTGCTAAGGGAGTTCTCCTTATATCTGTGAGATTGGAGTTTATGTTTTTTAAATTAATGATTTGTGAACAGTGCAGTCTAAGAATGGCAAAAAACTGCCTTAGTAATAACTTTAGGATGACTCACTTTTTACTCTTAACGTGAGGTTATTGGATAGTGGTTTGAAAAACCTAAGAGGTGACATTCTGTTTTCTCCACGCATGTTCTTTATAACCATCGTGACTTGGGTCTTGAGGAGTTGTAGATACCTCTCCGTATCCCTTTCAGCTTCTCAAAGGGCAGTTTTTGCAGGTGACATTTGGCATAAGTAGGTCATCCTTCAAGCCAACTCCAAGAGTGGAGTGGAGGGAGCTTCGTCATTTCTTGCCAGCTTGCTGGCCTGTTGGCTTTTCCCACCCCCACTGACCTTTGAGGCGGAGAGAGAACACGGTTGCAGGATGAGTCATGTGCAGCTTATGAGCAAACCAAAGCTGAGTGTTTGTCAACAGAAAGCGGAGCCTCCCCCTCTCCTTTCTAGACTCTGTAGGTTGGCTTAGCAATCAACATTTGCACTGTCCAAGCAAATACGCATGTTCACGGAGGAGGAAACATCTGTGATGGAGAAGACTTTTCCAGATAGACAGGTAGAACATCACACACCTTGATTCCTTCTCTGTGAACTAAGATGGAGTATTTCAACCTTCCCTCTTTCTTTGTTTTTTTTTTTAATTTATCTACTTATTTATTTAAGAGAGAGGGGGAGGGAGGAAGAAAGAGAGGAAGAGAAACATCAATATTTAGAGAAACATTGATTGGCTGTCTCTTGTACACTCCCAGCCAAGGACCTGGCCCACAACCCAGGCATGTGCCCTGACCGGGAGTAGAACCGGTGACCTTTTGGGCTGCAAGATGATGCCCAACCCACTGAGCCACACCATTCAGGGCCCTTCTTGTTTGACTGAAACAAATTATACAGACAGGTTTCAGAGTACAGTTATCATTTTTTTTCAAAGACTACCACATATACAGAGTCTTCCAAAGTAAACTGACTTTGTGAGCAAATAACCATGGCCAAAATTTAGATCATATGGGGAAATATTTAAAAGAGAGTCTTTTAAACATGGATGAGTATTATGTTACCCAGTTTAAAAAAGAAATTAATACCCTATGTTTATATAGTTCATATGCAATTAAAATAGTCCAAGAAGAATTTTTTTCTTTCAGTTAGCTTTCTTCCATTACCCCCAAAGTTCTAATGAAGTGCTGAGAGAGATATTGTTCGTGCTAT
The DNA here is from genome assembly GCA_028533065.1 of Trachops cirrhosus. Classification (NCBI taxonomy): domain Eukaryota; kingdom Metazoa; phylum Chordata; class Mammalia; order Chiroptera; family Phyllostomidae; genus Trachops; species Trachops cirrhosus. The sequence continues at coordinate 20,174,742 of CM052538.1, read as the reverse complement.
GGACTGAGTCTTGGAGAGTGAGCAGTGCTGGGACTCGAGAAGAGACTGGTGAACAGCTCTGACACTTTTGTGTCTGTTGGGGCAAGCAAGTCACACGGGCTGTGCACCAGGCAGTTTGGGGCCGAAGGAAGGAAGCTGGGTTTCTTAGCATGAGGGGCGATTGGCTGAGTTTTCTGGAGACTGTTCAGTGAGGTCTTGGGCTCTGAAACTAATATCTCATTGACTTGGATGCAGGTGACCAAATGTAACCCCTCCGCCCCTCCCCTTTCTCTTTCAGAGTTGAATGACAGTATAAATGAAAACAGTGACACCGTTGGGCAAATTGTCCACTACATCATGAAAAATGAAGGTATGGCTGTTTTAGTGTTCCAGAACAATTCACTATTCATAGGTCTTATTAGCAACCTGCTTGGAAGAGTCAGGATTTGTATGGACCCTCCTGCTGATTTTTCGGAAGTTGTTGGCAGCCCCTTTTACCTAACTCTGCTTCCAGCATTGTCCCACCACGGGCGTTTCGAATCCGTGAGTTTTCTGAGGGTCTGTCGGTCTGAGGGGTGCGGAGTCAGCCCTGGAGGTGACGGCCTGCCTTTGAATCCTGGCCTCGCCTCGAGGAAAGTCGCATCACTTCAGTTCCTCGTCTGTGACATGAAGCGATAGTAACATCTAGCCCATCGCACTGTTGTGACGTACTGAACACAAAGTGCTTAGTAGGACGGCTCTCAAATATCATCGGTTCCTTCTTTGTGCTTTAAAAAAGTTATGGTAAAATACACATAATGTGGAATTTACTGTTCTATGTATTTTAACGCGCGTAATTCATTGGCCTTAAGTACGTTCACAGTGTTGTATAACTGTCACCACTCTCTGTCTGGTTCTAGAACTTTGTCAGCATCCCCAACTGAAACTCTGTGCCCATTCAGCAGTCACTGCCCGTTCTCCATCCCCTTCCCCGACTGTCCACTGGCCTCCATCACTCTGCTTTCTGTCTCTATGGAGTTGTCTGTTCCATGAGCCATGCTTACATGTAGAAACTTTTCAAAAGTTTAACCTTTATCGATTTAAGCATTTTCGCCTTCTGAAATGTATTCTAAACTCGCCATCTTCTTAACGGAGGGTTCATTTAATCTTGATTAGATGCATTACAGTCATCGCTCTGAACGCTGGTTACTGTCACCACAGGGTGATTTCAGCCTGAAGGGACTTTTGAGGTTTGTGCAGCTCCTGGCCCATATACCCAATTGCTGCAGATACTTTGAGTTCTCAGGAGAATTGAAAGAAAATGTTTTCCTTGGGCGCTGTCTTTGCTTGTCAGTGCTTAATCACGTGGTGTGCACTGAGGCGACGGAGCCCTTTGTCCAGAAGCTGAAATACCTCGGTATTGCTCAGTGAATACCTGCTCTTCTGCCCCAGCCCTTCCCTGGAGATCACCACCCCCTTATCCTCACTATCAACAAGAGCATCTGCCTGGCCCAGGCTGTTGGTCCACTTTTTTGACTTGGAGAAACAGCCATTTCATAGGGTTCAGCATAATTTTTATTGTTCTTTACACAGTGTACTTTATGTATCTGGCATGGATCTAGATGCTTTGCGTACGTAATTTCATTTAATCCTCAAAATATCTCTAGAGTTAGTGTTCTCTCCGTCTCAGAGAGGAAGAAACAAAGGCCGCAAGTGTTGAGTTCACGTGGTTGGTGAGCAGCCTCGTTCTATCTGGGCTGCTCTCAAATGTACACATTGCCTCTGCGTTCTTCTAATTTGTAACTTTCAGTTTCTACAGGATGTAAAACCAGATAACCGCATTTAATAGAGTGGTTTTCAAATAAGAACAAAAAACGCAGAACACTTGGATTTTGACCTGTCTTCCGGAGATCTTCCTTCGGGGAGCAATATATGACGATGCTCTTTTTGAGCTTGTTTCTTTCATGGAGAAAAGTGGTTTTAATTTGCACAAGCAATGCACAAATATGTGCTTGGCAGAGCAGCTTCAGCCTTGACAGAAGTGCACAGAGTAAAGTGGGGACGGTCCTTCATTTCTCCCGTGCCTGCACTTCCAGCTGCCTCCCGTGGCTCTGGGGAGCTTGGTGGCCTTTGGGACCTGGGCTTCTGAGAGCCGAGCAGCCCCTAAGTTAGAGAGAGCTGGATGAGGGGCTGCATCGAGCAAAGGAGGTCACCTGTGGAAGCTTTGCCAGGGGCTGAATGCTTAGGTATAAGTTCACGGTGCGCACTGAGTGTTTGCTAGGTGTTGGGGTGTTCTGAGGGCTTTGCAGGGAGTTACAGCCCTATGATTCAGATACCTCACTCCCATTTTACAGTTGAGAGACTGAGGCCCACGCTGCTTAACTAACTTGCTGATAAGAGGGGAGCTGAGACAGGGGCTCTAGCATTTGACTCCAGAGCCCACATTTCACCACTTGTGGGTATCGCCTCTTTTGTGGAGCAGGAGAGAGGGATGGTAAACTTCCTCTTTTCAGGGGGTTAAAGTATACAGCTGGGGTAGTTTATAAAACTCTAGAAACAACACATTAAATTCTCAGAGCTGCCTTATGAGGCAGGCCCTGTTACCACCTCATTTTGCAGATGGGGCAGCTGAGACCCGGAGGGTAATAAACTTGCCCAAGGTCTCACAGCCAGTGTGTGGCAGGACGATGCCAGCACAGCCAGGGTGCACTTGGGTCCCTGGAGCAAGCCTCCTATATAATTTCCACAGCTCCCACACTCACGGGCAAATGGGCCTGTTCTTTTCTTTTTTAATTATGTCTTTTCCCTGTTGGAGAGTAGCCTTTGTGTTTCAGCTGCTTTGATTCCCAGTAGGCCTGTTAGAGCGATACCCAAGGTGCTGTGTCCACTCTTTCTCCTCTGCTGCATTCTGTCTGATTCTTTACCTTCTTCTCCTGTCCACGCCTTCATCTGTCTGCCTGGGATTTGGCCGGGGACCTGCGAGCAAGGGTGGGGATTCTGATCCTTTGTGTAGCCCTTGGTCCTCCGTGGCCACCAGGAGACATCTGGTCCCCGCACATCCCTTTTCCAGCTGTGGCCCTCTCTAGCTTCCAGCCTGCGCCCAAACCACAGCTGGGTAGATTAGTTACATCCCTGGGGCTATAACCTTACCAGTTATAACTTAGCTTTTTCAATTTGCCTTCGAGATGTAAATATTCTATAGAACAAATCTAATAACTTTTCCTTTATCTCTGTCAGTAAGAGATGTTGAACTTACTATCAATTTAGACCACTCTGTTGGTGTTAATTTAGTGTTATAATTCTTTTTAATTATAAGCACACCATAGTATAACCTTTTAAAATGAAAAGAGAAGGAATAAAATTAAGGACAACTCATCCATTACTATTTTCCCATGTTTATTTAGGTTTCCTTTGTCTATATTTACATATTTTAAAACATTTGCAATTGTGATGTATGACTAGTCTTCTGCTTTGCATTTTTAATTTGGCTAATGGGGTCATATTTCACCTGTACTCATGGCAACAGTCTTATGTTTATGGTTTAAACATAACATGTCTTGAGTGTTGCAAATCAGGTTAGTTTAGATAAGTATCTCTGGAAGGATGAATTTATCAGCTGACCTGAGCACTGATTATTTGCTTCCTAATCTCAAGTCTAACTACAGTGCCACCTTTAATTTTTCTTTGTAAGGGAAGCTGAATTCATGAGTGTTTGCAAGGTCATTGTTTTTTGTTTGTTTGTTTGCTTTTTTTTTTTTGCATTGTATGGAGTTTGGAAAATACCTGCAACTCCATAGCTGAGCTTCCCTTCCAGGCCCTTCAACTGTCTGCTGTAGTAATAAGAGCATCGCAATTGTTCTTCAGGAGCCCCTGATTATTCACACCAGGCAGAGGGTCTCTGTATGAAGTTCTTACTGCAATGTATGTTATGGCAAAAGGGATTCCTTTATAAACTCTCGTAGGCCCCTGGAACTTGCTGTGATGATTCTGTAAACACCCTGTCAACTCCTGAACTATTACTCATTGGGGTGGAGACCTGCAGGAGTAGGAAGAACATCAGGGTGAAACAGGGTCAGAGACCAGGGTTGTGTCCACGTCTGTCACTACCTGTGTGACTCTGGCCAGTCAGTTATAACCTTCAGGCTTCAGTCTCTGTATTTATAAAATGGGGGTCTTAATTCTACCCGCTGCTAGCGTTGTCGGGAGAGTCCGATGTGGTGAGGTCCGGAGAGCTTTCAGGCACTCGGGCTTCGCTGATGGCCGCAGCAGTTCTTGTTCGGGAAATCTGCCTTGATTGTAAGGAAAAGTTTGTAGAGAATAGTGGTGGGAGAGAAAACAGGGCTTTTTTTTTTTCCTTCGTGCCTGATTTTGATTGCTTTATGCATATTATCAGGCCGAAAGTCAGAAAAGAAGAGGGGGAGATTTTCCTGGAAATTGCTGTCCATGAGAAAATTTCCCGTGTTCTCGAATGGCTTTCTCTTCCCGGTAACTCACTCCCCCTGCTCTCTGGAAGCCCATGAAGGGGGGCTGCGTTGATGGACAGCATGCGGACAAGTCTAGGAGAAGCCATCCTTTATGGCTTGTTGGGGTTATGAGTACTGTGCAAGGAGAAGAGGTATATTCAGTAGGATTTAATTAGATTATTGCTCTTTCATAGTAATTTTACAACCATATTAAATCATGAGTGCAAGTCCTAATGGTGGCATTAGGAAGTTTCCTTATCACAGGAAACCAAAAATGTTCCCAAGGCACAGATTGCTGAAGTTCACTGCCTGGTATAGACTAGAAGTTAGACTAGAGATGAGAGAGAGAGAGAGAGAGAGAGCGCTTGTGTGTGTGAGTGTGTGTGTGTGTGTGTGTGTTCATCCCACACACCGAACCTCCTCAGACAGGCTGGGTGTGGATGATTTTGCACAGAAGCTTGTGTCTACTCTGAAAGATTTCACTCATGGTAAACAAAGAGGCTGTTTACCAATTATTCCTAGGAGTTAAGGGTGAGGTACTGGAGTACATGAGAAACAACACAAGTCTATCAAAAATAAGTTTTAGTAATGATTTTAATGTATTTTAATAACCTTCCTGGGATAATTTTATAATTTCATGTTTTTAAAGAAGGTTATCATTATACAGGTAATTCATTTTTTCAGGAGACTATTTAAACTTTTATTTTGAAAACCTCATTCTTATAAGTGAGTGCTATTAGTGCTATTTTTGTCTTCATACCTTTTTTGTGGTGGTTTTCCCTCTTTTCTGTTTGTCATTTAAGTTTGGTAAATTATGGCAGAGGAGAAGTGTCAACTGGCAAATTATAGTGTATTCACTAAACTCTTTATTTGAAAGAAAATTGTTTTTCTGAATCTTTAATATTAGTCAAAGGGTAAAATGAGTGACATCACTAAAATATACTGATATTTGTCTCTCAGAGGGTAATGTGCCATCTTTGTCATGTGGGAGAAGATGCCGACGATCTAGTTTAGGACTTTTTTGTCAGGACAAGAGATTTATTTAGAGCAAAATTGTGTTTGGGAATGCATTAGGACATCCTCACGGATAGTCATGAAGGGCCAAAAAAATGTTTCTTGTAGAAAAGAATGGTATGAATGGTATTTTTTAAAAACCCATGCATTCGCAAGGGTTCTGATGGGGTGCAAATTAGATTGTAGGGGCAAAAAGCTTAACATTTGTATATAAAACACAGATATACATATAGTACATTAAAAGGGATATCTGTAGTGCTGTAATTTCATGGGAAGGTGACTAGGAAATAAATGTCAAAAAAGATTCCCAGGTGGGGCAATAGTGAAAAAAAAAGTTGAGAAACACCGTCTAAACCCTTCACTGTTGATGTGTAAAAGCGGTGGGAACCAGAGTGAATTTTCCTCCAGTAGTGCGGGTCATTCGAGATGTTAACCATTAAGTGTTGGTATTGTTAGCTCACGTGGTAAATGGTAACTTTTTATTCTTTTACCCTTAGAGCATATGTTGTGGCTCATCATGAGAACAGTGCTTTAAAATCACTGGAAAGGTTAGGACTCAGTCATAACGCGTGGCCTTGCCAGTGAAGTATCCAAGAGAAACTTGAACATCCCCTTCGGTCTTTTATCCTTGGGAGGTTGGCCACTCACTCTAGAAGAGGCGAGAGAACAGTATCCTGTGAGTGTGGCTGAGGTGGGGACCCCAGAAGCTTAGATTCAGTTTGCTTTTGTTGACAGCCATATACAAAATAGATTTAAAAAAAAGTAGGAGTGTAATTTAACTTGGTCCATATTAGGTAACTTGTATGTGTGACCAACCCTTGGAATTTTAAATCATCTGGCCTGAGTTAAGGTCCTGTGTGGTCAGGAAGCAGAGGGAAGCCAAATCGCCCACATGGAATATTATATGTGGGATGAACTTGATACTACTGGGTATCCAGAATGTAGAGGTTACTATTTGGGCACACAGAAACCACTGGCATCCAAGTCTCTTAAGACATAGCTTTTATCACATACTTAGTCAAGTGAGCTGAATGCCTTGGAGCATTTGAGGAGGAAGAAGTGTCTCCAATGTTACAGTGTCGTGATGTGCAGGAAGCAGAGCTCTGTGTCAGACCTGCTGTCCTCTGTGTGGATTCCCTGCCACTCAGTACCAAACTCCTGCGTGGCGAAAGTTATTGGCAGCTGGCGCTATACCGTGAGGCTGCCTTGGGCAAGACCCTCCCTTCTCCAGGACCCCAGGGCCTCATCTATGAACTGAAGGAGTGCAATCAGGTGTTTTTTCCAACAGCTCCTCTGATGTGAGAATCCTATGATAACTCATCTTTCTCGTGCTATTTTAATTCTTTACATTTTTTTCCCCTTAGCAAACGCTGATGTTTTAAAGGCAATGGTAGCAGATAACACCGTGTCTGATCCTGAAAGGTGAGTGCTCTTCCCCCCATTTAATGGGACTTTTTTTTTAATGGTCTGCTAGAGCGGTTTCCCAGTTTGGGCACTGTTGACATTTCGGCCAGATGATTATTTGCTGTGGGGAACTGTCCCGTGCACTGGAGTGTTTAACAACCTTCCTGGCCCCACTGGGAGAAAGCAACAGCCTTGCTTACGGGGACCTGGGTTGAGTCTTAGCTCCAATACTTACTGAGCATCTCTTCTTGGGGAAGTGAACGGACCACACTGAGCTCAAGTTCCATCTCCTATAAGAAGGAGATAATCACTACACCAACTTCACTGGGTTATTATAAGGAATACATAATACCTCAGGCATTGAAAGATCTCCATCCATGATGACGATGAGTGGAAAACAGGCTGGTTTGCGAGCACCTGCCAGGTTCTATTTTTGTATTACCAGTTTTTAGTTATGGTCGTTGAGCATCCTGGTCCCTCCTAATTAATTACAGAACTGTATTTGCACGTACATTTTCATTCCTCCAGCGAGGAGCATTTATTGAGTGCCTGCTGGCAGGAGGCGTTCACATGCCCGGCCCAGGGTGAGCCCTCACAGGGAGAGCATGTGAGTGCGGTAGGACAAGTAAAGACCAGGTGCCCTGGGGACTCCCTGCGGCCAGCAGGAGGCTGACAGTTTCCGAAGGAATGCCATCTGAGTCAGGCATGCGACAAGCAGAGGCAAGAGGCAGGGGCTGCTTGTAGGCAGAGAAAGTTGAGAAGAAATGGCCCTGGAGCGTGAAAGTGTGGGTCGCACCTGGAGAGGTTCAGTGTGGGGAGGCCAGGGAGTGTGTTGTGGATGGTAGTGAGAAGGGCCAGCCAGGCAAGCTGGGACTGAGTGACATGGCAAGGGGATTGGACCTTCTTCTGCTTACTCTGTGGGCGGTGCACCCAGCATACTGTAAATACGTAATACGTGCTTGTCAAACTGGCCACGTTAGCTTTGCACTTTAAGGAGGTAGCTCAGTGCAGGAAGGTCGGCTCAGGAAGCTCAGGTGGTGTAGTTCATAGAGACACACGCGCTGTGATTTCTGCCACGTCGCAGCCCTGAGCACAGACATCCGGTGTCGGGAACGGGTTGGCTCATGGTGTGTTTGCCTGTCATCTTTGGGCAACGTGTAGTGTCTTCACTGGGTTTTACACCCAGCGGGTACTTGACAGATGTTTGTTGTGTGGATGCTGTTTAACTTTTGAATCCAACCTTCTACCATATAGTGTTAATTTAACATGGTTTTGCCCCAGAAAGCTGCGGCTGTGTGTTTTCATTTGAATGATATAAAGAGCATCCCTAAAGAGTACCAGGAAGCTATTGGTCGTCTGTGATATCTGAGAATATCTTTTCGGCCCTGGGCTACACTTCTGTTTAATGTGCATCGGGCTGGTTCCACAGCGTAGGGCATGGTTTACGCCGTCGTGAGACTCCCAGGTGCCTTTGGGGCTCTCGGCACAGTCCCGGGTGTCAGGCTCTGCTGTGACGTGCTGCCTCGCCTGTACCCGCCTGCATCACTTATCCCAAGTCAGACGGCTGGTTCCCTGTCAGGCTGGCCCTGTCCGGTTTTAATTCTTCCTTTGCTAGTGGACCAGCACCTTGACATGTGCCTTTTGAAAGGAGCCAGTCCCTGGCCTGTGCCCTTCTGCTTTTTAATATTTTTGGATGGTCTAACTGGATTTCTTCCAGATTATTGAAGTGATGCCCCTGTTTCCAACACATTATGTGATGATTAAGATCAGGGTTTCTAGAATTAGACTTCCTAGATTTGTAACTCAGACCCATTATTTATTAGCTATGTGACGTTGGGCAATTTATTAAATTTCTCTGAGCCTCAAATTTTTTAAATGAGGAAATTGATGCTTGCCTCATAAGGTTCTATAAAGTGAATTAGATTAACATATCAAATGCTTAGAAGACTATGTTAACTATTTCTATTATTATTATTTTCAACTGTATCAGCACTGAATATCACTTTGCATATCTTGACCTAAAAGCTTTCTTTTTTTGATGCAATAGTCAATTGGATCAAATATTGTACCTTAAGTCATTGGATAATTTGATTGGAATTTAAATCCTCCAGACCATCTCCTTGCTTAGAAATCTAGGTAGGCACTTTGCAATGTGTGAGAAGTTAGTATGATTGCATGAGAATGGAGAGCAGTTGTTTCGAAAGAAACCTAATACTTTAAAGACAAAGAGTGCATCTTCATTAGAAGCAGAGGTTTGTATCCATCCAGTTAGTTCCCCTCTGGAAGTGATAAATCACATTGCTGCTGCTTAAAATGAGCTTTCATTGCATAGGTGTAAGAGCGGAGTAATTACTGCCTAAGGCCAGTTCACAGAGCCCATTGGTTTATTTGGAAGGGGCATTTTTTTTTCTTTTGATTTAAACCTGCCTCTTTTGTGGCAGGGGGAGAGATTGCCTTAGCTGGTGTTTCTTTTGAGTAACCAGTTCTACCTTTTTTTTTCCTTCCCACCTTAGCCCTGTGACCCCCAGCACTCCTGGGAGCCCACCTGTGAGCCCTGGGCCCTTGTCACCAGGTGGCACCCCAGGGAAGCACATCTGTGGCCACCATCTGCACACAGTGGGCGGTCCTGTCGAGAGGGATGTGTGCAGTCGGTGTAGGCACAAGCGGTGGCACTTCATAAAACCCGCCAACAAGTCCAAAGAAGGCCGCCCAAGGCGTCAAGGGGAGGTCACCGTCCTCTCTGTGGGCAGGTAAGAGTCCTGTGGGTGCTCTGGGTTTGTGTCACATGGTTGCTGTGCTGGGTGGGTTGCTGTGCTGGGCACTGACCTGTTCAATGCAAAGTGCGTTCTCCTTAGCTAGGCTCAGGTCGTATCTCTGGACTTTCTGGTCTGAGTTCTGCATTTTTCCAACAGCAGAGGAATCCCAAGAGGTGGCTGTAGCTAGATCAGATGTCAGATGTATGAACTGAGGTAAAACATTAATTACTTGCTGTATTAATGTTCTCCAGAGAAGCAGAACCAACAAGATAGACAGATATAGATACACATAAGAGGAGATTTATTGGAAGAATTGCTCATGCGATTATGGAGGCTAAGAGCTCCTACGATCAGCTGGCTGTGAGCTGGGGACCCAGGAAAGCTGGTGGTGTATGTAGTTCAGTCCAAGACCAAAGGCCTGAGAACCAGGGGAGCTGATGGTGTAAGTCCCAATCCCAGCCTGAGGCTGGAGGGCAGGAGAATACATATGTTCCAACTCCAGCAAAAAGGGCAAATTCAGCCTTCCTCTGCCTTTTTGTTGTATTCAGGCCCTCATGGGCCAGGATGCTGCCCACCTGTGTTGGGTGGGGGGTGATCTTCCTCACTCAGACTACGGGTTCAAATGCTAATCTCTTCCAGAAACACCCCCACAGACATGCCCAGAAACAACGTTTCGCCAGTCCAGCTGACATGTAACACTGACCGCCACACTTGCTGTAACCGCGGAAGCCCAAATCTCAGCTGTTTAGGGAGTAGAGGTTTACATTTCCTGTGTGGAGATGGAAAGATCGATGGGTGGCTGGCTCTTCGAGTGGTCCTGCAGCGTCCCAGATTCCTTCCGCCGGCGGCTCTGCCAGGCGTGCTCGCTGGAGGGGCGAGTGCCCGGAGCGTGGTTCACGGGAGGGTGCAGTGAGTGGGGCCGGAAGTGGCACATTTCATTTCACTCGCACTCCACTGTCTGGAGCCCAATGCCTGGGCCACACCTAACTGCCAGGCCCTGGGAAATGTCCAGCCACGTGCCAGGGAGAAAAGTGGTGGGGCTGGTCCACTGCTGTCCAGTCTGTAGCGTGGCCACTCTCCATGGGTTCCTGTGGCTGCCTTCCGTTAGCTCACCTCACCGGTGTCCTGGGTGTCCCCGTCCAAAGTACCATTTACCTGTGACGCACATGTGATGTGGAGATCTTGCAGTTCAAGTCCTGAATCAGTTTGACTCCATGTAGAGCATTTTGGCAGAGTCTGCTGTTTGGGTGGTCGAGCCTCACGCAGGAACTGCATTGCTAACGCTGCATTTGTTACGAGCACGCGTGCTGGACCAGACTGGGCGAGCACCGAGCAAAAGCTGGCAGTAGCGTGTACACGACCCTCCTTTCTGTACTGGCAAACTCTGGGAAGGGCAGCCTGGACTCATTGCGTCTCCCTTGTTTGAATCTTGGTGCCGCTACTTACAAACTCCGTGCCTCAGTCTCCCCCTTCATAAAACGGGGATGACGATATAACAGCTCACTGGGTCGCTGTAAAGACTCTGTAAGATGATCGCTGTAACAGACCAGGCCAGTTTCTGGCATTTATAATGCACTTAGGAAGTACTGGCTGTTGTTACTTATTTTAATTCGGTTGGATTTCTCCATTCGTCACACAAGCCACGAAGGGAAGACCGCTGGGCTGTGTGCCACTTCCAGCGAAACGGCGCGTCTCATGACTGCGCTGCTTTATTAAGAAGCAGAGTCATGGGAATTTATGAATGTGGAATGCAATGAGAACCTGTAGCTTGTTTAGACAAAGCGTGTTTTGTTTGCTTTAAAGAAAAATCTGCTGAAATTTTCAACTCACATTCAACATGACCCTTCTGAATGCTCCAAATGCCACCTTCTCTCTCGGATGTGCAGGACCAGGGGCATTTAATCACTGCGGGCTGCCTTCCAGCGCGTGTTACTTCGAGAGGGTTGTAGTTCGGCAGAACAGCTTTCTGGTGACAACTTTCCCGGATCCTCCTTCCACTTCCTCAGTCTCCGCCTTCATGGTGGTGGGTGATCTCATTTTGGACAAAGGAGAATTTATTTGAGATACTTTTAAAGGACTTTCTGGCCAGAACGGGAGAGATACTGTTATGAAAGACTTCAGGGTTTGGTGAGGACGGACTAGAAAAACAACCACATTGTGTAAATTTCTTTAACTTCTCTCTTCACCTTAATGGAAATCTCTTCCTAAATTTCCTTATTTTTTCTTAATGTAAATCAACCCCAATTTGCTTTCCAAAATAACAGACAAAAACTAGACATGAAAAAACCCTACTACCCACTGATACTGAAAAAACCCACGGTTGGGGCCCCCGGCTGTGCATGCGGACAGGTGTATCTTTGACAAAGGTGGAGTCTGAGTGAGCGTTTTGGTCACGTCATTCTATCAGTCTGGTTATGCTTTTGCCCAGCCTGATGTTAAAGCCCACATCCCTGAAACCACGACCCTGAGGCTGTGTAAGCAGCTGAGACCACGTGTGTGATACCTTTCCCACGCTCTGTGAAGCACCCGGCATAGCCTGCAGTGTGTTGAGTGAAAATCAGCTGGAAAGTTTGGCAGGGCGCAGGGCATTTGCCGGCAGGAACCCCTCCTGCTGCCTCGGTGTTTTCTGCTGACGTCCTAACTTTCGGCTGAGTTCATTTGGGATCCTCTACGTGGGTGATTTTTGATTCACTCTTAATTCTTGCTCACTGGAAAAGCAAAACCCCTCAGATCTCCCCCTTACCCCCTCAGGTTTAGAGTTACAAAAGTGGAGCACAAGTCAAACCAAAAGGAGAGGAGGAGTTTGATGTCCATGAGTGGGACCGAAAGCCTCAATGGGGAGGTGCCTATGACACCTGTGAAGAGAGATCGGAGTGGCACAGAGGAGTAGGTGAGTTGTCGTTTTGGTGACATTGGGGGTGGGGTGGTGCATGGTGGGGAGAGGGCACTGAGAGCCTCTCCGGGGCACGGAGGAGAAAGGAATGACTGGGCAGGGAGGTGAGGATGCTTTCTGGAAGCTGGGTGGACTGGAGAGAACTGAACGTGATTCCATGTCTGTCCAGAGGTTCTTATAAAGAGGCTCCCAACTTCGTTGCCTCCAGGGGCTTGGCCTGCATGATGCAGAGGAGAGAGGATTACTTATGAGGCAATGTGGAGTGGTGGGGCTTGCAGCAAACCAGAAATCACATAACCCATCTATGAGTTTACGTTGCCACAAGGCAGAAGGCACTTAATGTTGCTAGATCTTATGCAAAAAAAGGAAGGTGGGAACCTGGACTTATTAAATGTGAAATCACCACAGGTTTTTAAACATTAACAGCATATTCAATTTCCTTTAAAAAAAACAAGGCAGGACAAATGAAGTATAATTTTTTCATCCTTTCTAGGTTTGTAAAAGGCTAGGGCAAGCTTCTTCCATTAATTGAGTTGGAAGCCAGCTTTTTTTAACATGTCATTGTTCTAAAATACTTCAGGTAGGAATACTACTCCTTCCACCAAATATTTTGAATCAATTTAAAAGCAAAAATAAAGGCTTCTTGGTTTGGCAGTTTTAATTTTGGAAGCTACTGGCTTTTAAAAAAATGCCTGTGATTATTTGATATTGGCTTAGCTTTTACCTTACTCTTTCCTTTCCGTTCTGGTTTGAGTAGCATTCATCCTTTTTGTGTTTTTTATTCTACATGAAGGGGTGACGGTGAGGACTCAGGCAAGGTCGTGGTCCAGTAGCTGTGACTTGAGCCTGAACTTTAAGGCAAAGGGAGGGCAGGTGGGACATGGGGGAGTGGACTGAGGGAGTCAGGCAGCCAGGTTCAAATCCCAGTTCTCAAAGTTTCTCACTCACTAGCACGGGGACCTGGGTGAGGTACTCGGCTTTTTATGTCTCACTTATTGCACTGGAAAATGGAAATGATGTTACCTGCCTCAGGGTGGCGGTGAGATTTCTGTGAAATAACATGTGAGCCCAGGGCCCAGCACATAGGAAATGTTCTGTCAGGGCTGCTGATTATTATTTGTTCATTCACTTTTGGTTGGTGTGGCTGAGTAGGGGAAGGAAGTGGCTTTTGAGTAAAGCTCCTCTGATAATCTGCCTGGGCTCCAGGGGGATGGGGATGGCCTGGAAGTAACCTGGAAGGGTGTGCTCCCATGTTCTGTGGACACAGGGTCTCTGAGAGCTTCCCAGTGCTGGTTCTTACAGTCTTGCCTTGGGGGAGGTCTGCCCCTTCCCCTGAGTTTAGGAGCTGAATAGGGACTTCGTTTATAGATGGGAAACAGCGCAGAAATCTGTCTTTGGCTTCTCAGCCAGTTACTGGTGCCTCGGGAAAGCAACCAGGAGGAATTTAGGAAGAGGAAGAGGAGGATGAAGATAATAATGAAAGGAGCTAATGTCAGTTCAGTATTCTTGTCTTCCAGACATGTGGTATGTATCTCACATGTTTCCATTATAAACATCTCCCAATGGGGTGGATACCAGCATCTCAGTTTCATAGACAAGAAACCAATGAATAGAAGTGACAGGCTACACGTTCAGGGGCACATAGCTGGAAAGAGGAGCTAATGTGAACCTGGGTCTCTGGTTACAAGACCAACTGTCCTGCCACCCTAGGGTGCTCATGAAGACGCAGCCCTAGACCCATGAATGCGGAATGTTTCCACCAGTGATCTAGACACCTCCTGGGCTGTGGCTACTTTAATGAAAATTAAAAATTTAGGGTGTGCCATACAGAACATTTCCATCATTGCAGAAAGTTTTATTGGACAGACTAGATGGCAGCTTAGATGTTAGACCTGAAATCCCGAGTGACTTTGGTGAATCAGAGAAGCATTCTGATTGAAGTCACAAGGACTTACCTGCCCGGCCGGGAAGAGAGGCGTCTGGCCATTCAAGTCTCAGGTGAGGAAGGCCCAGCCAGTGTAGCTGCAAAGTGAGCATGGGATGCAGTGAGAGTCTGCATATGAATCTTCAGCCTGGCGGTGTGCTGAGAGCCGGAGCAGACCACGCGGGAGTGCGCCTCATCCCGATCAGAGCCTCGCTCAAGTCCCCGGGCCTGGTTTGCACTGCTGCCTGGAGGAGGAACTCGAGATTTGGGGAGACTGAAAGAGTTAGGATAGCTCAGCTGGTTTTCTTGGTCCAAATTCTGCCTGTATCTGACAGTAGGATTTGATCTAATCCTCTGAAGTTCTGACCACAGTTAACTGTTTTAAATTTGATATTTCCTGCAAACCACCAGGATTTTCTGAGAGAGCTTTGAATTTGATCAGAAGAGATATGCTCGTATCCTCGCTTCCCCACTTGGCAATCGTACTTAACTGCCCTCTTCCCTGTTTCCTGGAATGTGAAATTTATTGATTAAGGCAAGTGCCAAGAGAGTGTCTGGTATGCAGCTGGCTCTCAGTAGAGGGTAGTTGTACTGTGCTGTGCAGTCCAAATCAGCCCACGGATGAGTCAGGAAGGGGATGGGTTTTCCTAGCCTTCAACTTGGAATTAACTTTGGAATTGAAATTAAAAAGTTTTTATTATGGAAATTTTCAAACAAACTCAAAAGAAGAGAGAATAACTATGAATGCTCGTGAGTCATGGAGTGATTAATTATAATACCTACCATTTATTGAGTATTTACCATATACCTGGCCTGCTTTGAAAGGCACATTCTGCACGTTAATGGATTTCGTCCTCACAAAGGCAACAGGTAGGTACTACTCAGTACCCATTTTGCAGATGAAGAGCGTTAAAGGAACTTGTTTAGAGTTACCAGCAAGGCTGTGGTGGGGTTTGGACTCCAACCCAGACAGCCTGGCTTCTGGAGCCACAAACTTCGCCACTCAGCCTGGTCCAGGGAAGGCAGGTCCTGTGGGTAGTCTGCCAGGGTTGGGACCATGTATGGTGACCCCAGTGGAGAACGGACTCTGAAAAGGGGGAGAAGGGACAATGATTGATGTTTTAAAAAATGTATGTATTCATCAACATTTTTTTTGCTGTTTTTTTTAATATTTATTTCTCATCCCCAGAAAGAGTGCGTTTAGGATATTTAACATGAGCCGATTTTCCGAGTGGAGAGATCCTGGAACTTCCCTCCTAGGCCCAAACCTCTGGTTCTGGACGGAAGGGCACGATTTGCCCTAGCATGTGACTGATGCAGGAGCAGGAGCATTTTGTGTTTCTCGTACCATCTAATACAGTGTTGAGAGCAGTCTTTCTTCCTGAGAAATGCCTTTGTTTAAATTTGGATTTTTGGCCAAATTTTTTTTTACTGTAGTTTTTACTGTAGAATTGATTCAGATATTCAGAATATATCTACTCACTGGTTAGGCTTCTCTTTCATCGTGAGGCGGTTGGTACTGGAAACTGGACTGAGTTTTCTAAACACAGCGGTGCCGAGCCTGGGGCAGGGTTCTCCCTCTTCCCTTCTCTTCTTAACAAACAGAATCAGTTCACTGGCACCCTGCTCGCCGTGTTCTTTCCGCCCCGTCTCCTTGGCCTGAGCAGCTAGAGGTAACGTGCCCTCTGCCTGATTTATTTTGGCAAGGCAGTTAAAATGGTTTCTTTCTTCCACAGAAAATGTGTTTTGGTTTCTTCTTAGAAGAATACGCTTTTGTTCTTCAAAGTTAAATCAACTTGCTTTCAGCCTGCAGATGCCCCTGGCTGTGTGCACTGTCCCTGGTCCTCCCCCTTTCGGGATGACACTGTGGTGGGCGTTCTGTGTCGCACGTTTCTGAAGTACGTGCTCTCTCCCTTTTGTGTGGGGTCTTATGGAAAACATCGATTTGGAAAGTTTACATAACAGTATTTTTTTAATCAAAGCACAAATTCGTAATACTAGACATCTCTTTATTTGAAATTGTTTTATTATTGAAACTCTTCTACTAATTGTGATTTAAGTAGTTTATTTTAGTGAGTAAAAGCCAAGGTTTAAACGGGTTAGGTTTAATTTTAACTATGCCACTAACTACCAATGATTTTTTTAAAGATTTTATTTATTTATTTTTAGAAAGGGGAAGGGAGGGAGAAGAAGAGAGAGAGAAACATCAATGTGTGGTTGCCTCTCATATGGTCCCCACTGAGGACCTGGCCCGCAACCCAGGCACGTGCCCTGACTGGGAATCAAACCTGCGATGCTTTGGTTCGCAGCCCACGCTCAATCCATTGAGCTACGCCAGCCAGGGCACTACCAATGATTTTAAACAATGACCTTAAATCACTTAACCTCTTCAAGACTCACATTCTTCATCTTTAAAATGGGGTTGTTGCTGGCCTTAAATGTCATAATATATATGGAGAGTTCTCCAATCAGATCTTGCTATTAGTATGTATTAAAATTCACTATTATTAATACTTTTCATCCTGTTCTTGGTGGCTTTAGTTATTTATTAATTGATTCTTCATCATTTTATTAATCATCAATTTATTAATTGATTCTTTAGGTTCTGTGAATCCAATTTTCTTTTTTTAAGAGATTTTATTTACTTATATTTAGAGAGGGGAAGGGAGGGAGGAAGAGAGTGAGAGAAACATCAGTGTGTGGTTGCCTTTCGCACATACCCTACTGGGGACCTGGCCTGCAACCCAGGCATGTGCCCTGACTGGGAATCGAACTGACGACCCTTTGGTTTGCAGGCCAGCAGTCAACCACTGAGCCCCACTGACCAGGGCATCCCTTTTTCCTTCTTAGGAACATTAGATTTTTGGACTTGTATGACATCTCAACATAGAAATTTGGCAAGTCTCTTAGGAATTTGGGCTATTGTCTTGTTTGTGTTAAGAGACAAACCATTCTTCTCTTTCTGGAGGTGGAATCAGAATTAGTTATAAGGTGATAGAATAGTTTTTTGAAGATTTTTTAAAGTTGATTGATTTGAGAGAGAGAAAGGGTGGGAGAGGGGGAGAAAACATGTGAAACATCGATTTGTGTTCCACTTACTCATGCATTCATTGGTTGATTCTTGTACGCGCCCTGACTGGGGATCAAACCAGCAACCTTGGTGCATTGGGTCATTGCTCTAACCAACTGAGCTACCTGGCCAGGGCTGGCCGTGGAAAGGCTTTGCTCACGTAACTTCCTTTTATGATAAACATCAGAGGGTGACAGTGAGAGCTGGGAAGTTCTCTGCACCTAACAGTGCGGCTCTGCTGGGCTCTGCTCTGCCCCTTTTTGACGAGACTGTGCCATGGGCCGTGCTCCCTCCCTCCTGAGCATGGTGGCCAGTCACAGGGCCAGCTTTTCTGACCTTTGGTGCCTCCCTCTCTCCTCTAACAGTAGGGAAGGAGGAGCATTTCTCCTTCCCTTTGAACTCTGTGCCAGGAGTTGTGGCGGAGGGTCCCTGTGGAGGCTCCCTGAGGTCGTGTCGCTTTATTTGCAGTCACGCTTCCTTTGTTGATTCCCCAGGGAAGGAGAGGATGGGAAACTTCAGGTGCCCCGAATAAGTGCACATTTGCCTCCATAGCACATAATTTTTTCAGAGTAACATTTTTTTAAAAAACAAAAGGATCTCAGGTTTGATGGAAGCTCCTTTATTCCATTTGCTGGTGTTAAAGGGGACTGTGGTATATAAATTTATGAAAAGAAACTGTACTCTTGTGAGTTACGGGTGATAATCTTTCTACATTACAGATGAGGACCCGGGCTCAGAGCTATTAATTTTTCCCAGCTCCCTGAGTGAGGTGGTGAGAGGGCTTGTATGGGAAGAAACCCACACTTTGGAGCTCACACGGCTCAGTGGCTTTGAAGTGCCAGGGAGCGTTGCTTTCTCCAACAAGAAGGGAGAAATCCGTACTCAGCTTAGCCAAGGAGCTCACAGTAACGATCATGGAGACATTATCAGCCTTCACCAGGTGGGGCCTCCTCTGCTGTCCCGTGGGGACCTCCTGATGCCGCTTGTCTGTTTACGCCGGGCCTGGGTCAGGTCCGGGTTTGCGAGCTATCATCTTTTCCCACAGGTAGACATGGACTATGAGATTTCAGGGGGGCAGTGCTTGCTAGTTCAGGCCAATTCAGGTACAAGTATACCTATTAAAAGCATTTATTGTGCCCCTACTACGTGTCAGGCACTGGGCCTGGCCTCAGGGACGTGGGGTTGTGGAGGACGGACAGGCGAGGGCCACGCTCCCGTGGAGTTTCTGTTCTAGTGTTTACAGCAGAGTTTTTCTCCGGCCCCAGCTCCCTCGTTTTAGAGTAGGGAGGCCCCAGGAGGTTATGTACGTTGTTCAAGGTCACGCTGATAGTTCCAGAGCCTGGACGGGGCCTTCCCGATGGTTTAGTCCCTTCACTGCCTCTGAGGTATTGGATGCTGGAAGTCCACACAATAATTAAGTCTTTAAAAATGTAAGTCTTCACCCTATCTGCACTCCTTCCCCAGCCCACACATGCCATCTCCCAGTCCCCTTTCCAAGAGGTGGCTACAGAGGATACTGGCGTCCTCTGCATCCTTTCGGGGTTGTTCTCTGTGTAAATACATGCTCATACATCATATGTGTGTATACACAGTTCCCCCTCTTTGCTGAAGTTGATAACTACGGGTTCCTTGGACGGTTGAGTTTTACTCTCCCACATTGCTTGAGCCGTGAATAGTAAAAATGCTGGCTGCAGTTTAAAAGTTCTGTGCCCTGTTCGTTCTTTGTTGTTGGGAACAGCTCCCAAACATTTATGGACAAAATCTGAGAGTTTTGGGTGGACCTAAAAACATACTTTGCTGTCATCACTATGATGTTCTAAGTTATTCCTCCTTGTTCTGTGTACAGAAGAGCCTAAAACATATTGTCAGTATTCCCAGAATTTAGGCAGCATGAGAACCAGAGGTTTTTGTTCTGCTTTGAATGGCCAGCAAAGCAAGCCACCTCCTCTCCACGCACATCTCCCTAGGCAGGGTCTGCTGCAGGGCCCCGCCCTGGTGCTGACCAGAGATTGACCCACTGACCCCTCAGAGAGCTTTTCTCTTCTCCCTCGGGAGCCCTGTCATTTGATCAGAACTTCAGAAAGAGAGGCTGTGACATCTGCCCCTTTCACCAGAGAGACTGCAGCTCTTGGAGGCTTGGCGGGACCTAAAACAGACCTGCAGGGGCTCGAGGGAGGCAGCACGGGGAATGTTTGTGGTGACATTTCTGCCCAGGACTAGAAAGAAGAAGGAATTAATAGTTATAACTAGGATTTTTATTTTTCTTAATTTCTTAATTTCTTAACTTGAGGCTTTGATCTCTACTAACATTAACTAGCTTAATAAAGAATTTTTTCTCCAGCAGCAGGATGTAGGACCCTGTAGTGGCTCCACAGTACAGATCCTTGGTGCTCACGTCCTGGTCTGTCACTTTTTAGCTGTGTGATCTTGGACAATTAATTTAGCCTCTCCTGCCTCAGCTTCTCCATCTGAAAAGTGGGGATAATAGCAGTATCGCCTACCTCTTAGGGATGTTGTTCCTTGGCACTTAGTGCTAAGTAGGCAAATTCTAGATGTTGTATCAAGCCCTATGTATACATTTAGCAAATAAGCTGTGAGCAATTACTGTTGTGTCTGTATTTCTTAATTTTTCTGCCACTCAGAGAGGCCAAGTTTGGCATAACCTATAAGGTGGTGCAGTGTTATTCATCCGACGCTTGGGCCAGTGTGAGAGGCTTACCAATGGCTGGTTAGCTGCACTCCAGCTCACAAGCCAATAGAGAGGCAATTTCTACCGTGTTTGCTTTTCCTCATCAGAAAGACATGGTACTGCTCAGAGAAGTAAGTTATTCTACCTGTAGCTTAATGTAGACATGGAATCCTAGTGTTGAGATGAATACTGCTGAATTGCATTTAAATATTTCCTAGGTGAACCCTGTTTCTCCGGATACAGAACAATCAATTTTTTTTTATGCCAACTACATTTTACTTGGAACAGAGTGCTCTGACTGTCACTGTCGAAGGGCTTGTAAATCTTAAGTGTTCACTCACTGTCACTCAGGAAACCCATTTTTGCTAAATATATGAACACGTTTAAATTGCTGTGAGGGTGTAACTCAGTCAAGGGCAACCTTGAGACGCCCCAGGAAGGGCCAATCTAATGTCAGAAGTGTCAGACTCTGAGGAGTGCAAAATCTGGCCTTGGCATTATTCCATGAGGAAGGCAATAGAATTTGCAGGAATATCCATTTTATCCCAATGCGACTTTAAAAAGCTGTTTCCATTTGGAATGGAAAAAATACTTATAAACATTTTAATTAAAAAAAACTAAAATTTTAATTCTGAAACTCCTTCCCAAAGTAGGGGCTATGATGTGGCAATCTGTGATATTGTGATTTATAATAAGAAATGTATACTTGGTCTTCATACCCAGTTCTGGCACAGAGCTAATAGAACGCTCGACATTTCCTAAGTGGTGAGAGCCAAAGGTGTCTCTGGTGCTGCTGAGGTCACTTGTAAAGCCCCTAGTAACCAAGGTTGGGAGCTGGTTGCCAGGGGAGCCAGCCAGCCAACCATGTGATCGGAGGGTTGGAACTTACTGTCCTGTGTGTCCCTCCTCCACCCCCACTCACACACACACACACACACACACACACACACACACACGCTGGAATTGGGTGCAGAACCCTTACAATCAATGCATGGAAGACTCAGTGTTCAATAAACATGAAAAATGCCCAGCCTTACTAACGATCAAATAAATGCAAACTGAAATGAGATCACTCTTTGCCTTTCTGTTGGCAAAGATAAATGTTAACACTAGCATGACGATATAACTTACATCTAAATGAGACTCTTCTGAGAGTCAAAGGGAACACTGTAAATATGATCCATATTTAATCTCAGAATAAACATATGTAAACCGAAACCGCGCAGCCAGCCCCGTTCCATGGTCTCCCGGGTTAGCGCTGTGTTGAAGAGGGTGAAGGGAGATGGGCATTGTCACACACCTTAGCAGGGAGGCCACGCTGGTGAGCAGAGCTATACATACAGACACAGAGCATCTACTCTGTACTACTAGATGAAAAAGCAAGTTTTGAAATATCCAGGTTGGTTTTGGGTCGCATTTTGTCTCAGCTCGAAGCTAATTATTTAAGTTCTCCCTGTACAAGCTCCAGGCTGTTTGAAGGCTAAGACTGTGCCTCCAGGTGGTGCTTTGTATATAGTTGGCCCCCAGTGGTGATAGCTCACTCGTGCTCGTTAAAACAGACCTCTGCTGATTAGCTGAATTTTAGTTTCAAAAATTTTGTAGTTCAGATTGAATTGCTAAATTTTTTATTTATATTTCAATCTCTAAATGCTTCTGTCCTACCTGTTTCCTCTTCCATCTCCGTGATATAGTTTTTGACCTCTGCTGACTTTCAGTGTGGCATTTGCAGGGTTTGCCTTTCGGGGCTAAATTTAGTTCTTCTGGTTATGACCAGTTGACAAACAGCTCAGGGTTTCCCTTTGGACTCAAACCTTATTTGTGCATAATCCCCCGGGCACCTCGTAAGCAGAGTCCTGGACTCCAGCTCCACAGATTCTGATTTAGTAGGTCGTGGGTCTGGCCCAAAGAACCTGCCGTTTTTAATGATACTTGAGCCAGTTCTAAAGCGTGCGTCCCTGATTATTCTGAGAATGCTGACTTAAAGATTCTGCATGGGTTGGCCCAGACTAGCCTGCGTCTACTGTGCTCTCTAAATAAACATGGAGCCTTCATTAAAATACAAAGGTTATTAATGTTAACTTATAAACTTTAGCACAGAATTTAGACCAGAACAAGAGTTAAAGGACCAGAGGCAGCAGGCACCTTCTGATATCTTCCTGTTAATCTGCACCCGGCAGGGTGCCAATCTGTGCAGGCAGCGCTGTCGCAAGATCGTATTGTCACGTGATCACGTGTTTTCCACTAGAAATGGCCAGCACGTAACCGGAGTGTTGACTGAGCCTGGCTCAAGACAATCCTCTAACTAGGACGTTTGGTCTTGAAGGGTTAGAGGTTACTGGTGAAAGATCACATACCTGTAGCTGTAGGACTAGAGTGTGAACGTTACTGTTGCCATTTTCACTCTGTCTCCATAGCCAACTTTCCCCATTTGTTGTATGTAAGAGTGCTCCAGATAATTCTGAAGCCGGCCGTGTGATTCTGTAGGCTTGTGTGTCTCCTCATTGTCACACAGGTGCACTTTTGATCCAGGTCCCTCTTCGGGTGCAGGTTTCCAGCACCTTGTAGTTTAGCTGTTGCTGCACAGCCAGGACGACTCCCTCCAGGAGCGACCCTTTCTGTGGCTCTAGGCTCTGCGCTCCCTCTCTGCTGCCCCACACAGGTGGGGAACAGAGGAGCGAGGGACCCTGCAGGTCTCGGTGGTGCCACAGTGTGTGTGGGGTGACTGGTGTGACGGTTCGTGTGGGGTGACTTTACCACTCTTATTGTGTCGCCTTGGGCGTGTTAGTGAGGCTGTGTGCCTTGGCTTCCTCCTGTGAAGATGGCAATTGTCGCTGATTCGTGGGGCCATTGGGAAGATTGAGTCACTGAACCTCTATTGCTTAGCATGTCGGTACCTGGCACAGAGGAGGCGCTCTGTAAATGCCAGCTCCTGTTGTTATTGATCAGGTAGCCCTTTCCTTCCTTGACACCTGTCCCTCCAGGCCTTTATACTTAACGTTTTAAATCATGTGTGTAATTTTTAAAGGGACCAGATCCTTTTTTTTAGTGAAGCCTTTTTAACCAGGGACCTACATGTCTTAATCAAAAAGATACAGTGGTTCCCCTCACCCCTCCCGTTATTTGAAGGTTTACTTTCCATGGTTTCAATGAAGCCCTCATCAACCATGGTCCCATGATACTGAATGGATGATTACAGGCCCAGGGAGGGCCGCTGTTAGCCAACGCCATCGTTCTGGGCGGAGAAGGCATGATGGTACTGACCCTAAGAGCGCCCCTTCGGGCGGGTACGCTGACCGCTCTGCTCTGTCGTCAGCATTGTACGAACTTCATCCTGTGTGAAACCCCACTGCCCGACCACGAGGGAGCGCCCCGGTGCGGGAGCGGGTCCCAGGGCTCAGGCCGTAGACCCCTCCTTTCCAGTCCCGCCCTCCGTCGGGCACGCCCACTCCCTAACGTGGGTCAGATCTGCGCAAAGAGCTCGAAATGGGAATTGCTCCTGCCTTGGAATGAAAGCTCTTGCTGTGATGAAACGTTACATTCTATGCCTTACATCCTTCACCCTTCACCCTGTTTTCCGTGATGCACAAAAGGCTAGTTCAAAGGGAGCAGATGGTAAAAGGAGTAATAAAAATAGTCGAATACCAATTTTCTAGACAATGGCCTAGTTTGAAGTTTTACTGGGAAAATTCTCTTCCTCTCCTTTTGTCCTTTTAGGACCATTTTTCTATTTCTCCACCTCTGGCCTTTCTACATTTTTTTCTTGCTAGCCTTTTCTGTAGTAATCAATTCTCAATTGAAAATATTCCCAGACTTGACTTTGTACAGTTTTAGGGTTCAAATCCATGGTTTAGCTGTGCTAGGTTGCAGCACCAAAGTGCAGGGAATTGTTTTGTTTATAATTAATAACTCAGTGTGTGCTGTTTTAGGGACAATGTTTTATTTCCTTTTTAGCTAAAGGGATACGGGTCCTTCATCGACCTATTTAGTTTAGTAAATCAGTATCTATCTTTGTCTCTTCTCTCTCCCTGTCTCTCTGTTTCTCTCTCTCTCTCTCTCTCTCTCTCTCTCTCTCTGATAACCACTATGAAAATGATAAATTACAGAGTGACAGAAAAGAATCTTATGGATAACAATAGACTATATTTTGAGGGTGAATTAGAAAAAAGTATGAAGTAATCTTAAACTGAGACATCTCTATCAGCTTCTTGCCATTTCTCCATACGTTTGCAGGTCGGTGTCCTCTCTGGCTTTGTTTAGCTTTGCAGGCAAACACACTTTCGGCAGACAAGAGAACGTTTTGTTCCTTCGCCTGGAGTAGGTTGGCCTGCCTGGTGTGTGTGTTCCAGCATTCACAGCCCCATCCTGGGTTAGCCCAGTCTTGAAAACAGGGAAAGCAAAGGGAGCATAACCATCTGTCACTTAGAAGAGAGCTTGGGGGGGAAAAGTTTCCCTTTGGAAAATAGAACACTGTGTTACAAGTTTACCGGGGACTTCGTTTGCAGAGTAAATGCAGACACGCCTTGGAAGAGTTCATAGCAGAGCTTGCTAATACAACACGGAGCCCTGGAGGTACGTATGGCGAAGGGCCACGCATTCATCATGTGCTCTTACTTGCTAGTGAAATCCCAGCCCAGCTGCCCTGCGTGCTCTGGGGACTCTGAGTTACCTCCGTTTGGTGTGGCTTAGACACCGGATATCTAGGGCTCCTTGGGGCTGAGCATGTTCACGTGACACAGTGTGGCTGAGGAGTTAAAGAAGACGCCCAAGGAGTGACACAGGACACACGAGGGGCGGGGTGGGGGAGGAAGACCCACCCCAGAAACTCGTGTTAAAGCAGACCGATACCCTGCATCCACTGTGGCTCTCAACTTCTCGTCTTTCTTCGTTTCTAAAACCTTGATAATGAGGTCTTTTTTAAACTGTGCCGCTTACATTTCTTTAGCCTGCCTTCTAGAAGAACTGTGCGACGGGGGAAGGAATGCCGTGGGACGGGGTGGGACAGGGTACGGATGGGTTACAATTTCTCTGTGCTTTCAAATATGCAGGCAGATCAGTGTGTGATACTATGCTTACCTTTTGTAAAGCTTTACATGTCTTGATTTTTCTTTCAGGAATGACTTTATTTGAAGAGTTCTAAGAGACTGAACACATAACGAGATATGAAGTTGCCCAAGAAATATTTTTTGTGTTTTACATGACTGCTATCCTGGAGTCTGCAGGCATACGGAAAAAGCTGAAAAGAAATCAGTTTGCTCTGCTGGATACAGAATTCAGCTGGCTTTGAAACAAGTTTTGGTTTTAAAAAATCTGACAAAAAATTTATTATATTTCCGGGGAAGAGAAGAACTGATTTTTTTGTCTTCCCAGCTACCTTCAGCCACTGCCCCTTCCAATCCTCCATCCCTGGCCTTAGTGTGTACTGTTTTTCCAGATGATCACTGTGTACAGTGGAATTATTTGTGTGCAGTCTGAGCTGATGCTCTGTGTGTGTGAGTACGTGTGTGTGTGCGTGCAAGTGCTTCCGTTCCCATAACCCTTACTTCCGGTTTTACACTGGTTGTAAGAAGATCTACAGTTTAACTGTTACAAAAGATAAAGATGACTCTTTGGTGGTGAAAGGTCCTCGAAGGTAACCAGGTCTAGCCCTGAGAAACTGACCTCACCAGAGGTCACGGAGTCAGATGGAACTGGCCGGTGGACCAGCAATCCACCGTGCTGTCCTCTTAGGTCACGTATCAAATATTGAGAGTTCTTCTTCTTCTTTTTTTTTTAACTTGAGCTAAGCTATTCTTATTTAGTCCACTCAAGAAAGGGGAAAATAGGTTAAAGTCACAAAACCAAAAAATACTTGTTTTGACAACCCAAGGTCAAAATAAAAAAAATCCCCACCGCCTCTGCCAGGTGGGCCCGCACCTTCCTCTGGCTTCTTTTCCCTGGTGCACTCGCTGTTTTGCATCTTGTGACTAATGCTCGTTATTTACGAGAACCTTGGTGGTTGCTTCCCCTTTGGGCTTGGAAAGCCCTACTCTTTTTTGCCTTAGAGTTTGTGAAACTCCTGACAGAACTCACAGGACATTTGTGGCAGGTCTGGGCCGAGGGCTGGGAGGGTCCGTGTACGGGGAGACCTCCGAGACCTGCCTGCTTCGTGCTCCTTTCATTTCAGAGAGGAAAGGCACATTTCTCATTTGGCCCCAGGAAGATGGTTTCCATTAAAATGGATTTGAAAGTAGTATTTACTGTACATATATATTCTCATGCCATTCTGTTTCTGGCATCAAACTAAAAGTGTCTAACCTTTTAAATGAATGGTAGGTTTCGTTCATGTTTGCACAGTGGACTACAGGAGGTCAGTATGGACACAAATATCACTGAGGTCCAAAAAGTAGCAATAGAGGAATTTGGGGGATGTGAGTTAATGTAAATAATATATGTGCGGTCTAGACCAATATTATCAGTTTTAAAAGAAGAACACCTCTTTTGTTGTTTAAAGAATATGCCCTCAAAATGGTGAGGGATGATATGTAAGATATTCTTCAGCTTTAAGTATTTTTTAACTTTATTCAGGTCAGAGCACTTTTTTAATAGCAATACAACAGGCAAGAGAATACTCAAAAATATTTAAAGTTGTATATATACCAATAGTACGTTTTAAATATTTTCTAATACTTGAGCAGTTTTTGTCTGTCTTCCAAATATGCCAAATGTTAAGCATTCAATATTTTCGACACATAAGCTTTCTACTGGTTTCTATTATCTAATAAATACTCTTAAGTGTTCCCCAAGCAACCGATGTTTACAGGCCTCGTGTTTCCCCCCTCCTCCCGAGGGGTGGGGGGCCCACCGCAGGCGTGCTCTCCCGAACACTAACGACGGACTGACTCCGGGGTCGTGAACGAGCTGGCTGCCACCTCGATGTAAAAATTTGTAAAGGGAATTTTTCACCCTTTTGAGTGTGAAGTGTATTTTTAACTGTCTGGTTTGTACTTTTACGACTTTTGTACTACCAAAGCAGAGTTAAAAATAAAAATGTCAAATGCAAGTGTGCTGGCTTTGAGTGATCCGCTTGTCGGGCCTTGGGTACTGGAAGTACGATGTGGTTGCGCAGTCGGTGGGCTGAATCTGGCAGTGCCCGGTTTCTTACGTCTGATTTGGCAAGTAATCATCTGGCTGACTCTCCTCGTTGGAGTTTCCCCGCATGGTAACACCGTTGCTCAGCCCCGCCATAATGATTTTTGAAATTTGGAGGTGATTTCGAACGTATAGAAGAATTGCAAAAGCAACCCCGAGAGTTCTCGTATGCCCTTCCCCCTTTCCCCTTGTGTTAGCACATAACCACGGAGCAATGGCTAAAACTAAGACATTTACCGTAGGTGTATTATAACTCATGAAGCCACAACTTTATTCTGACCTCGCCAGTTGTCCCGCTGACGCCCTTTCTCCATTCCGGGATCCCCCGGTGCGTGTGGGTGTTGGCCTCCTTTGACGTGTGGTTCCCCTTCTTTCTTCTCTTCTGTTTTATGGTCTTGGCACTTGAGAGTGTACTGGTCAGTTTTTTTGTAAAGTGCCCTTCCACTGAAATTTGCCAGCCCATCCGATTGTATCAAGGTTTTGCATTATGGAAGGGATCCGTCGAGGCGATGGGCCTTCCTCGTTGGGTCGCATCTGGGGGACGCGATGTGAATGTGTGTGACAGGTGATGTCGACCTTGACGGCTGGCTGAGGCGGTGGCCACCAGGTTTCATTTGGGTGATGTCATTATTTTCCTTTTGTAAGGTGTGATACGTTGAGATTAGGTAAATATTCTATTTCTGCTTAAACTTTCACCCATTAATTTTACCATCTGTACTGTTTTTTTTAGGGTTCCTGTAACAAATTACCACAAAATATTAGGTTTTTATTCTTTCACAGTTTCAGAAGTCTGAAATGGAGGTGTCTGCAGAGTGGGTTCCTTCTGGAGTCCCCAAGAGAGAATCTGTCCATGCCTGTCTCCGAGCTCCAGGTGGTCGCTGGCCACCCTCGGTGGCTCTTGCTTTGTGGCTGCTTCACTCCAGTGGCTGCCTCCGACCTCACACAGACTCCCCCCGCGTGTGTGCCTCTGTCTGCTCCTCTTCTCCTAAAGACGCCTGTCGGTGGGTGTAGGGCCCACCGGAATCTCACATGACTTCATTTTAACTTGATCACATTTGCAAAGACACTGCTCCCCAGCAAGGTCACCTTCACAGGAGCCTGGAGTTAGGACGTCAGCATTTCATTTTAGGGCAGGGGTGTCCAACCTGTGGCCCAGGATGGCTATGAATGTGGCCCAACACAGAATCGTAACTTTACTTAAAACACTATGAGATTTTTTGGTGATTACGTGTCGCAGAGTATTTATGTGTGGCCCAAGACAGCTCTTCCAGTGTGGCTCAGAGACACCAGAAGGTTGGACGCCCCTGTCAGGAGCTACAACTCATTATACTGTCCACTAGGAGGTCGTGCCTAAGGCTGTTTGACTGTGGAATGGTTCTTTCAGGTTGGTGCCTGTGTCCTTTTGATTCGGCTCCATTCTCTCCTTCTGTCCCTCCCTCCTTTCCTTTACCTCTCCCTTTTGCCCTTTCTTATTTTCTGGGAACACAAAATACTCCAGACTCATCTCGTTTTGTCTTTTCCTTGCCTCAGCCCTGGAACTGACCACTAATCAAGGAGGCCTGGTTCCTCTTTTTGAAGAATGAATGTTTAGAAGTAAAGGTCAGGGCTCTAGGTGTGCTCGTTGATGCTGGGCTGTCACTGCTTCCAGCCTCCCCATTCGTATAAACACACACACAGTACTAACCCCTGTGCATACGTGCATTTTTATTTGTTTCTGTATCTATTTTTCAAACAGAAGCATGAGTCCAGACTGATACCTCTGACTCCAGTCCAGCTCCAGAGGGCTCATTCTAACTCTCCACTTCTTTGTACCTTTTATATCCTATAGTGAAGAAACCCGGCTCTTATCTATAATTTTTATATATTCGTCCCCCCCAGCATACATATAAAACAGCTGACATATAGAAATGCCTTTCAGAGAAACAAATTTGCCAACCAGAGCACAACGTGCTCTGTTCTCTTAGTTTTTAGCCTCAGCGTATCCAGTGGTGATGCTGTTCGCCAGAGTTATGGGGCCAGCTCCTTTGTTGCGTGGTCATGTGATCCCGTTTTATCACACCCATTTGTCACCAACTGCATTCTGTCTCTCATATCCTGGTTAAACATTTAAAAATGTATATACAGCAAAGTTCACTCCTTGTAGTGCCTCGTTGGATTTTTGACAGATTTTATTATTTTTTTATTTTATTTTATTATTTTTGCCTCAAAAACAAGATTATCGAAACCAGCTTATGTTAATGAAGTGGAAAAACTGATTTTTATAATTTTCACTTTATGAAAATGGAAAATGAAGATACCCAGAATGTATGTACCAGGGTGGATGTTGGAATCCCTC